>SJYT01041139.1:5030-56587 GCA_006410635.1 Cephalophus harveyi
GAAGAAGGCTGAGCACCTAAGAAGTGATGCTTTTGAACTGTGGTGTTGGAGAAGACTCTTGAGAGTCCCTTGGACTGCAAGGAGATCCAACCAGTCCATTCTGAAGGAGATCAGCCCTGGGATTTCTTTGGAAAGAATGATGCTAAAGCTGAAACTCCAGTACTTTGGCCACCTCATGCGAAGTGTTGACTCATTGGAAAAGACTCGGATGCTGGGAGGGATTGGGGGCAGGAGGAGAAGGGGACGACAGAGGATGAGATGGCTGAATGGCAACACTGACTCGATGGACGTGAGTCTGAGTGAACTCCGGGAGTTGGTGATGGACAGGGAGGCCTGGCGTGCAGCGATTCATGGGGTCGCAGAGTCGGACACGACTAAGTGACTGAGCTGAACTGAACCGTATACACAGCAACATCACAATGACAGTTGGTAAAAAATGGCCTATGTTCTTGGCTGCCCAAGATGATCCAACCCCTTCCAAGCAGCCCTGTGTTTCCAAGATACCAAGTTACCCCTTTACTGACTTTTCCCATCACTAAAGACACTTGCCCAGAAGCACTGTGGCTGTAGCTCTTCTACCTGGTAAAGCTGCCCAGCTTTCTCACCCTCTCAGCCCATCAAACTCAGCTGGCTTTGTGTGTCCACAATGATCTCAGACACCAATAAAAGAGTCAAAAGCAATTATAGTTCAGGTCACTCCGGAAAATCAGCTCCAAGTGGAAGGTTTTGAATTTGTTAGGCTGAGAGAAGTTTGAGGAACTCATTTTGAGGATCAGCCTCTACGGCCCAGCTGACCACATTCTTGCTAACAAGTTTATACTGTCCCTTCCAGGGCCTGCCTTGCATTATGCCAAGGACAAAGTCTTAGTTTGGTAATTCTCTAAAACTAGCAAATTATTAGAATTTTTGAAAAGGAAAATAAGCCTCAAGCTCAGTTAACATACAATACTAGTTAGGATGAATTTAGAATTTTATCTTTTTTTCTTTGTGCTCATGGGTCCCTCCTATTTATGCAAATGAAATAATTTTCCATTTCCAGCAAGGCCTTCCTACCAGCAGAGTTTTCCTCAACACTTCTGTTTCCTCAGGCATGTCCACTAGTTCTCACTCTATCTAGCTGGGGGTCTCTGAACTGGGCCCAACTGCCCCTATCATTTTTCTGAGTGACTCACTGACCTACCTACCTGTTCCATGTCCTCATGGTCTCCCAAAGTCTCGGCCATCTTTCTGACCCCTCATTGCCTCCTCACCAAGAGCTCACTACCAATCCTTGGACTGAATATGACTGAGAGTAAGGTCCTCAAGATCCCAAGGGGTTAAGTAAATTTTCAAATATGACATAGCTTGTAAGTTGCTCAGTCAGGATGTGAATCCATACTATTGGCCTCCAAAGGCTTTAAGCTTACCCATAATCCCCTGATTTCTCTCACCAGAGTGCCCATAATCCTCTGGTCTACTTCACTGGAATCCTCATAATCCTCTGCTATGCTCTAGTGGAATACTCACAGAATACCCACTCTGCCGTACCTCACCAGAATACCCATAATCCTTTGCTGTCTCTCATCAGAGTACACATAAAACAAAAGGACCTTCCCATTTATCTGAATTTTAATGTCTTTTAAGGACCAACTCGGGGCATCCCAGGTGGTGTAGTGGTAAAGGATCTGTGTGCCAATGCAGGAGACATGGGTTCAGTCCCTAGATTGGGAAGATTCCCTGGAGTAGGAAACAGCAACCCACTCCAGTATTCTTGCCTGGAAAATTCCATGGGCAGAGGAGCCTGGTGGGCTACAGTCCATGGGGTCACAAAGAGTCGGATATGACTGAGCACACACACCTGCCCACATGTGACTAACTCAACTCTTACCTTCCCGGGAATTTCCATATGTTTCCTAAACATGAGCCAGTAGGTTGGCTGCTACGGAAATTGCTGGGGATAGGTTAATGCAAACAAGACCGTGGCTGGAAGAACCTTTACAATGATGGACAAGAAAGGAAAAATATACAGCTGAATATAATGCTTTGTAGCACAGTGGTTCTCAACCCAGATCAATTCTAACAGTTAGAATTGGTCTGTGAAGATTTAAAAAAATCCTCATGTCACACCCTTGATCAATGAAATCAGAATCGCTGGGATGGAACCAGGACATCACAAGTTTTTTGAACTCTTCAGATGATTACAAGGCAAACCAAACATGAGAACCACTAGTAGAGAATGTAATTAATGCTACCAGAAAGATTATAGGACTTGGAATTAAAAGACCAAATACACCGTGGCCTGACACTGTATGACACGTGTAAGTCAACCACCTCTGTAGAACTCAGTTTCTTCATCTGTAAAGTGTACTTGAACTTTTTGACCTTCCTATTTTGAAAGGTTAATATGAGGATCAAATGAGATGATGTTGTGAAAGTGCAAACTGTATATATTAATTATTACTGTGGCATTTTGACTGCTGATCCTCTAGTGTTGATGTTTAAATGCCCTGGAGAGAAGAGGTAATAAAAATTTATAGAGAAGAAAAAATCCGATAATAGTTGGATTTGAAAAAATTAGACATAATTACTCAAGATGTTCAAGCTGGTTTTAGAAAAGGCAGAGGAACCAGAGATCAAATTGCCAATATCTGCTGGATCATCAAAAAAGCAAGAGAGTTCCAGAAAAAAATCTATTTCTGCTTTATTGACTATGCCGAAGCCTTTGAATCTGTGGATCACAATAAACTGTGGAAAATTCTGAAAGAGATGGGAATACCAGACCACCTAATCTTCGTCTTGAGAAACTTGTATGCAGGTAAGGAAGCAACAGTTAGAACTGGACATGGAACAACAGATTGGTTCCAAATAGGAAAAGGAGTACGTCAAGTCTGTATATTGTCACCCTGCTTATTTAACTTATATGCAGAGTATATCATGAGAAACTCTGGGATGGAAGAAGCATAAGCTGGAATCAAGATTACCGGGAGAGATATCAGTAACCTCAGATATGCAGATGACACCACCCTTATGGCAGAAAGTGAAGAACTAAAGAGCCTATGATGAAAGTGAAAGAGGAGAGTGAAAAAGTTGGCTTAAAAGTCAACACTCAGAAAACTAAGATCATGGCATCCAGTCCCATCATTTCATGGCAAATAGATGGGGAAACAGTGGACAAAGTGGCTGACTTTATTTTTCTGGGCTCCAAAATCACTGCAGATGGTGATTGCAGCCGTGAAATTAAAAGACATTTATTCATTGGAAGGAAAGTTATGACCAACCTAGACAGCATGTTAAAAAGCAGAGACATTACTTTGCCAACAAAGATCCATCTAGTCAAGGCTATGGTTTTTCCAGTGGTCATATATGGATGTGAGAATTGGACTATAAAGAAAGCTGAACGCCGAAGAATTGATGCTTTTAAACTGTGGTGTTGGAGAAGACTCTTGAGAGTCCCTTGGACTGCAAAGAGATCCAACCAGTCCATCCTAAAGGAGATCAGCCCTGGGTGTTCATTGGAAGGACTGATGCTGAAGCTGAAACTCCAATACATTGGCCACCTGATGCGAAGAGCTGACTCATTTGATAAGACCGTGATGCTGGGAAAGATTGAGGGCAGGAGGAGAAGGGGACGATAGAGGATGAGATGGTTGGATGGCATCACCAACTCAATGGACATGGGTTTGGGTGGACTCCAGGAGTTAGTGATGGACAGGGAGCCCTGGCATGCTGTGGTTCATGGGGTCACAAAGGGTCGGACATGACTGAGCAACTGAACTGAACTTAACTGAACTGACTCAAGAGAAATACAGCCTAATTCATATCTTAAGGATTATATTTACAGTTATTTTGTAAATGAAATAAAAAATGGTTGTTGGAGAAAACTTGCAATGGCATTGTTTCCAGATCATCACTTACAATAGAAGCTTACTAATTCAGACTAAGGTATAGACTTGGCTTTAATGGGGAGAAATGAATTTATTCTGCTGCTTCATTAATTTAGCATAGATACAAAATTTATCAGGGTGTGGGGGTAAACCTACCAAACAAAATGCATTTGAAAAAACATACTTTGATCAGTTTCAACAATGGAATCATCATGAATTGTTTACAGATATTTGCCTGTTTATTTAAACAGGTAAGAGAAGAATATAAGCTATTGTGAGACCCTGACTTAATATGCTTGCTCCAAAATTTCCTTTGAACTTCTCAGTTTGATACCTGGTGCATTTCACAGAAGTTATGCAGTAATGACACTAGGGCAGTAGACCAGACCCATGGTATGACAGTATCAGCCTGATACTTGGGTTCTGAGAGCATCATGGCAGGAAGACAAAGAGGTTTCACTCTCCTTTGTATGTATACAGCACTTAGCAAAGGAGACACCAGTTCAATTCCTGGGATGGGAAGATCCCCTGGAGAAGGGATAGGCTACCTACTCCAGTATTCTTGGGCTTCCCTGGTGGCTGAGACAGTGAAGAATCTGCCTGCAATGTGGGAGACGTGGTTCAATTCCTGGGTTGGGAAGATCCCCTGGAGGAGAGCATGGCCACCCACTCCAGTACTCTTGCCTGGAGAATCCTAATGGACAGAGGAGCCTGGTGGGTCGCAAGAGTTGGATATGACTGAGCGACTAGGAACAGCACAGCACAGCATTTAGCAAACCACAGAAATGATGGTTGAAATTTGCAAATTGATTTTGCTGGCTTTCTTTTCCCTTCTGTAACCCTATGCTGCTTCCTAACACTTCTTTCTTGGCACTTCTCTCCATGGTGTAGCCTCGGCCAAACTTAACAAACATCGAGGATTATAAGCTCCTAAATTACTCTAGGAAAATTATTTTCCTGTCTCCTTTCCTTTCATCTCTCAAGATCCAAGTTCCAGTTTTCTGAGATGAGTAGACAGAGCAAAGCCCACAGATTTAACTGGTTCCCGCTAACATCTGAAGGACCTTCCCTTAAATATTTATCTTTTTGACTCTTTCTTACACAGAATGATATTTTAATGGATACAATTTCAGAGAAACATATCTGAGTGGGTAAATATTGGTAGATAGGGTACAGGGATGACAAAATTGTAGAATGGGAGAAGATATCATTAAAAAGGCCAATCATGTCAGGAAACCTGACCCTGGGTTCAGCTCCCCCGAAATGTCCAGACTGCTTCAATGGAGACTGCAGACCCCTGGCCAACCATCTTCCTCTCACCCCACATTCAGTGATTCTTCTTCATTGCCATGCTGTGTTGGCTGATGCAGGCAAGATCAATAAGGACAATATAGCTGAAAGGTTACAGTATAAGAGAGATTTCAGCAATAAAGTTTTTTTCCCCTAGCAAGCACTTTCCACTTCTTTCTTTACTATTTTCTAATTCCAACATTGTCCATTTTTCCCTACACATAATTTTATCTCCATTTCATAAAGCATTGAAAAGCCAAGCCCTAAAAAACAAGAAAATTTTTGTTATGTAGCTTCAGGTGAGTTAAGCAAATAAGATCAAAGTTCAAGGATTTGTATCATCATGATTTTGCTCTGTTCAAATTCATCTGCTTCCTAAGAGGAAGAAATAACTGATACGACTAGTTGGTGATCTAATGTGCCCAAAGTATTAGACAACCCGCACACTTACGGAAGGGCAACATCTTTTGATTTCTACCCACACAACCTCCCAACTTGAGACCCCACTTGGGGTTTCCAAAACAAAGTCTGACCCTCTGCTAAGATCAGCTGAGGAAAGCAGCTCACCTATAGGAAGAGAAGGTGATTTTTCAGGGCACCATCTTATTCATAGGTTATATTTGTTTTAACAGAGAGTCCGCATTCTGCTTTTACTTCATAAGAGTTCAACTCTGTGTCAAAATATCCAATGGGGAATGTATTCATGTCTGCACATAGAATGTAGGCAGAAATTGAGAATGAGAAAGAAGAGTCAGAACTTATTAAACCAGGAATTTAAAATTCCCAAGGAGAGAAGTAACTACTGAAATTCTGAGTGATATTTGAAACCCCTCTACTTCTTTCAAAGTATTTCATAGACTTTGAAATTACAGAGGTGAACCCTCTCCTTAGTCAGTGTGCTAACAAAGATTGTTTTCATAACTTCTGGAATTCTGGAAAGTGTTTCTGTAGGGTGTAAAATCATACATTCATCATATAGGATACTTTCAAAGAGAAAAGAGATATTTTATGAAGGACAATGACTTTGACTATACTGATGACACTTTGCGTTTAAGAGATTCTCCCTCCTTTATCTAAACTTAATATATGAATAGAGCATGTTCCTTAAAATAAAAGTAAAAGAGGAAGGAACAAAACCACTTCCTCAAGGAACATTTTCAGCCCTTTAAAACTTAACACACAATAAAAATACTCCCTTTATTACCATTACCCACTTCAGCAGCAATTCAAAGTTCACAGCAATTCAGAGAAAAGGCCAAAATTTCTTCAAACAGAATCAAACACACTCGAGACTTCCTGAGATTACAGGCCATACACATAAATAAAAGCACTCAATAAAAATATTTCCCATTCCACTGTGTGTCAGAATTTTATAAATACCTGTGTAAAGACTTAACTAGTCTCTCAACAGCCACTCAGTAGAATTTCAGATCATTTCCCCCCACTGGGGAGGAAATGAAATCAAAATTATTTCCCCCCAGGGGGAGAATGTACTCACTGAATGTACTCACTGGTGACCTATGGATTTGCATTTGTTTACCATACTTTGTTTAGGCAAAAAAAAAAAAAGAAAGAAAAAAAAGAAACAGAAACACTTCTGAATAACCAGTATGAATTACAGTCAAGCTCTCTGTAGAGTTCTAAAGTGTTCAGATCTCTTAGCTAATAAACTGCCAGAGCACTTACTGAAGTAAGTACGTGAATGAAAGAGTCAGTGAAAGATGCAGTACAAGAGCACATAACACACTCTGAACTTCATCTCCACTTTCTCCTTTGCAAAATGAGGAAATAGGGGTGGTAGTCTGGGTGGGTTTTGAGGTATCTCACTGGTCTCCAACATATCTGTGGACCAGAGAAATCAAAATTACCCATCAGACTTATAAATAACCAAAAAAAGACAGACCGTTCTAAGTCTCAAGATGTAAGAAGTTGCCTGCATAGCTGAATCTAAGGTTTCCTAAGGTGATCCATATACTCAGCCAGGAAACAGAGACTGGAACTTTGCTGCTCCTGAGAACCACAAACAGAAGTTTTGTTTTGCATTTACGCATGTTCACAAAAACAAAATAAGATTATGTTAGAAGCTTGGAAATCCACACTTTAAATATAGGAGGAATATTGTTGCTTTGAAAAGCTTTCTTAGAAAGGAATCTTTTGTGATTATTTAATTTTTCAGCCCTAACTTTTCTTTCTAGTGCACTCAAATTTTTTTATTTGCCTAAAGCCAGACATCTTGGAATGTGAGGTCAAGTGGGCCTTAGAAAGCATAACTACGAACAAAGCTAGTGGAGGTGATAGAATTCCAGTTGAGCTGTTTCAAATCCTGAAAGATGATGCTGTGAAAGTGCTGCACTCAATCTGCCAGCAAATTTGGAAAACTCGGCAGTGGCCACAGGACTGGAAAAGGTCAGTTTTCATTCCAATTCCAAAGAAAAGCAATGCAAAAGAATGCTCCAATTACCGCACAATTGCACTCATCTCACATGCTAGTAAAGTAATGCTCAAAATTCTCCAAGCCAGGCTTCAGCAATACATGAACCGTGAACTCCCTGATGTTCAAGCTGGCTTTAGAAAAGGCAGAGGAACCAGAGATCAAATTGCCAACATCCGCTGGATCATGGAAAAAGCAAGAGAGTTCCAGAAAAACATCTACTTCTGCTTTATATGACTCATTGGAAAAGATGCTGATGCTGGGAGGGATTGGGGGCAGGAGGAGAAGGGGACGACCGAGGATGAGATGGCTGGATGGCATCACAGACTCGATGGATGTGAGTCTGAGTGAACTCCGAGAGATGGTGATGAACAGGGAGGCCTGGCGTGCTGCGATTCATGGGGTCGCAAAGAGTCGGACACGACTGAGCGACTGAACTGAACTGAACTGAAAGTACATTTAAATAATTATAAGGAAAGAAGGTGAAGTTTAAAGCAAACAAAACAAAACAAAAATCCTATCCCTGATAAGAATAATCATTTACAAACATTTCTCCAAAGAAGAGATCCAGATGGCTAAAAGACACATGAAAAGATGCTCAGTGTCACTAATTATTAGAGAAATGCAAAGTAAAATTACAGTGAGACATCACCTCACACTGGTTAGAACGGACTTCATCAAAAATATCTATAAATTATAAATGCTGGAGAGGGTGTGGGGGAAAAGGAGCCCTCCTACACTGTTGGTGGGAATGTAAACTGGTGAGGCCACTGTGGAGAGCAGTATGGAGGTTCCTGAAAAAAGCTAAAAGTAGAGTTACCAGATGATCCATTAATTCCACTCCTGGACATATACCTGGAGAAAGCCATAATTTGGAAAGATTCATGCACCTCAATGTTCACAGAAGCACTATTCACAATAGCCAAGACACGAAAGCAACCTAAATGTCCATCAAAGATGGATGGATAAAGAAGATGTGGTATGTACATACAAGACTTATCACTCAGCCATAAAAAGAAAACCATTTGCAGCAATAAGGAGGGACCTAGCCTAGGGTTACAATACTAAGTGAAGTATGTCAAAGAAAGACAAATATCACTCATATGTGGAGTCTAAAAAAATGGTACAAATGAACTTATATACAAAACAGAAATAGACCCAAAGACATAGAAAAAAAAATTATGGTTACCAAAAAGAGGAGGGAAAAGAATCTCTGTGTGTTTGTGTATGTGTGTGTGTATACACACATATTTTTTTTCAGATTCTTTTTCCTTATAGATTATTACAAAATAATGAGTATAGTTCTCTGTGCTATACAGGAAGTTATTATTGATTGTCTATTTTATATATAGTAATGCGTATATGTTAATCCCACACTCCCAATTTATCTCTCCTCTACTCTTTTTGGTAACCATAAAACCTACTCACTTTGCTGTACACCTGAAACTAACACAACATTGTAAATCAACAACACTTCAATTAAAAAATTCTAAATTATGAACTAATGTTAACATCTCTGCTAGGCAGGACTTGGTGAGAAAGATCCCAGCCTGTGTCACATGCTTTCTGTGTACATAAAAGAATCTAGATATGTATTTGATGTTGACAGATTTTAGAATGACTAGAAAGATTTCCTTTCCCCAAGCATCAGCTTCTTCAGTTCAGTTGCTCAGTCGTGTTTGACTCTTTGCAACCCCATGAATCACATCTAATTCTACTTTTTAAGGAACTATTTAAGGAAGAATTCATTTTGATTTTCAATTAGATCATTGAGAATGGATATAGCCGGGTTATCAGACACTAATGCTTTAAACATAGGCTAAGGGATCAGTAACTGAGCTTAGACCCTCACTGGAAGAGAGGGAGCTGGGCTCAGATGCCACACAGCCCAGGGCTGTCCACAAAGGCGTGCAGAGTAAAGGGGTGAAGAAAACTGGCTGTGGACCATCGCAACACCGCGGCTCTGCCGGGCCAAGGGCACCTCCTGACGAAGCTCCGCGCTCCGCCCTTGCGGCGACCTGCTCTGCCGCAGAGAGGGCGCCAGGCCATTCAAGGGACAGAACCCTGGTGACGCGTAACTGGGTAGACGCCTCAGTTTCCTCTTTTGTAAAGTGGAGACATTTCAAATGGTTCCTGTGAAAATTCAGGGAGCTCACACTTGTGAAATGACTGGACTGTGACCAGTACATAGCTGCTCAGCACGTGTTAGAAGCAGGGGTCGTGGTGCTGTAGGTGTGCGCTTCGTGCTGCACTCTGTGTAGACCAGGTCTCACAGGATTGCACAGAAGCATCAAAATCTCAAAGAGCAAGAAAAAACACGCATAATCACTTTTCTGTGCTGAGTGTTGTTGCCCTGAGTCTAGCACATGTTTCACTTACTCTGTTTTATATATATATAATATATATATATATGCCACTATTTACAGATTAAGAAACTGCTCATAAAAAACTTGAACTTCCATCTTCTTTTGAAACATCTGTTATATTGTGTACATTCGGAGTCATCTGAATCTGCTGCAGTGGGACTGTGACTGCTGCCTTTAGACCAGACAGACTCTTCGGTCAGTTTGCCACCATGTCCATCACTATTGCCCTTTGACAATAAACCAGGTATATGATACTACTGTGGTTTTTAAAACCAAGGCTTTTTTTGCCTTTGAATAGCAAATAAACACCACCTATTTCCTTACCAAAAGTGGGAAGATAGCCTGTAACCCCCCAGAGGATACATAATTGTTCTCATACCTAGCCCATTTTAAACATATCTCCCGCATTGGAAGTAGACGCTTTAACCTCTGAGCCACCAAGGAAGCATAATAATCAGTGATTTTTAGCATCTTTTCATGTATTTGTTCACCATTTCTATGTCTTCTTTGGAGAAATGTTTACTTAGGTCTTCCACCCATTTTAAATTTTTTTTTTTTTTTTTTTTTTTTTTTTTGGCAACTGTAGGCTTTTGGGTTTGTGATTATTAATCTAGTCCTAAACCTCTTCATTCACACACACACACAATCTGAGGTCAAAGGTCCTGGCAGACTTTAGTGGCAGAAGCTGTACCCACATGCAGGTCTCTTTCCACACCTCATTTCTGTTTTCACTTACCTGTCCACCTTTTTCTTTCTAAATAAATGAGCTAATATGGGTTCAAATTCATGTTCCATAGAGAGAAGCAGAGACAAGAAGAAATCTACAGCTAAATCTAGTTTTAGCTACAAGAAAGCAACACAAAAGCTAGCTACAGACACAAGAGGACTCTAACGGGTAATGTATCATCAGGATTAAAGTTCTCTGGATCTTAGGTTGTCTAGGTTGAAATATTTTGACAGATGAAGCTGAAGGAGTAATGTCCTCTCAACGAACTGCTCCATTTCATTTATGCTTAATTGCCCTTGCTCATATTGAATCATGAATGTTTTATCTAATATGCTTCCTAAATACCCAACTAAATGAAATGGTTACAGAGGTTTTAAGAATACACTATATAACACAGAAGAAACCCCCAAATGCCTAGGGAAAAAAGAGTTGGAGAAAAAAAAACAGAAGAAGAGAGAAACAGAAGATGTTTCTCCTTTTCAGCCTCCTTTACAGAAAATCCTTTGGAGTCTTTTATTTTCCTGTAATGAAAGGAATCTGTCCAAGGTGCTAGGTATGTCACTTTCCCTCCGTATATTGATAATATTTCTTTCACTCATGGCCTTGTCTCTCCCACAAAAGAAATGTCAGGTGCAAATATTATATGGCTTATTAATTGATTTCATTTTCCTTTCACTGATTTTTTTGTATTTTGAGACAAGGATTTTGTGAGCAGGGAAGTCTGTGTCTGCTCCCTCCTGCACCATCTGATTATCTCACTGGTAACTTCTCAGTTTCATTCTATGTTTCTCACTTAGGAAAGCCTGAGATTTCTTTCATTTCTACCACTTAGCATTTACCGGAGTTCAATCAGGCTTCTTTGAGACTCATCCTTAAAAATGAGCAGGACCTGGTGGCTCAGAGGTTAAAGCATCTGCCTCCAATGCGGGAGACCCGGGTTCGATCCCTGGGTCGGGAAGATCCTCTGGAGAAGGAAATGGCAATCCACTCCAGCATTCCTGCCTGGAGAATCCCACGGACGGAGAAGCCTAGTAGATTACAGTCCAAGGGGTCGCAAAGAGTCGGACATGACTGAGCGACTTCACCTCACCTCAATATCTACTTTAGAGACTGCTAAAATGAACAAATGAGACCCATTCTGTGTAAGAACTTGGACAACTGTAAAAGCACCAAACACATGTGTTCTGACAGTCACAGTTGTATTAAAATGCCAGATATAAGATGCTCTGTGAAAGGAAGGCTGTGGTGCACATGACTCTTGAGTCCATGACATCAGAGGCTAAAGGGAAAGGGAAATCGATTACTGAAAAGAAGTCCTAGGCAGGAGCAGAGTCTCCAGGGAGAGCAGAGCAGTAGGTGTGGTGGCATCTTCCTTTGTGTTCCCAGAACTCAAGCAGGCTGCCCTCTGGGCTCCTATCACAAAGTGGCACATATTCAATTATCTGCCTTTCCTCCCTAGTTTCTAGCATCCCGTAAGCTGAGCTTTCCAAGAGAAGGCATCTTTCTACCTCCAGCACTTAGCTTGGTGTCAGCTAGGTACCTCCAGCCTGCTAGATTAATGTGCTATTTAGTGTAGTAGACAGAATAATGTTCCCTCACTTAAATGTCCACATTCTACCAAGCCTCAAAACCTGTCAATGTGCTTCCTTTACCTTCTATGGCAAAAGAGACTTTGCAGATGTGATTAAATTAAATATCTGGAGATGGGAGATTATCCTGGACTATGGGGATGGGCCAGAAAAAGGAGACATGACAATGGAACCAGATGTACTCTGAAGATGGAGGGAAAGGCCAAAAGCCAAAGAATGCTAGAACCTGGGAAAAAAACAAGGAAATAATTCTGTCCTGAAACCTCCAGAAAGAATGTAGCCCTGCTGCTACTGTGATTTGACTCTGACCTCCAGAATTATAAGATAATAAATTTGTGCAGTTTTAAGCCATTAAGCTTGCTACAGCAGCAACAGGAAACAATATACATAATTGCATAAGTAAATAACTATATGAATGAAGGAGCAAGTAAATGAATGAATGGAGAGAGCTCTAGGCAGACAGTGGAAAGGCCTAGGTTCAAATCCCATTTGCAGAGTAACTCGGGCTCCAAGATTTCATCCCTCCAGAATTAATCTGCATAAGGAGTTAAGGCCAAGGAGTTAGACCAACTAGGGTTCAAATCCCTTCTAAGCTATTTCCAGCTGATTCTGGGGCAAGAGCTCACCTCTGGGAGTCTCTGTCTCGTCTGTAAGGTGGGGATAGTGACAGTACTTCCTGCACACGGTTGTTGTGGGGACTAAGCTACAATCCAGCCCACAGTCAATGAGACCCTGAACTAGGTCTATTTTAAATTGTGATCACATAAAAATGCTATTTATGTCACTTGAGGCCCAAACCTTGAAATTGTGCAAATTTTCCAAATTAAGAAAAAAGTCAGGAAGTGCACAGTGACAAAGCTTGTGAAACCACCGATAGCCACCGGCAGGTTTGTCTTAGCTGGAGAACAAAACAACTACTGACTTTCCAGCAGGTCTAGGTGAAATTATACAACCTCTATATGATACAAGTAACCAACTCTGAGAAGTCTTCAGGAACATGCCCCTTGAACAAACTAGGACCACCTTTCAATGCATGCCAGAAGTTAGCAGGGGTCTGGAACCAGAAAGCTATTACGCTACTGTTACTATATTAACTCAAAGACAAAATCCTCAAGACAAACACTTCAACAATGGAAAATAAAACCCACTTCGGCCTTCCTGTGGACCTCAGCTAAGTATGGGCCTCTGGTTCATGTCAGAGAAACCTTAGTGTTGGAAAATTTGAGTCAGGTGTGCCAATAACCCTTCATATTATGAAACAATAAATTTCCCAGCTCTTACCCCAAAGAATATGACCTGTTAACTACGCAGTCCACTGGTTTCATCACATACAACTTGCACAACTGGTCTTACTACTGTTCCCATGTTTAGAACATTGTGATGACGGAGGTGACAGGGATCTCCTTGGGACTCAGGGCCATCCTCTCTGTTCTCATGTTCTGAATCCCCAGAGGGCAAAGTTGTGCCTAATTCACAATAAAAACTCAAATAAATAACTGTTCAATCTATAAATGACCTTTATGCTTCATGTAACCCAAATTCCTCTCCCATTTTCCTGATAATGAACCTAAGGCCAATGAGAGAAATAGCTGAAAAATCCCTTCCGGGGAGCATGAATTCATGTTAGTAACTGTCTCCTCTCTAGAGAGGAGAGTTGACTTCCCAAATCTAACAGACTGGACTATTAAGAGGAAACAGGTTTTTTGTTGTTTTGGAGGGGGGGGGTTTTGAGTTTGGAGTAGAGAAATGTTTATTGTAGGCCAATGCAAGGAGATGGGTGCTCAGTCGTGTCTGACACTTTCACCCCAGGGACTGTGCCTGCCAGGCTCCTCTGTTCATGATGATTCCCCAGGTAAGAATACTGGAGTGGGTTGCCATGCCCTCCTCCAGGGGATCTTCCCAACCCAGGGATTGAACCCAGGTCTCCTCATTGCAGGTGGATTCTTTACCAGTTGAACTACCTGCCTTAAAAACCCCAAATTCCCCAAGAGCTCTCAGCAAAGCCCTTTCTAGGAAAGGTGAGGTGGGGCGTGGGTAGCTGTTGCAAACTTCTTGGTGTCAGAACCTCTGTTCTTGAGGTCAGGTCATGGTCAGGTAATGATGTTCCTGTAAACCTCCACCAAGTAAGATTATTCCCTGTTCTGACAAGAACAGGCAAGGTCCTGAGGCACAACTTTCACCCTGCAAGGTCCAGGTCCTGGCTGAGAGGAAGCGGATCTCAGCTGGCAGTTCCCTACGGCCACACACCCAGATCCTGCCCAGCTGTTGCTGCTGAGGGAGCAGGTGTTCAGGACCCAGCTGGTCCTCAGGCTCCTCGGATGGCACAGGCCAGGTACCAAAGACCGAGCCCCAGGCAGACTCCCATTGCTATCAGGTCACAGAGTTGGGGATGGGGAAGAGATTCACCAGCAACTCAAGGGCCGGGCAACCTTGGCCAGAGCTCTGGGGCCCGGCAGGACACAACCCCCAGCCTGTTCCCTGTGCCTCGCCTCCTCCCAGCTCACCTGCCGGCCTGAGGCCTCCTACTTCACTCTCCGAAGGACAACCCCTCCATCGACTGTTGGCCGGAAAGCCCGGGTATTCCCCTTAAAATTGAGCAGCATTAACGAAAAGGGGGAATTGTAACAGAGCGGGACACTGCACAGCCTACTTAGCAGGCATCCATTGTCGGGTGCCATTACCACACAACACATTACCAGGCAATGGTTACCAGTTACCCTGAGACCACTAATGCCAGAAGGTTACAGCGAGGTTAGAGGGCCCGCTCAACCGTTCGTCAGCGCCACAGTGGGCCCCGCCTCCAAGTAGCAACTCTCAAACAGGAAATAGCTTTTAAAACACATTTTTAGAAGTTTCTGTTTTTCTAAGAAGCTTCTGGTTTCACAGAATGAATTCTGATGATAAGTGTCTATACCACAGATTTGGCTAATGGGTGGTAAAGAGATAAGCAAAGAACGATTAAGAGAAAATAAGAACTTGGATGAAACAGAGACACAAAGAGGACACAGAAAAAGCACAGAAGGAATGCTGAGTTACTTAGTTCTAATTGAAACCAGGTGTTACCAGGGGGCAGAGAATATGATTCTTTAAGGTTAAACAGAACCATTTAATGCAGAGTCAATCTGGTTTTTTTTTTTTTTACTTATACTTCAATTTTCTGCCAAAGAAGATATTACGACCTAGGAAAGATTCAGACCTAGAAGCACTTAAAACCATATCCTAACTGCAGGCGACTACACACTAGGAAAAGCTGGGCATGCCTTCTCCACGTGAAGACGACCTCAAGAAGAATCTCAACCTTTTCCCTAGAAATAGACTTTAGTGGTTTTTCTACTGTCTTTATGGAGCTAACTTTAATCTCCTCTGAGTTAAGTCAACACCTCGCATTGTTTTTACTGGAGATGGAAAACAGTTGTCTCCGGTGTCAAATTGTAGACCTGTAGATGTCTCAAGAGTCAATGATTTAGGACGCAGATTTAGGGGCTTCCCTGGTAGCTCAGCTGTAAAGAAACAGCCTGTAAGTGGCAAAGAAATGGTAGGTTTGATCCCTGAGTCGGAAAGATGCCCTGGAGAAGCAAACAGCAAACCCACTCCAGTATTCTTGCCTGGAAAATATCACGCACAGAGGGCCGGTGCGCTACAGTCCATCGGGTCACAAAGAGTCAGACATTACTTAGAGAGTAAACACACACATAGACTTCTTAAGACTAACTCTACCTAGATTTCTTAACTTTATATGATACTGTGACTTTTATTATCAGATTCCTCTCAATATTGTCATCATAAGTTGGGTTGTAGAGCCCAGAACCTGTGAATTCAGGGAAGCTAGTGTGAAATGACCATTTACCAGCTGGGTTCCTTTCTTTGCCTCTCCAAACCCACTTGCTTTCTTAGCTAGCCAAAACCTGGGGCCACCCAATGATCATCTTAAACTTTGACCCATTCCCTTGACTTTTTTAGCTTTTAAAAGCTCTCTTTGCATAGTTGTGCAATGGATATTGGGTGTTTATTTGTGCTTTTAAGGGCTTTTCAATAAAAGTCTTCCATTGATCTAGATAGAATGGCTGGGCTTCTTTCTGCTATTAGAATCTTCTTCTCTGTGTGGCCAACTTGGGTCATGCTCAGGTTAGATGCCCAGCTTCCTAGCCTGGTCACCTTGCTAGTGTTTTTTGCTTTGTGTTAAAGATCTATTTATTTTGGGCTATGCTGGGTCTTCCCTGCTTTGCACTGGCTTTCTCTAATTGTGGAGAGCAGGGCCTGCTCTCTAGTTGCAGTGCAAGGCCTTCTCATTGAGGTGGTTTCTCCTGTAGAGCACAGGCTTTAGGCACTCAAGTTTCAGTAGTTGTGGTGCATGGGCCCAGTATCTGTAGCTCGAAGGCTCTAGATCTCTAGGTTCAGTAGATGGGGCGCAGAGACATGATTGCCATGCAGCATGCGGGATTTTCCAGAAGCAGGGGTCAAATCCATGTCTCCTACATTGGCAGGTGGCTTCTTAACCAATGGACCACCAGGAAAGCCCCTCGTTTTGCTAGTGCTAAAGCACTGAGGGATAAGGGTTATCAAAAGGTGACAACTTGTTAGTCTACTGAGCACTGGCTCTCTTTGGATGTCTATAGAGTTAATGAGGCCTGAGGCGCAAGGCCACACACATAAGCGGAGCAGACAGGCATAACCTCAAGCAGATCTTCAGCATCCTGGGATCGTCTTCCTCTCCAGGAGCCTGTCATGCACACTCACACCACTGCCCCTTTACATAGGGTTCCCTCTGCCTGGAATGTTCTTTCTCTTGTTTCTCTATTCCTCAGGCCCACTTTATATGTGAGAGCACTGAGAAGTATTCCTTACCTCCCTGATTAGGAAGAATTACTCCCTCCCCTTTGTTCCCAGATCTCTCTTTTACTGCCCTGGTTAGAATTCTGTAATACTTCTTTAGGTCTCTCTGCATCACTATAAACTTACTTTTTGCACTCTCATATGACTAAATCTATGATTCTGTTTCACAAAGAAATGAATGAATGAAGTAAACGTGTACAGGATTCCTCAAACAGAGGCAAGTGGGGAGGCTCTCAGCCCTGGGGTCGGATCATCCTTTCTTATTTATCTCCAGGTAAGAATGGACAGAGATAGAGAAATCTGAGCAAAACAAGCTGACCAGTACCCAGCCAAGAGTAAGACATGTGGTGTACCTGATAGACCATTATATTAACAGTTTCTTCTTTTTTCTGTTCTGGAGGTCCTTGACTCTGCAGTAAATTTCGTACTGTTTCTTCCATCCTGAAAAATGAACAAACAAAAATAAATAGATAGATGGATAAATAAATAATTTAAGAAATGTTCCCTATTAACATGGGTTTTATTCAGTTAGTAGAAATCATTCTTTAGCAAATGATTCCCTAAGCTTAAAACCTAGAAATCTCTTTTCTCTCCTCTCTCCTTCATCCCCTGTATTAAGAATTTGTCATAAGTCCTCTACGATCGTTTTGCAGAATGGCCCTGGCTTCTCTCTCTTTCTGTTTACCATTCAGGTCTCTATCCTTGGACTCTCATGTCTGTACTATTGCAAACATCTTCCAATATCCCTCTTCACTTTCAATTTGACACAATGTCACTCCAGTAATCTTTCTGAAATACTCTCTTGATTTTTTTAAAAATCAATTTTCAAAGTCAACAAATCCTACATGAATGCATTTTCACCATTAATATACTGTTACATCTTTCCTTGGTGATCTTTCTATGTCAGCACACAAAGATCTACTTTATTCTCTTCAACTACTTCCTAATATTCCGTAATGTGAATGTACCATAAATTTTTTAAACATTCCTCTGCGGATGGAATTTAAATTGCTTCAAAATTTTTGCTATTTCAATTAATAAATGTCTTTACAAATACATCTTAATGCACATTTATGAATATTTCTATAGGTCACATTATACCATATATTGTATGCCATAATCTTATTAAGTACCCACGTCAAAGTACCCCTTCCCAATACCTTCCCGCTCAAGCCTAAAAGAAAGTAAAACACACACACTCATTTCCATTTCCAGACAACTACTTTCGGGAATGCCAACAGCCTTTCATCTTCTCATGGGCCATCCATCTTTCAAAATCCACCTCAAGTTTCACTTCCTAAGAGACTTCTTATTAGTACCCTACCTCTATGAATTCTTACAATCCTATAGTTATTCTTTCATTTTTAAATTCTCCATTTTAATCCTTAAAGATTTCATGTACGCATGCTTTGTCCTCTGAAGTAAATTACAATATTTTGTATAGAACCACGTCATATATTCTTAATTTATCCTTCAATTCTGGATAAAGTAAACACTCAGAAGACATTATTATGTGAATCTCTGGTTGAGTCAATTTTTTTTTTAATATTAAATGCTTACTCTGTAACAAACAATGAAAATGTATATTCAAACTGTATTCCAGTGGCCTTGTCCTTGGGACTTATCCGTGAGGATTCATGGACCAGAATTCTGAGAGCGGGGCGCCTGAATGAAACACAGTGAACACAGTGCTCTTGTGCCCAGAGCCCGAGTCGGTTGTCTCTTCAAGTCCCATCCTCAAGCGTCTATTCTAGTGACTCAATATGACCCTGGTTCAGAAGAGTTGTAGGGAGAAGCAGACTAAGGCCTCTCTCTCTCGGGCATCTAGCAAGACAAATTAGGGGCTGTAGGGGCCTATGAATTCCTGGAAGTGACAAGACCCTTACAGTAAGCAAGGTAGTGTGGTTCAGAAAGCCAGCGTATCATATGGTGCATCATTACTTAGCAGCAGAGAAAAGACACTGCAGATAAACTGGGCTAACCCAAACCTGGGTTATAATTGGGGAAATTCTGCCTTCTCAGGGAGTGGAACCATTATCCTTTCAGGATTTGGAGAAGATAGTGGACATTGATTATGAGTATGCAGAGAATGATTTTTTTTGTACATTTACACAAGCCACCTCTTCATGACTCCATCCAGGAAAACAAAATATGTTCCCAATAGTTTCACATATCTCATTTTATTAATGGTGATTAGTAGTAGTTTAAACTTGTCAAAGAACACTCTCATCTATTAATTATTATAATGCACTTTTGGCTCAGTAGGTAGAGTCTGCCTGCAATGCAGGAGATGCAAGTTTGATCCCTGGATCAAACTGGGGCTGGAAAGATCCCCTGAAGGAAGATATAGCAACCCACTCCAGTATTCTTGCCCAGAGAATCTCATGGACAGGGAATCCTTACAGGCTACAGTACATGGGGTCACAAGGAGTCAGATATGAATGAGCATATGGCAGTGGCAATGCACTTTTTAAAATATCATTATATCTCTGTAGTAGATGATAAAACTGAGGCCCAGAAAGGTTAAGTGGCTTACTTACACGATCACGGTTAGTTGGATAGGTAGTTAGGATTAAACTATTTTCATGTCTGTAAAAACAGCATCCTTTTTCCACTAGGCTTTATTTACATTCAAGGAAATGATTTTAAATGAAGAGGAGTCTTAACTCCTAATTAGGAGTTATTTGTGAACACCTATTAGCTGCTAAACCCAAGAAAGCAGAAATATTATTTCTGACCTGTAGAGAGGTTAGAAAGACCTGGTAGAAAAGACAAAGTAAGTTTATGAGAGAATAGGTGTGAAGAAGTTACAAATTCTGAAATAATAAGTGATTTTAATACTTTCTAATTTCATTTTATAGAAACAGAAACAACCTCTTTAACGGTAGTAGATTTTCCATGATATTTGCTAAACCTATCAGAAACAAGAAAAGTAGGGATTCACTGGTGGTTTAGCAGCTAAGACTGAGTTCCCAAAGCAGGGAGCCTGGGTTTAATCCCTGGTCAGGGAACTAGATCCCACATGCCGCAACTGGAAGAACCGGCATGCTGCAAGGAAGACTGAGGATCCTACATGCTGCAACTAAAACAAAGCATAGCAAAATAAATAAATATAAACATTTTAAGTAGGCAAAAAGAGAAGGGTAATGATAATGTCAATAACTTGTCCAAGATCACTCAGCAGAGACTAGACTCTCATCTCCTAAGTATTAATCTACTCTTTTTCTACCTTACTTAACAAAGACACTGAAAGTCTCTCTCACGTCAATCCTCACTTTAATCATTTATATAAAAATTTGGCTTAATTATGGCCCAATAGGTAAAACTCAGTTAAAATAAAATCTTGTCTTTGTCATCAATAAATTAGAATACAATTCTGTTTCAGTGCATATCTTGCTGAATTATCTCTCTGTATAATTAAAAGTTCTATGCATGAGTTGCTAGATCAAAAATAAAAACATTTATTCACCTTCTCCCCTTTCTTCTTGACTTCACAGTTTAAAAAATAAGAAAGAAAAAAGAGGGCATGGACAGAAAATTGTTAAAACAGAATCTCAAGCAGCCTAGACCCACAGTAACACTATAAACACTTTTCTGGCACAAATTCATGATTAATTAAAACCAGTTATATATCCAAGCTACAGCTTAGAACAGAGTTGTAGGGACTCAGCTTAACTCTTGAAAAAAAAAAAAAAATTAAGTTGTCTTATCTTTTCACAACCTTTATGAATCTGGTGACAGAGAAATATTTTGAACCTGATAAGAATATACCATTATTTATTCCTAATGACATTTTTAAAAAAGATTATCATTTAGTAAACTCCCTTATTATAAAAATCAACTGTGAAGCACCATCCATTGTAGTGTAATGTCCAGTGACACTTTATTTTATTATTTTGATAGCTGGTGTATGAGTCTAGTCTGCACACAGAACAATTACACTATCTGCTTCCCAAATGTGAACTAAAAATAATTCAATTCCTTTTTCCAGGTCAGGCATGGGCAGAGTTTTCTTGCTTGTAAGTTGCTGATTTGTTGAACATATCATTAAACACTAACCTTAATTAATATCTTCTAGTTCTGTTTTTTTCCCCACTTTTGTCTAACCTGAGATTAAATCCTTTGGTCCTCTAAGTATGGGTTAAGTAACTATCATAACTAAAAACTGTCTAGGCTAAAATTATACTTGTTGAGATGTAATAAATTTTAACACATATTAAGTGAACTATTTTTTAAATCAGACAAATAAACTAAATTCATATGCAAACAATATATTTTAGATAACATAGATAAAAATGTAAGAACTGTATTTAATTAAAAACAGATTCCATGTTTTACAGTATATATCACTTAATTACCACCACCACTATAGTATTTTCTCTAGGGGAAGAAAAAAAAGGTTTTGCTTAAAAGGGACACAAACTTAAAGTTAGAAAAAAAGGACATTAAAAAAGAATTCATGAGAATAACAATTCAAAACCACCTAAGAGCTGGATCAGTGAGAATTTCACAGACCCCCTTTTAAAGAGCACATGACTGGGGAATTGTCATTGGATCTGCATCCCTGTCTTATAGAGACAGTCTCCCTGCACAACAAAGGAAGATTCTTCTGGAAGTAAATGTTCAAAGATAAAGGTTTCCTGAATCTCCTCAAGGCAGAAAACAACCTAATAATGTCACAATCAGAGAATATGATTTGAGCCCTAAAGAACTTCATTCATTCAATAATGAAAGGATTATTAGGAAACAGGATCCCAGGGCACCCTGGGAGCAATTTATTCTAGCAGCAGGCAAAGGAAAGTGAACTCTTCCACAC
This sequence comes from Cephalophus harveyi, assembly GCA_006410635.1. Taxonomy (NCBI): domain Eukaryota; kingdom Metazoa; phylum Chordata; class Mammalia; order Artiodactyla; family Bovidae; genus Cephalophus; species Cephalophus harveyi. Next base: position 26,946 of record SJYT01041139.1, read on the forward strand.
TCCTTTCTTCCTCCCCAAATCCTGTCCCCTCTTTTGCCTACTGACATTCTGGGAACTGATCAGACCATTAGACTGAAGTGTTCTTTTGTGACTCTTGTGATCAAATATTCAGTTTAGTATGTCATTTTTGACAGAAATGGAACAAAATGAACATAAAAACAAGAAGTCACTCTCATAAGGCTCTTTGAACCAAAAGCCGATCGTGCTTTTTGTTTTTAAGAAATATACTTTAACTTGTATATTTGCTGATGAGTCACATAAAATTAAATCACTAATGCAGTTTTTCAATAGTCCCTCATATTTTCTTATGTAAGAGGCTTCAAGATCATAACCCACCCGCTTCTGCTAAAATGCATGCCATATTCTCTTCACCTACACTGTGCAGTTTGTCGAGAGCTGCTGCTGTGACTTGCAAATTACTTCTCCTTGTGTTTTACTGTATTTGTTTCCCAAACCTCTCATTTTGAGAAAGTGTATCAGTTTAAGCAAGGATACCTCCATGACTGAATTTCATTTTAAGACAAGAAGAAGGGGACTGTAGTTCAAACAGAAAGAAGGCTGAAGGACCTGGGGCAGGGCACCTCTCCTTCTCCTGGAGCCGCCTTATAAAAACATGCCACATGACCCCATTTGGAGAACAGCAACCATCCAGCAAAGTCAGAGGCCATAAGGGGACAATCATCCTTCTCACATCTGCTGGAGAAAAGAGAAATGCTGACAAGAAAGTCTTTCATTGGATGCCTATTAGCAGGGTTAAAAAGTTTAAGCATACTACCACTGGGGTATTCAGATAAAATACAATTCATTTATTTTGTATATAACCAAACGTCTTTTTCTTGAGACCTCACATGCTGACTAGCATTAATTTTTGTATCAAGTCTTACTTTAAACCCTAGACCTAGTCTAACATGATAGATTTTAAGAAGCAAGTGTCCATCAACAAGAGAATATATGAACAAACTGTGTGGCAGGCATACCTTGATTAGACAGTTTCTGGGTTCAGTTATAGACCACTGCAATAAAGTAAATATTGCAATAAAACATCTCACAAATGGTTTCCTATTGCATATAAAAGTTATGTTTATTCTACACTATAGCCTATTAAATATACAATAGCATTATATCTACAAAACCAGGTATATACCTTAATTAAAAAAACTTTATTACTGACAAAGAAAAAAGCTATCATCTGATCATGCAGGGTTGACACGAGCCTTCAAAATGTAGTATTTGGGAAGTATTATATAAAAGAGTGAAGCACAATAAAACAAAGTATGCCTGTATATATTTCCTACATTGGAAGACTATTCAGCAATCAAAGGGAATAAGCTGATACATGCAGTATGGAAGACTCTCAAAAACATTAGGGTGAGGGAAAGGCGGCACACACAAAAGACTAAATACTACATGATTTCATTTATATGTAACTTTAGTACAGGGAAAATTAATTTATGATATAAAATTTAACAACAGTGATGGTCAAGAGAGGGCAGGGGAGGGGCAAGGACTGACTGGTAAGGAACACAGGGAACTTCCTGGGATGATGCTAATGTTCTATTTCTCTCTAGGGGTTTCGATGGATTGCACAAATATAAGCATTTGTTGGAATTCATCCAATGCTACATTTAAGACTTGTGTATATCATTATACATAAATTTTACCCTGAACAAAAAATACGGAGTAAACAAATATGGAACTCTAATTAGCAATATACATGCCCATATCTACATAATTTGGGCCAAAATATATCAATGCCTGAAATTTACTATGAAATGCTTTAATGATTAGATGATGGATGGAGAGAGAGATGGATACATGGCTAGATATATAGTAAAGCAAGTTCAGTAAAAGTGAATGGCAGAATCTAGTTGGTGGGTTTACAGTGTTTGCTATAAAATGCATTCAACTTTTTCTGTATTTAAATTTTTTGCATAAAAAATTGACAAAGTTTTATTTGTTTTTAAATGTAGACCATTTACCTCTTGGCTCTAAATGTGGAAGAAAAGCAGTTGCTTTGCTAGGTGTATGCAGGTCTGGCTGTGTGGATCTCAGTCTCTACAGAGAAAGGAGATTCGGGTGTGCTGCCACCTTACACCTGGAGAGAAGTCACTTGTCTTCAGATTTGTTGCTGGCCCTTCTGCTTCCCTGTGTGAAGGTCCTGAGGCTATTCCCAGTCTGTCTGTTCTGTTTCGTTAGAGCCTGGAGGTCTCTATGGCACTCTGACCTTCACTTAGCTTCTGCTTGCTACACTATTCTGAATCTTGGCCACTTTTAGTGAGCGTGCTGACCTGGCGGTTTGTCTCCAGACACTGCTGTAGGAGTGCCCTGGACTTGCTGCAGTAGGCCCTGTGGGTCTCCAGGCAGCCTTGAAACCACACAGAATCTGAAGAAAGCTGGAAAGGTAAAGCCCAGGATCTCCTCTGTACCTGAGCCTAGAGGACCACCAGGTGGATAGTCTTCTTTCCATAAGGAGAAGCCTTACATTTGTGCTTTCTTCACACTCTGAGCTCCTCTCCATCATAACTTCATAGCATCTTATTAGTGAGCTCTGAGTTCCTTAAGTTCAGTGACTGTCTTATTTATCTCTGACAACTAACCATAGCTAGTGTCACTGAGTCAGTGTTCAATAAGTTCTTTTTTAAGTGAATGAACAAATGAATCTAATAGTTCTTTTACTCATTCGTTCCCTGGCTCCTTAGATTGTCATTGCCCTACAGACCTATATGTACATCTAACTGGTCAGAGAGAAATCATAACAAGTGAGAGGTACCAACAAGACTAAATGGGCTGTGACTCATGGGGCTAAGATGCACGGCTCCTGGTCATTGGTAAAACAAACCAAACATCTCCCAGAAATAACTCCCCGCTCTTTCTGTCAAATTTAATATGCAGTCCACAGTTCATATGCTTCATCTGCAACTAATTAGCTTAGATAGTTAGAATATTATCCTAATGAGGCCAGGGTTCGCGATTCAGTCCCTAGCCTGGACACCCTTTATCACCTGGCCTACTAATCTCTGCTAAGAAAGCCCAGTGTCCCACTGCTAAAGGAGAAAGGATCGGAGAATTATATTAATAAAGAACATATTTTGTATGGTCTCCCAAATTGTTTGCAAATCATTTGCTTTTAAATTTCTTTTTCCCATTCTACTTCCATTGCTTTCCTCAACAACCCACCCTACCTCTCCATTTTAACTGCAGTGAAAAGCTTGCCTCAAGTTCAGGAGTGAGAGTAAAAGCTGACTAATTTTCAGTTTCAAGATGAAACTGTTCATGTGGAAACTTTGCTGGTTTAGAACTGGGTTCTGCCCAAGTGTACCAACTTGTTTCTTTAGCAAATAAGCTTCCTCACTTAGAAGCTAGCACATCTAAGCACGTAAGCAGGGAGAATTCCCAGCTCAGCTGTGACTCTGATGTTCTTAACCCAGTCTTTCCTTATCCTGGTTTTAATAGTTAGGAAGACTAAATCTATGTTGACAATAACTAAAAACAGCATGGAAACTGAAATTTACTCTGGTTAAATGTGGGAGAGATAGGATTTCTTCTTTCTTTCCTAGATGATATATATTTTTAATTCAGCACAAACTTTGCCAGAATAATACTGTTGCCCAGAAACCACAGTGCTCTTAATTCACTCATGGGGACACAGCACCATTTATAAACAGATCGAAAGGTGCTAGTCTAATTTGAATTACTGCATCATATTCACTCCAGGGCCATCTGTATGTGAGCAGAAAGCAACATAAATTTCCTCATGGGCAGGCTTATCCTGATCCTGCATGGGGAGCTCTCTGTGTGGAGAGAGGCAGATTTTAAGAAGGCAAGGAAGCAAGGATATGCATCAGGGGAAAAACCCTCATTTTTCACATTGAGTTGAAGGGAATCCCCTGAATGTTAACAAGCAAATCTCAAGTGTTTTTGCACAACAGAGGCAGAACACAAAACTGCATTTATGGATTCATGTGTTTGTAGAGTTTGTACCAATCCAGAGATAGAGAATTCTGTGTGTGCTGGTGAATGCCAGAAAGAAGTGTATCTCACTAGTTTTCACTGTCCTGAAGACAGAGTTGGTGATGTTTACCAAGAATCCACAAGAGGTCTACAAAGTGGGTTACTTCTCTCAGTGGAGCCTGGTTTTTAATTAATGCAGTAATTATTAATATGATTAGCTTCATTAATACAAAATAATTAACAGTTACTACAGTCCCCCATGTCCAATCTCAAAAGCTTGTCTCCTTTTTTAAAAAACTTTTTATTTTGAATTGAGGTATTCAGTTCAGTTCAGTCGCTCAGTCGTGTCCGACTCTTTGCGACCCCATGAATCGCAGCACGCCAGGCCTCCCTGTTCATCACCATCTCTCGGAGTTCACTCAGACTCACATCCATCGAGTCAGTGATGCCATCCAGCCATCTCATCCTCGGTCGTCCCCTTCTTCTCCTGCCCCCAATCCCTCCCAGCATCAGAGTCTTTTCCAATGAGTCAACTCTTTGCATGAGGTGGCCAAAGTACTGGAGTTTCAGCTTTAGCATCATTCCTTCCAAAGAAATCCCAGGGTTGATCTCCTTCAGAATGGACTGGTTGGAAGATGTGTATAAGAGACAGTGGCAAGCATCACTACGAACTGGTTCCTCTGCCTTTTCTAAAGCCAGCTTGAACATCAGGGAGTTCACGGTATAGTTGCTCCAAAATCACTGCAGATGGTGACTGCAGCCATGAAATTAAAAGACGCTCCTCGGAAGGAAAGTTATGACCAACCTAGATAGCATATTCAAAAAGCAGTGACATTACTTTGCCAACTGAGGTCCGTCCAGTCAAGGCTATGGTTTTTCCTGTGGTCATGTATGGATGTGAGAGTTGGGCTGTGAAGAAGGCTGAGCGCTGAAGAATTGATGCTTTTGAACTGTGGTGTTGGAGAAGACTCTTGAGAATCCCTTGGACTGCATGGAGATCCAACCAATCCATTCTGAAGGAGATCAGCCCTGGGATTTCTTTGGAAAGAATGATGCTAAAGCTGAAACTCCAGTACTTTGGCCACCTCATGCAAAGAGTTGACTCATTGGGAAAGACTTGGATGCTGGGAGGGATTGGGGGCAGGAGGAGAAGGGGACAACTGAGGATGAGATGGCTGGATGGCATCACTGACTCGATGGACATGAATCTGAGTGGACTCCAGGAGTTAGTGATGGACAGGGAGGCCTGGCGTGCTGCGATTCATGGGGTCGCAAAGAGTTGGACATGACTGAGCGACTGAACTGAACTGAAGTGATAGCTGATTAACAATGCTGTGCAAGTTTCAAGTGGACAGCAAAGGGACTCAAGGACACATACACATGAATCTATACTCCCCAAAACTCTCCTCCCATCCAGGCTGCCACATAACATTGAGTGGAGTTTCCTGTACTATACAATAGGACCTTGTTAGTTATTTTAAGTATAGCTATGTGTACACGTTCATTCCAAACTCCTTAACTATCCCTTCCTCCATCCTTGCCTCCCTGGTAACCATTAGTCCATTCTCTAAGTCTATGAGTCTCTTTCTGTTTGTAAGTTAGTTTTGTCTCTGTAACTTCTAAATCTACCCTTATGATGTGTCCTAATAGAATTCCTCAAAATAGTGAATTTCTACAAATACACTCAGATTTACTTGGTTTTCCTAAGATTTTTGTTTTCTTGAGTAGTCTCAAGAATGAATATTCTTTGAGTTTGACACTTCCCCAAAAGAACTTTGAATTAATAAGACAACTACTTTTAATATAAATGGATTATTTAGCACTAGTGGTACAGAACCTACCTGGCCAATGAAGGAGATTTAAAAGACACGAGTTTGATCCCTGTGTTGGGAAGATCCCCTGAAGGAGGGCAAGGGCATCCAGTCCAGTATTCTAGCCTGGTGAACACCACGGACAGAGGAGCCTGGCAGGGCACAGTCCATAGGGTTGCAAAGAGTCGGACACGACTGAAGTGACTTCACACAGCACGGCAACACGTATTATTTAGGGTACAGATCTTTATAGCTCAGTAGCCAAAGGTTAGGGAAATTTTGAAGATAACAGACATTTCTATTTGTAATCGATCCTCATTGTTTATTCTTATTGGCTGCTGATAATAGGAATAAAAACAGTTTAATGTGTCATGAGGATATATATTAAATTGTAAGTTGAGGCCACTCTCTTTTAGAATATTAACATAACTAGTTGGAGCATCATTTTCCCCATTTCTTAAAATGATACTTTTATCACTTTACCTTGGTGAAGAAAACAATAAAATGTGGACTCAGTCATCAAGATTTCTTTCTTGATTTGCACCATGCTTTTGAAAGCCAAAATCTAGTAATGTAAGGATGTCAGGTACTCAAAATGAGGCCCACCATATGTTCATGATTTTTTTCACAGTTGTGACTGGCTCCTCACAAGATGGTTAAGACCCCCAAGAATTCACCACACACTCTGTTTTATCACGTTTCAAAACCTATTTGGGATTTGACCCAGAAAAAAATGAAGAATTGAATGAGATGATTAGACTTGCTTCTCATTGGGAAATTAATCATGAATTTGATTCTCACTTTCCACTTCTTAAAGACTCTTTTTCAGGGGGCCTGGAAGAACAAGAGTTAATGTTAAAGAGTCAAACCAACTCTACACTGGATCTGAATAATGTCCAAGGCAGCACCGTCTAAGTTAGTATTTGTTGTCGTTGTTGTTGGGAATATTAGAGAAGGACAGGAAAATCTAATTGACCATACGTGGGATCCAGTTATAGTGTTAAGTTTTGGGGCAAGAAAGTGCAATAGTAGCAAAGAGATGTTTTAAGAATCCATAGAACTGGCTTCTGGAGTCTCCTGGATGCCACAGGGCATTCTTCAATGGGCCTGCTCTTTAATTCATATGCTTCTTTTGACATTTGATTCATAATATTTTAGCGTGGCTTCTCTTAATCAAGAAGACAGTACTGCAAACCACAGCACAGCCAGAAAACTGATGCTATCAGATCCTCTCCCAGCCTCAACTCCTGTGGCCACAGTATAGTAAGTAAATGTATGAGAGTCCTATACTTCCTAAAATGACATAGGTGGGTCTGTGGAAACATTTCTACCAGCTGTGCAACTTTGGACAAATCACTTACATTTCTAGAACCTTAGTTTCCTTCTCTATGAAATGGATATATCATGTCAGTCCTGCTTACCCCAAAAGGATGTTGTGAGGATGCAATGAGACAAAATGTGAAATATTATATAAGTTGGTATTTGTTTCTCTTATGTCTTTAACTTTCAGAAGTAAAGGCTCTGTGAATTGTAGATCTTCTGGAGATGATGTGAGAAAGATAGAAAATAGTCTCTTTGGGAATATAAACCAAACAAGTCAACACTTGATGGAGGCACCTACTATCTTTTCCTTTTTTCAGAAAGTATAGAAAAGCTCCTGCATCTCTCTCTGATTTCCAGCAACAACTGGTCTGAGGAATAACCTACCTTCTAAGTCCAGAAATGACAGGCTACACTGGTGTCACAAAGAACCCCAACATCCCAGTGGCTTAAAAATGACTGATTTGTATGTTGACACACAGTCTGGGTACCTTGGCAATCACCTGTCCTGCAGGAGTAGGGAGTTTCTATGTCCTGGTTTCCAGGACAGTCCAGTTTATGTCTATCACCCTGGCACAATTATTAACAGCATCCTTTTCACTCCAACATTTTCTGGTTGGATGATAAAATATTATGATCTTCCTGTAAATGGAATAACTCAAATATTCAAGCTGTCTTAGCCTCTCAACACGAGGCCTTCAGTGCTACTGGGAAAAGAGACCCTGGTGAACACTGTAGGAATTTTTACTATCTCATTCTAGAAATCACTTCAATTTAAAAGCCTTTGGCCAGAACTAAGCACAGGGCCTGACTAAATGCTGCGGTAGCTGGTAAATTTTGTCTTCTGAGCACCCAGCAAGGAGAAGAGAACCAGATACTGGTGCTAATAAAAAGTCTTCCATATCTGCATTGTCAGAACTGAACACTTACACGGAATTACTTCTCAGTGAGTGTCTGCTCAGCTTGTCTGACTGTACACAGTCATCTCCAGGTGGCTGACTGCCAAAACTCAAGACAGGCAAATGGGTGTTAGTCATGTTGGTCTTTTCCCTTTGGGTATTACTTCTCTCCCTCTGGTGACTGAGCTGTCTATTGAGACTCTTTTCTCCTTTCCCAACTAGATATCCATTGTCACCCTTCTTTCACCCATGCTAAATTGATCACCACCCTGTACAGTTAGTCCGTTTGAGCTTCCTGAATTGTCTACAAATGTGTTCCTTCTAACGGGAAATTTTCAAATCAACACCTTCAAAGTCTGTTTTGCTTTGAAGAACACAGTGTAAGCTTTCAGCGTGACAGTTAATATACATATGTTTCTGATGGAGCCTATTTTATAGCAACTATCTATAAACATGGAAAAGCAGCCTGTACTTCCATAGAACTTTTGTGATCATCCAAGTCACATCAGAGAGGAAAATGGAAGAGGTGGCTTCTCAGTGGTGTTAGCAGAAGGAGACATTTAATGTTCCACTTATTTTTTACCCAATAGTCCTTGTTTACAATGTCATCACAACTCAAGATATGGCAATAACTGGCATGCTTGATCCTTAGAAATTTTGAAGTATAGAAATATGTCAAGATTTAACAGGTAAAAGTGAAAACTGGGGAAAAAGAAGTCAATTTAAAACCTGCTTCTGTGATAGATTAAAAACAAAAAAGGAAACATCAGAGTAATACTTACTCTGCAATGTCATGAAAGTGTATTTTGTCAATCATCATAATCATCTGGTATTTGGAGAGAGATGTTCCTGCCAATTACCATAAGAAAAAGGAGATTCCTTCCTTTCCCTTCTTGCCTATCCAAATATCATGTATCCATCAAGCTCCAGACTAAGTCCCATCTCCTGTTTCCCTGATAGCTCTGGTCCACTGGAGTCTCTCCTTCATCCAGTGAGAAGTGTTTTCTCAAGAACAATTGCAAGAAATCACCAAGGTGGGGTGGAGGCGAATCTCATTAAAATTCAGATTCACAGGTCCACCAGAGATTTAGTGATTCAGAATCTGTGAGAATGAATCTGTATTTATTATAAGGAAATTCTTGCACATCAACTTTTAGGGATCTCTGTTATAATCTCATGTCTTCCCCAAACACTTACTTATATACTACTTGGCATGGTTAAATATTACAGAAACAATTTAGTGTGCAGGATTCTTGTTTCAACAACTGTCTGTGAGTTAGTTAGAGGGCCCCAGAATGTATCTCAGGTTTTCTTCTATTATCCCCATCACAGAATCAGTATCAATTTTCCCTAAGTGTACGGAATATCTTTTGAGTTGTGGAGTTATATACTAATTAGCTTCATCTGGAGCATAGTTGATGGTGAAAAGTAGATAGCAAGTATGGTTACATGAACCTAGGTTTCATTCCAATGCTGGAAAACTTAAAGACAATTCCTTCTATAATATGAATAATCATTCTCTCATTTACTCATTCTTTCTTTCATCATCCCCTCATGCATTTATCTATTTCCTTATTTGCTAATCATCCACTGAACCCATCTATGCACTTTGTACTATAACCAGCCACTCAAATAAAGAAAATCAGCTAAGTATAGGAAACAGGCCAGCCAGTAATTACATTATATGTAATAAGTTCCAAAAGAAGATGCTATGGAGGTGAAAAAAATCTAAGAGGCTAAGAGAGTTCCTTTGGAGGTGTTGACATGTGCTGAATTTTTGGAAATGAGTAGGATTTAATTTGACAGAAAAGAGGTTTTCAAACTAATGATTTTGTTTACAATTTTTAAATTGCTTGCCATGAGATTTTGTAATGAGAAACATGCTTTAAGTGTGTACCTCATAGTCCGTATGCCTACTGAATGTATGAGCATTCCATTTTAGTATTGTATAGGTTGTATAGACATTTTAGTATTGTATAGTATTGTATAGACATTTTAATCCAATGCAAGGCATTTTTCCATCATTGTTAGCTAAACTAGTTAAGGCTCTTCCAAATGAATCACATACATTTAAAGTTATGTTCACAGCTTCATGGAAATTTATAACTATGTTTCAAACAGGGTCAAACAGAGCCTCTAGTTCCTACTTCCCAACTGATACATATTCCTAAATGGAGCACTGGTCTCACTACATTCCATGCACATATGTATTTATTCCCTGCAACTTGGGATGTTCAGCTTTCCTCCACTATTTAGATTCTGTTCTTCTTGACTTTGAATGTCTATGAAAAAATGAAGAATAACCACATCAGAATATCTGTAGCTAAGAAATAGTATGATAAAACTAGTACCAATAACTGCAAAATTTCCCAACCAGAAGGTTAAGATTAAATAACAGTGGATTGTTTTCAATTATTTCTTATTGTGGAATACAAACTTTTATATAGCACTTTTATTGCACATTTCTGCCCAGTGAAATAGAGGCTGGAAATAGGGTGACTTCTGGTGAAAAGAGTGCCCATTAATCCTCGAATTTTCAATGCTTCAGAAAGAAAGAAGCAAGGATAGTTGGGGGAAAGGGCAGAGAACCTCTGCATTAACTTAAAAAAAGAAAAAAAAAATTTTTGATATGTAAAAGCACCAGAGAAACCAGTTTTCAGACTTACTGCAAAAGAAAAAAAAAAAAAAAATGAGACACTAAGTACTGATAAACACTCAAAATCTGCCACGTGTCAGGATTTTTAAAATGTAAATGATGAGTGAGAATACGCTATGCTGATTGAATTGCTAGAAATTATCATGGCAGCAGGCATAGATACAACATTAACTGCTTTTAATGTTAAAGCTATGCTATTTTAGGACTTCCAGACCCATGGTCAGAAGTCCTTTTCTCCCTCCCTCTCCCAGTGAACAGGAGAAACTAGGCAGACCTCTGTCGTCTGTCCATTCGTGTGGGATTACTGCAATACTGGTAAATTCTACACACCCACACAATACAAAGGGCTTCCCAGGTGGCACTAGTGGTAAAGAACCTGCCTGCCAGTGCAGGAGATGTAAGAGATGTGGGTTCAGTCCCTGAGCTGGGAAGATCCCCTGGAGGAGGGCATGGCAACCCACTTCAGTATTGCTGCCTGGATCACAGACTGTGCCACAGGGTTACAAAGAGTAGGACATGACTGAAGTGACAGCTGAAGTGACGTAGCATGCACTCATGCATACTATACAAATATCCAAAACCAATAAGCAGAACATTCAACTTTCTTCCAGTCATCCTTACCTTCCTCTAAATGAAGAAGAACACATTTAATCATAAAGAACAGACACCTCTTCTAGATTGGAAAGGGGAGGGAGAGGGTCACTCCACAATAACCTATTGGAACACAGATCCCCTAGGACCTAATTATCTACCTCTTGTTAGGCTATAAGGGACTCTAAAATGATATTGCCATTTTTCTACAGCCAAGAAATTGATTGATGAAGCTGAGTAAATCTAGTGCCAATGTACTTCTTATGGGTGAGTATTGGCAGTAACCGCAGCCTGTAACAAGGAGCTGTCATTACTACTCAGCAGTCAATAAGTATACAGAAGAGGTCAATTGTATCCACACTGACTGGTGGTCATTTCCAGATTTTTCTGCTTGGATATACTGGATAATTTTCACTCTGCAAGACATGTTCCTGTGGTCCTTGCTTTGACACCCTACTCTCTGGGAGGAAATTCAATGTATTTGTACCATCTCAGGGACAACGCCAATTAGAAAACTAACAGTTTTCCCTGAGCCCCTCTGCCATGGCTACTACTGGACCCCTGGATTCTATCCTCTTCCATCTCTTCTGGACCTTTGCTCTCATACCTGCCCCATTGCTGGTCTCTCTCTCTCTCCATAAGCTTTTTTTTTTTTTTTTTAATTTTAAATCAGATGTCAAACAAGGTAACATCAACTTTACCCTAATGGAATCTTCCTTTGCCCCACTCCCCCTTTGCAATGTATTTCTCTTTTCTCTCCTCTCCCCACCATCTATATTAAAGAATAGTTTATATGTTCTGTTTTCACATTTTTCCCCACCAAACTAATCTCAACGACTACCTTTCACCCAACTTCTACCCTGATGTCTATGCTCAGACTAGTTTCTTATCATCAGTAGACCTAAAATCACCACACTCACTAATTTGTCCTGTCTTTTGACTTAAAGCGTCTGCCTACCTTGGTCACGCCTTCCTTCTTGAAGTTTTCCTCTCTCCTGCCTCCATGGCTACATCCTCCACATATTCCTCCTTCCTGCCTAAACATGTCTCTATTTCCTCCTGAGGTCTCCTCTCGCATCACCTAAAGGTGAACACACCTCATGGCCAAGGCCTCAGTCTCTGTCCTCTCCTTCTTCTAGCTCTATCTCTACCTGATTTTTTTCTCCAATCTCATTTATTACCTCTTGCGCTCTGTATTTCCAAAGCTAAATCTCCAAGCCCAGATCTGGCACTTACTCAGTGCTCCACTTGATGCCATGCCAGAACTTCATACTCAGCATATACACACTCACCAGCAACATCTTCCCCAGATAATCTGCCTTCTTCTTTTCCCTGTTGGGTCTGGTACTGTTTTATTGCCCTTGGCAGACTCGCTGCCACTCCCATAATTTCCCTGATGGCTCAGGAGCAGAAAGCCTGGGAATTTCACTTCCTCAGACACCATTACCTGGTTTCAGGTTCCTCCAATGAGGTGCACGAACAAAATTTTGAAGGTTGAAAAGAAGCCTACATTTTTCTCCTCTTCCAATAGTGGTGGAGATCATGTGGGCTTCCAGAATGTCAAGTTTTGCCACAGTTGGCTGGACTTGCACTTCCTTGCCTGTTAGCAGTCTTGGGACTGCAGGGCTGCCGTGACTACTGTTCTCACAGTTTCTACGTCTGTGGAAGTGGCAACAAACCCATAACTGTGGCCCATAGCTTAGCTTGAACCTGACAGCAGCAGTCCCCTTAAGGACGCTTCTTGAACCTTTCCTTTTGTTGTTGCGGGCATGTACTCCCCTGGATGGAATCCCTCTATGCTGCAACTATTCTTTTCCCGACTGATCCCGAGACCACTCCTTTCCCAGTCACTCAGGATGAAAGGTCTGCAGCATCTTTTTGAACTGCACCCTCTTTGCCATCCAAGTCCCACCACTTTCCAAGCACTGCCAACTCTTCCCTTTCAGTGTCCTCCTCTTGCCTTGATCTATGTCTCTACTTTGATGAGGCTCTCTATTTCTTGCCACTGAACAACACTAAAAGTTTCTAACTAGTTCCCATAACTAGTAAGTCTCTTCATCATCCTCAATTACCATCAGGTCACTCTCCAAACAATAATGGTCATGCTTTCAAGAATTTGGTTACAAACATTACATGAGTCCATATTCCCTGCCCACAGGACAGAGTGAACCACATAGCAGGGTATGTGCAATATTTCCTTCTTCCTGTGGCCTTATTATATCCCACTCCTTCCCTCCTCCCATAGCATATGTCCAGTCAATCATAGCTAGTTGTAATTCACTCTTACAACAGAACACTTGCTTTCTGGACCCCACACCTACTTCTCATCATTTTCCCATTTACAATGTGACTTTCCTCCACCCCCCATGGAGGTCTTCAAATCCTTTAAGAATCAATTCAACTATCACTGGGACTCCCCATATCTGGCTAGATTCCTGCAGCATGCTGAACCTGATCTTTATGGCTCATCCTACATCTCAATAGCTGTGCTGACCCTGTGACCCAACATAGGAGCCACATAACTTTTACTTAAACTGTATTCTCTATGTGGGCTTCCCAGATAGCTCAGTGGTAAAGAACCCACCTGCCAATACAGGAGACATGGGTTTGATCTCTGAGTTGGGAAAATACCCTGGAGAAGGAAATGGCAACCCACTCCAGTATTCTTGCCTGGAAATCTCATGGACAGAGAAGCCTGGGGGGCTACAATCCATGGGATTATAAAAGAGTCAGACATGATTTAGCAACTAAACAACGAAAGCAAATCCTCTATGCCTGGCTTCAGTCTTCCGTTTAGTAAATTGTGAAAACCAGGAAACATAGTACTAAGTTCACTTGCCATGTCTGCGATCCAAGCTAGACCCTAACCTGACTGAGATCTGAGCACTAGGGTTTCACCTATTCAATAGTTAATGAGGTACTCCAGCTAACTTCCCAATCTCTGCCAAGCCATAGTTTTATAGAGACTATTGCTTAAATTTAGTGAATCATGAGATCTCAAAGTTTCTCATATATAATTTTTTATTTTAAAATTTTCTTTTTTATAGGTAAGATCTAGGACTCTAAATGGGTAAACACATATACATTAAGTTGAATCTTGTGGAATTGTTGATATTTGACCATTTTTGATCTATAAAATGATATTTCTACATGGTTCAACCTAATAAATACATGGAAAGAAATTTTCATTGCAGTTATTTTTCATAGTAAGGTCTGCTATACGTAAAAGGCATAATTAACAAATACACTAAAGAACAGATATATCTCATGGTAAAGGGCTTTAATGATGACAACAGTAATGGTGATACTTATTGCATACTTACTATTATACCAGCTACCACGGTGAGAATGTTACACAGATAATCTCTTATATAGATTATATCTTTTCTGTCCTCATAAAAACTTACATTTTAATCAGTATTGGATAAATGGAGAAACTGCTGGTTGAAATGGTTAAGGAATTTTCCCAAGATCACTGAGCTAGTAAGCAATGGAAGAATCTGAAGGAAGACTTATTCTGCAGCTGTAGAATAAAAAGACTTATTCTACATTTGGCCACATAAAATAAAATTAACTACCTTTTTCTCCCGGAGTCTTTCAGATACCTTGGTTCCTCCAGACAATGCCAGGAAGAAGAATGAAGAGAAACAGAATTCAAGGAACAGCCTAAATGCCACCTCCTCCTCAAAGCCTCCCTTGACTGCTGGGGCTTTGGTTTATGTGCAGTATTACTACACAGTCCTTTCTCTCTCCTTCCCCTTTGGCTGGACTTAGCATATGTTGCAGAAGGCAATGGCAACTCACTCCAGTACTCTTGCCTGGAAAATCCCATGGACGGAGGACCCTGGTGGGCTGCAGTCCATGGGGTCGCTGAGAGTTGGACACGACTGAGCGACTTCACTTTCACTTTTCACTTTCGTACATTGGAGAAGGAAATGGCAACCCACTCCAGTGCTCTTGCCTGGAGAATCCCAGGGACGGGGGAGCCTGGTGGGCTGCCGTCTATGGGGTCGCACAGAGTCGGACACAACTGGAGCGACTTAGCAGCAGCAGCATATGTTGCCTCTTTTCATAGCTCTGTATATGTTGAAATTTCTGAATTAAGTTGTAAAACTTCAATAAAGACGTTAATATAAGCATGTGCAATGTGCTTCATTTCCAAGACCAAGGAACAGATATTTTATTTTCACCTAAACACAAACAATTACTGGATGTTAACATTGCTGGCTGCAAAGAACACTAAACTAAAAGACCTAGTCTCTACTCCAAAGGAACTTACTACTATGGGGCCAAAAAAAGTGTGACAGCACAAACAACAGTCCACATTATGTACGATGAGAGAGGCAAGCCTGAATGTGCAGAGAGCAGAGAAGTGGGGCATCCAGCAGTGGTTTTTACAAGCCTGATATTATTGAGGTGAACCTGGAAAGGTCAGTCAATTAGCCATCTAAAAAACCTGAGAAAAGGATACTCAGAAATAAAAAACAGCTTGTGCAAAGACATAAAAGAGCCTGAGATACTCAAATCATTGTGAGTGTTTGATTTGGCTTAGGGATAGAAATAAACAAGCAAGTAGAGGAGAGAAATAGGAAAGGGAAAGGAACTTGGAATGAAAAAATGAAAGAAAAAGGAGAACAGTTAAAAAAAAAAAAAAAGGAAACTAGTGAAATTTGCCTTTGATTTTGGGAAAGTTTCAATGAAGATAAAGCAGCCACCCCATACCAACCAATACAAACAGATGAATTCAGAGCTACTTCTCCGTGGCCAGACTAATGGCAATGACCCTAATGCCCAGAATCACCCACAAAAGAGATCCTGGCATGTAAGAAGAAAAAGTGTCACCATCGCACAAAGTCCGCTGATTTATAATAAACTTTGGAAAGTTGAAAACGTAGTTCCATCGGTACAAAAGGCTGATGAAAATAAAGAAGGTTCTGTTTCTACCTGCTTTGGTAATTGTAGCTCTTTAGCTGAACAGATGTGCATTTCACCAAAATCTGATGGAAACAAATCTTCACAGGCCTTCTGTATTAAGAAATAATTTAGCTGCCTTCCCCAGAGCTGGTATGCTCTTTGTCTAAATACAAAATAAGACAAGGAAACTGGTCTTTTGGAATCCTTAATTAAGCAGTATTAATCCTAGAGAAGAAAATAGGGTCTGTTTCCAAAATAAATCATAATAAGACAAGAGGAGGTTTTCTAAGTCTGGACACATTGTTAAAGACATTCAGTGTAAGGGAGGACTTAAGTATATTTCTTAAAAGTTTGTGTCTGAAAGGTTCAGGAAGAGATAAGTGTGTCTGGCTAACAGAACTGAGTTAATGGCCATCTCCAAAGTGATCAGCCTTATGGAGAAGACATCTGCTTACCTAACTAGAAAATGTAATTTTGACAGAAAACCAGGAGATATACGGCAATGTAATATTTATGGACTGCAACTCAAATGAAACCACCTTTTAATATGTAATTGAATGACACAACAAATTTATAACACACCTTCTACATTTCCTAAATTTGCATTGAATAACGGCAAAGGGCAAGGAAACTACCCCGTTGTTAACTGACTGAGATGCAGCATGAAAGGTGTTCAAATTTATATTCTTTCCATACCAATCTTCTATTTTTATTTATATGATCATTTCCTGACAAACATAATAAGAACAATGTCTGCAGAATTTTTATTAGCAAAGTGCTAAGACAATGCTGCTGTGCCTATCTAAAACCATCTGCTAATGACTCATGCCAAAATCTATTTGTATTATTTTATTTTCTTCCTTCCTATGAGTTCTGAAGGTTATCATTTCCCATTGAATTGATCCTGGCCATCTTCGAGGCACGTAAATATTCTTTTGGCATTTCACATTCTTTGGGAAACCCCTGGGTATTCAGATTCATTATGGAAATTCCTAAAAACAAAGCCAGGTTACAGTTTAGAATTGTGATGTAATTTTCTTTTCCTAATGGACCAGAGGGCTACTTGTCACTAGCGACAACCTTCTAGAGAGATATGTACTGGATCACATGCACACCATAGCCAAAATCACATGTATACTGGCATCTCCCCTACCTCTTCATAGCAGTTTCTCAGAGCTAAGAGAGGGGCTGTCTCCGGGGCTATAGCCCTCAGTATGGTCTCCAAATAATACTGAAACTCACAACTCTTATGTTGTGTGTTTCAAAGAGTTCTGCCCAGGAGACAATACATCATTTGCATGAAGATCACAACAAAAAGGAAGGGGGCAAAATGATTAGGACTATGAGTTTGGGTTCCAGAAAGGTGAGTTCTACTTCTGCTAGATTTAATATCTCTGGGCCACAGTGTCCTTACTCCTAAAACAGGGATAAGCACATTTATCACATCTTACAGAAGGTATGATGGTCACATAAGTTTAAAAGATTTAAAGCACTTAGAATTATACACAAGTGTTTCTGTTGCTCCTGTGCTCAATAAGTGTATAGTCATCATTTGCTCAGGGTTACAAAATAGCTAACAAACTCCCTTGAAAGACAGGCTCCCAAGGAGTTTTTCCACTTTCCTTTTTGTGAGTACTCAGAGACAGGAGGAATACAAATTTTCAGCTACGTTAACTCAAGAAAAACTTTGTCTTAAAAATAAACAAGTTTATGGTTGGAATACAAAGTCATAGAGCAAGCCTACAAGGTATGATGAGTGGAGAATGCCTAAAGGACTTCCAACCCGCTGCTGCTGCTGCTGCTGCTAAGTCGCTTCAGTCGTGTCCGACTCTGTGCGACCCCATAGACAGTAGCCCACCAGGCTCCCCTGTCCCTGGGATTCTCCAGGCAAGAACACTGGAGTGGGTTGCCATTTCCTTCTCCAATGCATGAAAGTGAGAAGTGAAAGTGAAGTCGCTCAGTCGTGTCCGACTCAGCGACCCCATGGACTGCAGCCCACCAGGCTCCTCTGTCCATGGGATTTTCCAGGCAAGAGTACTGGAGTGGGGTGCCATTGCCTTCTCCTCCAACCCGCTAGCCTTGTTGATATTTGAAAGTTAACCAGTAAAGGTTAATTTCTTTAGTTTAAATTATTTCCTACTATTTATTCAGTTCAGTTCAGTCGCTCAGTCGTGTCTGACTCTTTGCGACCCCATGAATCGCAGCACACCAGGCCTCCCTGTCCATCACCAACTCCTGGAGTTCACTCAGACTCACATCCATTGAGTCAGTGATGCCATTCAGCCACCTAATCCTCTGTCGTCCCCTTCTCCTCCTGCCCTCAATCCCTCCCAGCATCAAAGTCTTTTCCAATGAGTCAACTCTTCGCATGAGGTGGCCAAAGTACTGGAGTTTCAGCTTTAGCATCATTCCTTCCAAAGAAATACCAGGGCTAATCTCCTTCAGAATGGACTGGTTGGATCTCCTTGCAGTCCAAGGGATTCCCAAGAGTCTTCTCCAACACCACAGTTCAAAAGCATCAATTCTTCAGTGCTCAGCCTTCTTCAGAGTCCAACTCTCACATCCATATACGACCACAGGAAAAACCATAGCCTTGACTAGACGGACCTTAGTCAGCAAAGTAATGTCTCTGCTTTTGAATATGCTATCTAGGTTGATCATAGCTTTCCTTCCAAGAAGGAAGCATCTTTTAATTTCATAGCTGCAGTCACCATCTGCAGTGATTTTGGAGCCCAGCAGCCCACCAGGCTCCCCCGTCCCTGAGATTCTCCAGGCAAGAACACTGGAGTGGGTTGCCATGTCCTTCTCCAATGCATGAAAGTAAAAAGTGAAAGTGAAGTCGCTCAGTCGTGTCTGACTGTTCGAGACCTCATGGACTGCAGCCTACCAGGCTCCTCCATCCATGGGATTTTCCAGGCAAGAGTACTGGAGTGGGGTGCCATCGCCTTCTCCAGATACAGCCTTGACGTACTCCTTTTCCTATTTGGAACCAGTCTGTTGTTCCATGTCCAGTTCTAACTGTTGCTTCCTGGCCTGCATACAGATCTCACAGTGAGATACCATCTCAGAACTGTCAGAATGTCTATCATCAAAAAGTCAAGAAATAACAAGAATTGGTAAATTGGAAGTGGTCAAACAGGAGATGGCAAGAGTGAACATTGGCATTTTCGCAATCAGTGAACTAAAATGGACTGGAATGGGTGAATTTAACTCAGATGACCATTACATCTACTACTCTGGGCAAGAAGCCCTTAGAAAAAATGAAGTAGCCATCATAGTCAACAAAAGAGTCTAAAATGCAGTACTTGGGCGCAGTCTCAAAAATGACAGGATGATCTCTGTTCATTTCCAAGGCAAACCATTCAATATTACAGTAATCCAAGTCTATGCCCCAACCGGTAATGCTGAAGAGGCTGAATGGTTCTATGAAGACCTACAGGACCTTCTAGAACTAACACCCAAAAAAGATGTTATTTTTATTATAGGGGACTGGAATGCAAAAGTAGGAAGTCAAGAGATATCTAGAGTAACAGGCAAGTTTGGCCTCGGAATACAAAATGAAGCAGGTCAAAAGCTAACAGAGCTTTGCCAACAGAATGCACTAGTCATAGAAAACAGCCTCTTCCAGCAACACAAGAGATGACTCTACATATGGACATCACCAGATGGTCAATACCGAAATCAGACTGATTATATTTTTTGCAGTCAGAGATGGAGAAGCTCCACAGAGTCAGCAAAAATAAGACCGGGAGCTGACTGAGGCTTAGAGCATGAACTCCTTATTACAAAATACTGACTTAAGTTGAAGAAAGTAAGGAAAAACCACTAGACCATTCAGGTATGACCTATCAAATCCCTTATGATTATACAGTGGAAGTGAGAAATAGATTCAAGGGATTAGATCTGATAGACAGAGTGCCTGAAGAACTATGGACGGAGGTTCATAACATTGTACAGGAGATGGTGATCAAACCATCCCCAAGAAAAAGAAACACAGAAAGGCAAAATCATTGTCTGAGGAGGCCTTACAAATAGCTGAGAAAAAAAGAGAAGCAAAAGGCAAAGGAGACAAGGAGATATATCCATCTGAATGCTGAGTTCCAAAGAATAGCAAGGAGAGATAAGAAAGTCTTCCTCAGTGACCAATGCAAAGAAACAGAGGAAAACAAAAGAAGGAGAAAGACTAGAGATCTCTTCAAGAAAACTAGAGATACCAAAGGAACATTTCCTGCAAAGATGGGCTCAATAAAGGACAGAAATGGTATGGACCTAGCAGAAGCTATTAAGAAGAGGTGGCAAGAATACACAGAAGAATTATACAAAAAAGATCTTCATGACCCAGATGACCATGATGGTGTGATCACTCACTTAGAGCCAGACATCCTGGATTGAGAAGTCAAGTGGGCCTTAGGAAGCATCACTATGAACAAAGCTAGTGGAGGTGATGGAATTACCATTGAGCTATTTCAAATCATAAAAGATGAAGCTGTGAAAGTGCTGCACTCAATATGCCAGCAAATTTGGAAAATTCAGCAGTGGCCACAGGACTGGAAAAGGTCAGTTTTCATTCCAATCCCAAAGAAAGGCAATGTCAGAGAATGCTCAAGGTGAAGTCACTCAGTCGTGTCTGACTCTTTACGACCCTATGGACTGCAGCCTGCCAGGCTCCTCTGTCCATGGGATTTTCCAGGCAAGAGTCCTGGAGTATGTTGCCATTTCCTTCTCCAGGGGAAGAATGCTCAAACTACCGCACAACTGCACTCATCTCACACGCTAGCAAAGTAATGCTCAAAATTCTCCAAGCCAGGCTTCAACAGTACGTGAACCGTGAACTTCCAGATGTTCAAGCTAGATTTAGAAAAGACAGAGGAAACAGAGATCAAATTGCCAACATCCGCTGGATCATCGAAAAATAGAGTTCCAGAAAAACATCTACTTCTGTTTTATTGGCTACGCCAAAGCCTTTGACCGTGTGCACCACAAGAGACTGTGGAAAATTCTTAAAGAGAAGGGAATACCAGACCATCTTACCTGCCTCCTTAGAAATCTGTATGCAGGTCAGGAAGGAACAGTTAGAACTGGACATGGAACAACAGACTAGTTCCAAATCAAGAAAGGAATACATTAAGGCTGCATATTGTCACCTTGCTTATTTAATTTAAATGCAGAGTACATCATGTGAAATGTTGGGCTGGGTGAAGCACAAGCTGGAATCAAGATTGCCGGATGGTATATCAGTAACCTCAGATATGCTGATGTCACCACCCTTATGGCAGAAAGAGAAGAAGAACTAAAGAGCTTCTTGACAAAAAGTGAAAGAGGAGAGTGAAAAAGCTGGCTTAAAACTTAACATTTAGAAAACTAAGATCATGGCATCTCATGGAGGATTCTCATAAAATTAAGAATAGAACTACAGTATTATCCAGCTATTCTAATTCTGGGTATTCATACAAAGAATATGAAAACACTAATCTAAAAAGATATCTGTACCCCCAGGTTCATAGTAGCATTAATTACAATAAACCACGATATGGAAACCACCTGAGTATTCATCAACTGATGAATGGACAAAGAAGATGTGGCATTTACATACAGTGGAATAGCTCAGCCAGAAAAAAGATGAAAGCCTACTATTATGTGACAACAAGGATGGACCTTGAGGGCATTATGCTAAGTGACATAAGTTAGGTGGAGAAAGACAAGTTCCATATTATTTTACTCATAGGTGGCACATAAAAAAGCTAATAAGGTACAAATGAACAAATACAAAGCAAGTGAACATAGAAATCTAAACAAAAACAAACATATAGACAAAAGAACAAATTAGCAGTTTCCAGAGAGGAATGGATCGGGAGAGGGTAAAATGGTTAAAGGGGGTCAACTGTACGGTGATAGAAAAAACAATTGTGGTGTTACAGGTTTTATGATAACAAATAAATAAAAAGCTCTTGGAGGGAAAACATTAATGAAGGAAATAGGCCTGGCCACAGGATGAATGGAATCTTATTTGTTAATGTTTTCAATTGTACAGTATCATACTGAGAAATTTACTCCCCTTTCAGCAACTAAAACCCAGGGATACCTTACTGAGCTGTTACTTGGAGAGGAGATAATACAATACAAGGAAACCACATAGCAGAGTGCCTGGTGCTCAGGAGGCACTTGATATGTTGCAGTTTCCTCTTCATTTTTTATCATTTTAAATCACTGAGAAGAGTTTATCAGATTTTTCTGAAGTAAAAGTTCATGGACAGTGAAGGTAGCAGAATACACTACCCCAAAATATGACTGTAGGAGTTAGGACACATCATCTCAAAATATACTGCTTTGACACTGTGATTATTTTGAGCTGCAGGCACTTGAGAAAAGCAGCAAGTGTAGGGAAAAGTTTTCCCTGAAAGCCCCTCTTCTGCCTAAAGACAGATCTTCCAAAAGAAACTCCATTGTCATCCATCCCCTTCCAGGGTATGTCATCAACCAGGAAAAATTGACTTGTCACAGGAAAGAAGACTAGACCTTGGCACCACATCCAGACAAACTTTGCCACAAACGATCACATCTTTCATCTGTTCTCTAAGGACCCATTTATCTTTCCGAATAATCATTTACTCTCCTCTAAGAGGCCTTCACCCTCCCCCACTTTCCCCTATGAAGATGAGCTCTAATCCTAAATCCTAAAGCCATCTTTTGAGTAATTTGTTTTTCCTAGGCATCTCCCATGTAGGCAAGAGGCGAACACGTTAACAAATTTCCATTCATTATTTTCTTGTTGACCTGTCTTTTATTACTGGGGTCTTAAACAAGAACTCAAACAGGCAGAGGGAAAATTATTTTTGCTCCTCTACAACAGGGTATTTTGATGGAGGATACAGAAGCAAGGAGGGGGTCACTGTCAGTGTTTGGAAGAACCACAGAGGCAGGAGGGGGGTTAAAGCAGAAGACAACTAAACCTAAAGCACGCCTCACCTGCTCAGAATCCTGGGGCCTGACCTGTGTATGACTTTGTCTCTCCCTTCACACCGTTTTACACCTAATTAAAATTCCTTAATTAAGTTCTGTGCTAGAGTCCTTCAAAAACCTCACTGTGAACTCTGATTATTCCTTGACCTTGCATCCCTGGAAAAACATGATAAAGTCACACAAGGCTGAGCAGGAGGCATTTCGCTTGTCCCTCATGTTCAGCAGGAACACTAGACTCACTGCACACGCCTAATCACACTTGAAAAGTCAGGGAAGGTGCCCAGACTAACAAAACTCCCAAAACAGAAGTTTATTACTTGAAAATACAGCTAATTGTAAATAAACACACAATGGAATAAGGATAAAAACGTAATCATCTCTGAAATGTGTGATAATCACTCTCAAAAACAAATCCTCCACTTACGTCTCCTGCTGCTGCTAAGTCACTTCAGTTGTGTTCGACTCTGTGCGACCCCATAGACGGCAGCCCACCAGGCTCCCCCGTCCCTGGGATTCTCCAGGCAAGAACACTGGAGTGGGTTGCCATTTCCTTCTCCAATGCATGAAAGTGAAAAGTGAAAGTGAAGTGGCTCAGTCATGTCTGACCCTTCACTAACCCATGAACTGCAGCCCTATTCACCCTTTTTTCCTGTGCAATTCAGAAATGCATGCCTGGGTCAAAACCCTGCAAACTACCAAAGAGGCGGAGCTGGTAGTGGCTTTCTTGTTGTGCCCTGTCACTGACAAGCTGTGTAACCTCGAGCCAATTATCATCTCCCTCTATCTCAGTTTACTTGGGAGTAAAATTTGCTTGTCATATAAGAATGGCTCCATAAATGATACGTGTAGCAAATTATAACTAAAGTTACTTATTTATTTGGTATCTACCATGTATTTAGCACTGCCCTAGATATTGAAGCAATCAAAGAAGACTCTGAGTGAATCCACCTTGGTTCAGCTGAAGGGGAAAAGTATTATAAAAAAGATATGTGTGCATGTGTGTGTGCTCAGTCACTTCAGTCATGTCCAGTTTTTTGCGACCCCATGGACTAGAGCCCATCAGTCTTCTCTGTCCAGGGGATATTCCTGACCCAGGAATCAAACCCACGTCTCCTGTGTATCCTGCAATGCAGATGGATTCTTTACCCACTGAGCCACCTGAGAAGCCCTGATAAAAGAGATATCAGGCCCCAAATGGAGTCACTTGTAAGCCCACTCAACCAAATTGGTAAGTTTCTTGGTAAGCCCACTTAACCAGACTGAGACGTCATACCTAACCTAACTGCAGTTTCAGCCTCTCCAAGGAATGCAATCTTTACCAGTCAGTCTAAAATTACCTGGTCAGCACTAGAGATGTAATCTACCTGAGAGACCCCTACTGTCCCTCAAAGGCAGATGACCTTGCTTGAAACAATTCATTTTTTTCTAGTGACATCCTTGTCCTGACTGTTTCTGCCTATAACAGCCTTCCCTATTGCACAGCTTGGTGGAGCTCCTTTCTATTTGCTAGATGGAATTGCTGAATAAAGTCAGTAAAATCTATAAAATTTGCTCAGTTGAATTTTCTTTTTTAAAAGATCGGTGGCAGCTAAGGGATCGAAGGAGACTTCTGATGGTTTCAGGGACAATGAGAAATACTTATCCTGGGACTTCCCTTATGATTCAGTGGCTAAGACTCCATGCTTCCAATTCAGGGGGCATAGGTTTAGTCCCTGGTTAGGGAACTATATCCCACATAATGCAACCAAGAGCTCACATACTGCAACTAAAGATCCCACATACTGCATGGAGATTGAAGATCTTCTGTGCCACAACTAAGACCTGATGCAGTCAAATAAATATATTTATATTTTTAAAATAAGAAATACATGTCCTGGTACCCACAAACCCTTTGAGTTCCCGTTCTCACCAATTATGAGCATGGTGATAAGTTCTTTCCTCTTAGTTCTGAGCTCTGTTCTCTTTATATTGAGTTCCTGATCTAACTAGCTTTCTAGTCCAGGGACAGTTAGCTTAAGCTAGCAGACAGTTCTACCCAGAACCCAAGCCCCTAGCCCTTGATTCAGTTTCCAGTTACCCATTTGATTGGAATCCCAGTCCACAGTCCCCTTGTGTTGAATTCTGTTGGTTCAACCCTTTCCCCCTTTCCTAGTTTCACGTTGTGAATTACTGGAGGTATGCCCAAGGCCCTCTTGTGTCCAGTCCACAGTAACATCTCTTTGGATACTGCTGGTGTGTCAAGGCCCACATGGGGTAAAAGTTGTTGCTAATGGGAATCTCAGAAGCCGAAAGTCACAAAATCTGTGGGCACAGACTAAGCACTGAAAGGTTTTTAGAATGATCACCATCTCTCTCTAAGACTCCCATGTTAGCATAAGTTGATTACAGAATGGGTTAGATTAACATTTGGTCACCTGCCAAACTCAGGAAAATTTCCATGCAATGAGGTATACTGTAGAAGAACACACAATCCTCAGCCCAGTGGTACAGCCCTCTTCAGTATTAGTTTGACTCTGAAAAATGCAAAGTCATAGCTAAAGAAATGGGAACTTTAAGTTCCAAAGAGTCCAGCATATGACCTCCTGGTACCTGCTAACTTTATGACTAAGAACTATGGTCCCAGAAGCTATAAATATCTACAAAAATGGCAAAATCTTACTAAAGGTACCCTAGCATTAAGATGGCCATTTGGGGAAGAGTCTAATTAGACAACATAGTTTATTTTAAAAGTACACTTGAAAGCCAGTGTTTCCAAGCCAAATTAATAGAATAGGATACCTATTTTAATTGGTATGCACACACTTTCAAAAGGCTTCAAGACTTTCATGTAACTCATTGAAAAATTCATTGCAAAAGGCTAACTAAACTTTAAAGATATGTGACACCTAAAACAAAAAGGCTGTAACACAGATGTAACTCCTGCTCCCCCTCTATCCTCCTTTATTTGCATAGTCATTTTAGAAATCCTATGTCTGAATTGTATTTGGATTCTGAAGACACTCAAAGAGTCTGAAGGAGTTACCTTTTAAAAAGATGACCTGAGGCCACAGGCAACCCTCTTTGGGTATCTTTTCACTCACTGGTCAAAAGATTAACTAAGTTCAGTTCAGTCGCTCAGTCATGTCTGACTCTGCGACCCCATAAATGACAGCATGCCAGGCCTCCCTGTTCATCACCAACTCCCGGAGTCCACCCAAACTCATATCCATTGAGTCGGTGATGCCATCCAATCATCTCATCCTCTGTCGTCCCCTTCTCCTCCTGGCCTCAATCTTTCCCAGCATCAGGGTCTTTTCAAATGAGTCAACTCTTTGCATCAGGTGGCCAAAGTATTGGAGTTTCAGTTTCAACATCAGTCCTTCCAATGAACACCCAGAAACACAAAGACACCCAGAACACAAAGAAAATTAAGGGGTCGCACAGAGTCGGACACAACTGAAGCTACTTAGCAGCAGCAGCATAAATTAAGTATTACTACAACTCTCAGAAATATAATAGAAACGAACCCAAATATTTTTCAAGTTCAAGTGATCTCAGATAATCTTTAAATATCAGGTAAAGCTTTTTTATTTTTAAAAAATCAAATTAAACTTATTTTCATTTAATTAAAAACAGGCATGTTTTTAGAGTTTTAAGCATTAAATATAACATTTTTTATTTTACCTAGATTTGCTGAAAACCAAATAAGTTCATGTTACTTTTTCAAAATTTACTAGCAAAAAATAGATTGAACTAATAGCTGACTTTGTCTAATAGGTTACTTGAAACTTTAAAGTTTTATTAAGTTAAATTAAATAATGGGTTAAGTTGAATTCATTGATTACCTAGATCATTTACAAATAAGATAAAAGAATGAAACATTGTTTACTGAACAAAGGTGTATCCAGTTTTGGCTTCCTTTTACAGAGAAATTAAATGGTATTTGAATCTATGGAAAACACACTTTATGTCACACTGAAAAATGTACTATGAGAAAGTACATGTTTCTAAAAAATATAAAATTTATTTATAAATTTACCAAATCATAGAATGCTAATGTGAAAGACACTCACTATCATTTACTTCTTTATTATCACTAAAGATTGAGGCTTTTAAGGGTAACAAATTCTAACGTGTAATTAAAGCTACTAGAAATAATAAGAAAAACATCTTTCGGATGCGAGGCAAACAGAAAGTGTGTTTTCGGTTAAGGGATGGTGTCAAGATCGGAAACATATTTTGTTGAGGTGAAAAATAAGTACTTTTGTCCTAAAGGGAGGCGTTAGGTTATTTCAGAATGAGAAAGAGAAAATACATAGAACAAAATCTGAATGGAAAAATAAAGCTGTGGAAGGTTTTTGGAAAAGAAATCTTGAGGAAAGAATTTTCTCCATGGTCAAGATTAAAATGAATTTATTTAGGTGAAAAGAATGAGTTTCATAAAAAAATAATAAGTTTATTTATTAAATGTTTATTTAATAAACATTTATTCATTTTTATTTATTAAAAATAATAAGTTTAATTAAAAAATAAACTGGTACAATAACAAAACTTGATTTACTCTGTGTTAGAAGGACAAAGTTTAACTGAGCTATTGATTAATTTTTGGTAAGAGTTTATTATAAAAGTTTTATCTTTATCAATTAAGTAGTCTGCCTAGNTTAGGTGAAAAGAATGAGTTTCATAAAAAAATAATAAGTTTATTTATTAAATGTTTATTTAATAAACATTTATTCATTTTTATTTATTAAAAATAATAAGTTTAATTAAAAAATAAACTGGTACAATAACAAAACTTGATTTACTCTGTGTTAGAAGGACAAAGTTTAACTGAGCTATTGATTAATTTTTGGTAAGAGTTTATTATAAAAGTTTTATCTTTATCAATTAAGTAGTCTGCCTAGAGAGCAATGATCTTGTGTCATGTCAAAATAATTTCCTGTTTCATGTTGTGTTTATCAGATATTTGATAACTTAAGAAGGGGATTAATGACTTAAATGTAAGACCTGAAACCATTAAACTTCTAGAAGAAAACACAGGTAGTATACTCTTTGACATCAGTTTTAGCAATAATTTTTTTTTGACTGTGTCTTCTCAGGCAAAGGAAACAAAAGCAAAAATAAACAAATGTGACTACATCAAACTAAAAAGCTTTTGCACAGGGAATGGAATTATTAATATCAACACAATGAAAAGGCCACCTACTGAATGGGGGGGTGATACTTAAAAATTATATATTTGATAAGGTATTAATATCCAAAATACACAAAGCACTCATACAATTCAACATCAAAAATAAAAAACAACCCAATAAAAAAATGGACAGAAGCTCTGAATAGACATTTTTCTGAAGAAGACATACAGACAGATAACAGACACTTGAAAGACGCTCACCATCACTAATTATCAAGGAAATTCAAATAAAAACCACAATTAGATACCATCTCATATCTGTCAGGATGGGTATTATCAAAAAGATAACAAGTAGCAAATGTTGGCAAGGATGTGTACAAAAGCAAACCTTTGTGCACTGCTGGATGGAATGTTAACTGGTGCCACCAATGTAGAAAAACACCATGAAGATTTCTCAAAAATTAAAAATAGATTTACTATACAATACAGGAAAGACACAACTGGGTATTTGTCCAAAGAAAAAGCATTAATCCAAAAACATAAATGAACTCCTATGTTAACTGCAGAATTATTTACAATAGTCAAGATACAGAAGCAACTTAATTGTCCACCGAAAGATGAATAAAGAAGCTATGGAACACACACACACACACGCAGAGAAATAGCTGACATCAGGGGTAGACTGCTTCCACCCAAGATGCCAAATCAAGACTTCATACTTTAAACACGAAATCTTTTCTTCTTTTGTTTTTTCTTTGGGCTTCCCAGGTGGAGCTAGTGGGAAAGAATCCACCTCCCAATGCTGGAGATGCAAGAGACTAGAGTTAGATCTGATCCCTGAGTTGGGAAGATACCCTGGAGGAAGAAACGGCATCCCATTCCAGTATTCTTGCTGGGAGAATCTCATGGACAGAGGAAACTTGTGGGCTACTAGAAAGATAACACCATCATTATATCTCCCAGGGCCATTGCCAATGGGGGTTATCTTTCAGGGTGCTGGGTTGGTCATCAAAAATTCCAATCTGTTCACAATATTGGTGACTCCTAGTCCTCCCCATTTTTCTTCTATTCCCAATGTCACTACAAATTACAATCAACTCCCCTTAGAAGTCACTGGCAGAATCCAACTTTTATGGCCAGGGCATCCAATGCTTTGCTTTTACCTTTCTCAGAGTATAACTGTATTTTCCCTATTTGACATAAATATTTATAAATCAGTAAACTATTTGCATCTCCACATTCTTCAGTTCAGTTCAGTTCAGTTCAGTCACTCAGTCGTGTCCGACTCTTTGCAACCCCATGAATCGCAGCACGCCAGGCCTCCCTGTTCATCACCATCTCTTGGAGATCACTCAGACTCACATCCATCGAGTCAGTGATGCCATCCAGCCATCTCATCCTCGGTCGTCCCCTTCTCCTCCTGCCCC
>SJYT01041144.1:0-19339 GCA_006410635.1 Cephalophus harveyi
GTTCTCTTGGCAAAACTCTATTAGCCTTGGCCCTGCTTCATTCCGTATTCCAAGGCCAAATTTGCCTGTTATTCCAGGTGTTTCTTGACTTCCTACTGTTGCATTCCAGTCCCCTATAATGAAAAGGACATCTCTTTTGGGTGTTAGTTCTAAAAGGTCTTGTAGGTCTTCATAGAACTGTTCAACTTCAGCTTCTTCAGCGTTACTGGTTGGGGCATAGGCTTGGATTACTGTGATATTGAATGGTTTGCCTTGGAAACGAACAGAGATCATTCTGTCGTTTTTGAGATTGCATCCAAGTACTAAGTTTCAGACTCTTTTGTTGACCACGATGGCTACTCCATTTCTTCTAAGGGATTCCTGCCCACAGTAGTAGATATAATGGTTATCTGAGTTAAATTCACCCATTCCAGTTCATTTTAGTTCTCTGATTCCTAGAATGTCGACTTTCACTCTTGCCATCTCCTGTTTGACCACTTCCAATTTGCCTTGATTCATGAACCTGACATTCCAGGTTGCTATGCAGTATTGCTCTTTACAGCATCGGCCCTTGCTTCTATCCCCAGTCACAAGCACAACTGGGTATTGTTTTTGCTTTGCCTCCATCCCTTCATTCTTTCTGGAGTTATTTCTCCACTGATCTCCAGTAGCATATTGGGCAACTACTGACCCGGGGAGTTCCTCTTTCAGTATCCTATCATTTTGCCTTTTCATACTGTTCATGGGGTTCTCAAGGCAAGAATACTGAAGTGGTTTGCCATTCCCTTCTCCAGTGGACCACATTCTGCCGGACCTCTCCACCATGACCCGCCCGTCTTGGGTGGCCCCACGGGCATGTCTTAGTTTCATTGAGTTAGACAAGGCTGTGGTCCTAGTGTGACTAGGTTGGCTAGTTTTCTGTGATTATGGTTTCAGTGCGTCTGCCCTCTGATGCCCTCTTGCAACACCTTACTTGGGTTTCTCTTACCTTGGACGAGGGGTATCTCCTCATAGCCGCCCCTCCTGACCTTGAACGTGGAGTAGCTCCTCTCGGCCCTCCTGCGCCCACGTAGCCGCTGCTCCTTGGATGTGGGGTAGCTCCTCTTGGCCGCCACCCCTGACCTTAGGCAAGGGCAACTCCTCTCGGCCATGCTTCTGCACGGTCCATTGCAGCCAGCGTGCTTCTGGTGACTAAGGGGTATATAAATACTCCATACATATCAAGTACTGATCAATATAATTTCTCCAGCTTCCTCTTCCTGTTTGGGACAGTAGTGAGCTGTGTGGTCTTCACTGTGTCCAGAGCTCTCCTCCAGGACCAAGCAAAAGTCACCTACTGTGATACTGTGATTGACAGTAAGAAATATATATTTGGTCTTTGTTTTCATTTTTGGCACAGAGCTCCTAAAGCCCTTAGAATTTGTCTTTTGTTATGTTGATGAGGTGATTTTAGAAAGCACTTAAGAACAGGGGCTAGTTGCCAGGGGAAAGAACCCTGGGATTGGAGGGTTAGAACTCTCAGTCCCCCCGCCCAACTCCCCTGGACCTCTGGGAAGGGAGAATGAGCTGGAGATTTAATCACTCATGCCTGTGTAAGGAAGTCCCCATAAACACCTAAAAGAACAGGGTTCAGAGAGCTTCCAGGTTGGTGTACACGTGGAGATGTGGGGAGAGTGGTGAGCCCAGGGAGGGCACAGAAGCTCCACCCCCTTCTCCCCACCTTGCTCTATGCATCTCTTCCCTCTGGCTGACTTAAACCCTTTTAAAATAAACTGGTAATCTAGTAAGTAAAATGTTTCTCTGAGTCCCATGAGCTGCTCTAGAAAATTAATTGAACCCAAGGAGGGGGGTTATAAGAATCTCTGATTTATATCAGAAGTACAGGTGACAACTTGGATCTGCAATTGACTTCTGAAGTCCGGACAGCCTTTTAGGGCTAATCTCTTAACCTGTGCAATTGGATGCTACAGGTAGATAGTGTCAGAATCGAGTTCTACTAGAGAACACCTTGGTGGTGTGGAGGTAAACACACACATTGGAATTGGTACTAGAATCATCTTATCTACCCTCTAGGGGACTTAACCTGATAAATTCACCCCAGCTCAGCTTCTTTCCTTCTATCTCCTACTTCCCCACTTCCCTATTAGTTATTCCTAGAAACAGTTCAGTTAAGTTCAGTCGCTCCGTCGTGTCCAACTCTTTGTGACCCCATGAATCGCAGCACGCCAGGCCTCCCTGTCCATCACCAACTTCCGGAGTTCACTCAGACTCACGTCCATCAAGTCAGTGATGCCGTCCAGCCATCTCATCCTCTGTCATCCCCTTCTCCTCCTGCCCCCAATCCCTCCCAGCATCAGAGTCTTTTCCAATGAGTCAACTCTTCACATGAGGTGGCCAAAGTACTGGAGTTTCAGCTTTAGCATCATTCCCTCCAAAGAAATCCCAGGGTTGATCTCCTTCAGAATGGACTGGTTGGATCTCCTTGCAGTCCAAGGGACTCTCAAGAGTCTTCTCCAACACCACAGTTCAAAAGCATCAATTCTTCGGTGCTCAGCTTTCTTCACAGGCCAACTCTCACATCCATACATGACCACTGGAAGAACCATAGCCTCGACTAGACGGACCTTTGTTGGCAAAGTAATGTCTCAGCTTTTGAATATGCTATCTAGGTTGGTCATAAATTTTCTTCCAAGGAGTAAGCGTCTTTTAATTTCATGGCTGCAGTCACCATCTGCAGTGATTTTGGAGCCCCCAAAAATAAAGTCCTCGAAACACTTCCTAGCAAATTGCTTTCTGAGGAATCCTTGCTTCAGTGTTTACTTCTGGGAAAGCCAACCTAAGACATGCACCAGTTGTGGAATACCAAAGTGAGGCTGTGGAGGCCCCCGGTGGGGGTTTGGGGGTGCACTGGGGTCAGAGAAATCTAAGAAGCAGCAACACTGGCATATGCTTGTGTGTGTGTGCATGTATGTTGGGTGGTGGAAGGAAAGCAGAACTATCAGTGGGAGAGGAGTGTGAACCAAGGTCCCAAGTTGTGGTGAATTTGAAAAACAGCAAGCAGTCTAGTTTGGCTGGAGTGCAGTGCACATATGGCAGGTGATGGGGAAATGCAAAGCTGGAGGGGCCCATAAGGGATGGAAGTCATAAAAGTATAAATCCCGTTAAGAACTTGATCTTCAGGGTAATGCTGAACCACTGAAAGGTGATAGTGACAAGACCAGATTTACTCTTTAGAAAGACTGCTTTGTTTGCAGTGGGAAGAACATGCTTGAGAGGAGCAAAATGGGAGTCTGGGGGCAGTTAGAAGGCTGTGTCAGATATCCAGGCCATAGCTGGAGAGAGATCATCAGAATGGAGAGGGAGAACATGGGCGTATCCAAAATCACAATCAATAAGACTCGAGTTTTGACTGGGTGAGTGATGAATCATACAGGGATGGATATGAAAAGAGAGGATGCAGAGATAATCCCCGGGTTATCACAGGTCTGGGTTCCCAGGAATCAGGCTCTTATTTGGAAACTGGAATGCAGGAAGTTTATTGGAAAGTGCCCTCAGGATTGACTCCTATTGGCAGAAAAGGAAGGAAATTAGACTGCGATGAAGTCTCTACAAAGGCCACAGCCAAACTCATGGGAGGGGGGTGCCACAAGAGCTGTCCTGAGTTGGGACAGGGATTCAGACTCCTGTTGGTCTACATCACCCAGCCACTGGATGCAGATGACCCTGGGGGGCAGCATGGAACCTTGGATGAAGGGAACCATGACTCCCTTCAGCTGAAGGCAGTTCCTGGGGAGGGCTGACGGCTGAGCCATTAGCTGAGGAGGTGGTCCTTCTGTCCTAGTGGGGGTGCTGGGGGCAAGCACAGTGCCCACAAGTGACATCTGAGTGTGAAATGCTGGGGAGACTTGCAGTGGGATACATACAGAAAGCACCTGGCTCTTTGTGTCTGGATTTTGGGAGTAGATGAGCTGATCTCAAGAAGAGGGGTTAGGGGTTGATTCTTGACTTCTTTGGGGTCCTAGAGCCTTTTGAAAAGCTAATGAAGGCTCCTCATATTCATCATATCAAACAAAAATGTGCAAAAAATTTCAGGGACTTTACCTCAGTTTGGGTTCCTCTCCAAGCAGACCCTGGGACAAAGATTTGGATTCAAGAAGTTCATTTGTGAGGTGATCTCAGGAAACTTGGAGAGGGAGTAGAGAAACAAGTAGGGAAGGGAGAAAAGGCATAAAGGTATGTTAATGGTAGGTGGCCAACTGGAGCTCCATCTTGCTGAAGTGCCTCTGAGAAACCCTGAGGAACATACCCTAGAATAGGCTCACTCAAGCTGGGGAATTTGCCTATCGTCTCCCATCTCTCACTGGTTGAGGATCACCCTGGGGGGCATTAACTCTCTGGTCTATCTAGTCACCTAGTACCTGTTCACCCTGTCCCACCGCCTGAGGGCCTAAGAACAACATGGTCCAGAACACCCTCAGGCAGAGAGGGTGCAGGTATTTACAGTAAGAAACTATCAGATGACCGCCAATGGTTTGAGAACCAGAAGACATAGCTAGGGCATCAACAATATCTGCCAGCAAAGGAGGGGGGAAAATCTCAAACAGCACAGTGCCATGTCCACAGTGGGAAGTGATGGAGACATTGAGGGTGCAGAGCTTCCTCCACTGGGGTCCCCGCTGGAGCCACTGAGGAACTGAGCTGTCAGTGAGGAACTGCAGTCAGGGTGCCTTGTTTTCCTGTGGTAACTCTGAGCTCCCCAGTTCTGACACTGCCCGCCCTGACAACTCAAAGACCAAATGGAAGGCTGGGATTGCCAACGGTTGGAGAGCAGTTTGAGGAAGTAGGGCGCGGCTCTCAGGGAGCCAGGATTGAAGGGGCTATTTAATCATTCACGAGTTCAGTGATGGGGCTGGAAAGTCTATAGAGGAGGCCAAGCCAGTCGCCTTGCCTTTGTGCCACAAGAATGCCTCAATTAAGATGCCATTCAGCCACAAGAGGCAGAAAGAATAACAATCCTTTCAGCTGTAATTTAGCAATGGGTTTCTTCATGTAAATCCAAGGAGTGCGAAAGGCATTTTCCATCAGCTGTTTTAAGTGTCAAAAGCCCAGAGGTCTGCAGCTGTTATTCTGCAGTCTTACTGGTGACCATTTAAACAGCCGAGCAAGTTCCTTCTGAAAAACAACGTTCTGAGTCCAAGTTCCTAGTTCAACCACTTGAAATGTTTGACTTGAGTGGAGCCATGAAGTCTCAAAAGTGGCCTTCCGAAGGGGGAGTTTCCTTAAGGTTGGGCTGTGTTGGGTTTTGTGGTTATTATTGTGGTTGTTGGGGTTTCAGTTTGCTTGCTCCTCAGAACACCTCCTGCTACAAACAAACTGCCCTTGGACAAGGTACTGTTGGCCCAGGGGACAAAGTGTACACAAAGCTAAGGAAAAGTTAAGAGGAACTTGGTAACCTTGAGATAGTCTAGAAGTGAGCAACGCTAACAAGAGCCCCCGTGCACGGTGGGTGCCCAGTCAACAGCTGTGTGGCGGCAGTGGCCGCTGCTACTGTTCTACACGTAAAACCCAAGGTGATCATTTCCCACACTTGGGAGAGACAATACAGCTATGTTTCATCATATCTTCACTAAAGTATAAAATCCTGGAATGCAGAAACTATAATCCTTATGCTCACCCCCATCGAATACCCTTGTGTTGACTGAATCACATGCATGTATACTGCAAACAATTACACAGTGCCCACACCACTGTTGGAGAAGGAAATGGCAACCCACTCCAGTGTTCTTGCCTGGAGAATCCCAGGGAAGGTGGAGCCTGGTGGGCTGTAGTCTATGGGGTCGCACAGTCAGACACGACTGAAGCGGCTTAGCAGCAGCAGCAGCAACACACCACTGTGTGCTCCCTAGATGATTCTGTTGATCATTTTGCAAAGATTTGAGTAAAACAAGGAGGGACTTGCAGATTAAAAGGGCAAAGCTCCTGCATTATTCTCCTGCCTTTCTACTGCTGAGTGATCTTGAATGAATTACTGTATTCCTCTGAGTTATGGCTTTCCCAACCAGAAAATGGATAAATCATCCCCTGTTTACAAAGTGCCCTGCTAAGACAACTGGAAATACAATCAAAAGTTTATCAAGTGAGATTTCTCAACTAGAATAAGAATTAAACCATGACATTTGGGATGAAACTCAGTATTTTGTTAGTCAAATTCCATCAAAATTATACTTAGGTACATTAACTTAATTTAAGAACTAGTGGCAAATTATATTACTATTTGACACATTACTGCTCTGCATAATTATTCAATCAGAGCTCCCCTGAAACAAATTAATGCTGATGCAACCCAATTTTTTTATTTTGAAATAGTTCAAGAATACAGAAAAGTACCAACAAAAATGTAATGAGCACCCCATACACCTACTATGCAGCTTTTTGGAAAATATTTTTGCTATATTTTCTTAAGAAATAACACATTAAAGATTCAGCTGAAGTTCCCTGTGTAACCCTTTCTTATCCCATTCCTTTCCATCTTTCCCCAGGGGTAGGAACTTAAAAGAGATGTGACTGGTGCAACATGCCGCATGCCCTCAGCACACCTTTGGCTTTCAGCCTTCAGTCATCCTGGTAGTCTCCCACCTCCAGAACCCACGAGTCTATTTCTTTACTCCAAAGCTTTCCCCCAAACCCTCAAGAATGCACTCAACCCTCGTGAGCACATCACAAAAGTATGGGAGAATTAGCACCCCCAGGAAAACCATCAACCCATGGGTCAGAGCTTTGTATAAATGCCCTTAGGACAGGCAATTCGAAGAAGTGGGGCTGAGCCCTTTTCCCTAAAGCCATGACCTCAATAACACACCCTTTCTTGGTTTTCTCCCCTTTCTTGTCTCCCTCTCCCTGCTCCTTCACTCCTACTCCCTGGGATCACCCCTTAATAAATGCCTTACACTCAACTCCTGGTCTCGGGCTCTGCTGGAGAGGAATGCAATTTAAGACATGGCTCTCCTTTAATTGCCTACTGCTTACAGGCAGGCATGGTTCTATCACTGATGTGTGTGCATGTATTCAGAAACAATGGATAGCATTTTTGGCATGTTTTTGAGCGCCGAAGAATTGATGCTTTTGAAGTGTGGTGTTGGAGAAGACTCTTGAGAGTCCCTTGGACTGCAAGGAGATCCAACCAGTCCATTCTGAAGGAGATCAACCCTGGGATTTCTTTGGAAGGAATGATGCTAAAGCTGAAACTCCAGTACTTTGGCCACCTCATGCGAAGAGTTGACTCATTGGAAAAGACTCTGATGCTGGGAGGGATTGGGGGCAGGAGGAGAAGGGGACGACCGAAGATGAGATGGCTGGATGGCATCACTGACTCGATGGACGTGAGTCTGAGTGAACTCCGAGAGATGGTAATGAACAGGGAGGCCTGGCATGCTGCGATTCATGGGGTCGCAAAGAGTCGGACACGACTGAGCGACTGAACTGAACTGAACTGAAATCTATATAAATGGTATCATATTATACTTGCTGTTTGCATTTGTGACTTACTTATGCATTTTGTAGGTCTCCAGAACATGGAAAGGCAACTAGACAGAAAACACACTTGGTTTCCAAATGCTGAACAACTGTATTATATCCAACACACTAAATTCTATGTTAAATCTTCCTCAATTCGTATCACAACATCTAAAGATGCTGTTGAACTTGAAAAATCTCAGTAAAATTTCCAATTAGATGCCAATGTTTGTATATGCAGAAGACTGAAAATAATATTTTGTCAAAGGAATTAATTTCCCAGGGTAAAGAATTACTTTATTGCACTGAATCGGACATTTGCCATAATTGTCATGCCTTAATAAATTCTCGCATTGCCGTAACTCTTCCTCTTTCTAATGTGATTTTACATGTAGTGTTCCAGTTGAGTCTCTCAAGTCTGAGAGCTGATTTATCTGTTTCTCCCACACATCTAGCCTTGCACATGGTAGGCATTCAATATTTATTGAATGAATAAATCACCCACATTTTATTCATGAGAATATTGAGTCCCCAAAGATAAAAACATTGAGTACGTACAACAAGTAAGAGGTATACCTGGAAGTAACACTCATGTCTAGAAGCCAAAATTTGATTCAAAGAATTTGAAATGCATGTGATAATACTATATTATCTTTCATAATTAGTGGTTATGGTAGTACCAATCCAACACATTCTTTTGTTGAAGATCAGTTTACCAAAGCCATGAGATCATTTATTTTCCTTT
Source organism: Cephalophus harveyi (assembly GCA_006410635.1). Classification (NCBI taxonomy): domain Eukaryota; kingdom Metazoa; phylum Chordata; class Mammalia; order Artiodactyla; family Bovidae; genus Cephalophus; species Cephalophus harveyi. The sequence goes on from SJYT01041144.1 coordinate 8,237, forward strand.
AACAGGGAGTGCCAAAAAAATCCAGAATATAACCCAGTCTCCATGGAAAAAAAACTGCTCTTTTTTTTTTCTTTTCCAGATATATCTATTATCTAGAAAGAAAGAAAAAGCAGGAGAAGGCACTTATATAGAGCAAAATGGAAAGATCACAGTTACATGAATTTTTGTATCTATCTGCCATCAGATTAAGACATAGAACATTTCCAGCTATCTATCCCCAAACTGTCTTCATGCCCCATATCAGTTAATTACCACCTCAACCCTCCCAAAGACAACTACTGTTCAGACTTCTCTCACTATAATTTTTTGCCTAAGTTAGGACTTTATATAAATGAAATTATACAGTCTGTGTTTTTACTTCTTTCACTCAACATCTATGAGACACATCAGCATTGCATGTATCAGGAGCTACCATGTCTTTGTTGCTCCGTGGTATCCCATTGTATGAATACACCACAATTTTCTCACCCACTTCATTGCTGATGTACATTGTAAGTTGTTTCTATTTGGGGGATATTATGAATAAAGCTGCTATGAACATTCTTAACGATGTATTTTGGAGGATGTAAAAGCCCTCAGATATGTATTCTATAGGGTATATACCCAGAAGTGGATTGGTAAATTACAGGACTCGCATACAGTTTGCTTTGTTAGACACATTGCTTTGGACAAAAGGGAGAGAGTTTCCCTAACCTGAAAAGGCTGGCAGGGAGCACTGTTCCTGTTCCTAAATGGCTCCTCATTAAAAAAAAAAAAATCATAGATTCTTTGATTGGAAGAGACCTTAAAAGCAATGACTTGGCCTCCCACACCATATCAAGTCCAGTCATATCAAGTTTCTCCAGCCATAGCTGCTCTTACCTGGGCCGCCTTTAGTAAGCAGAAGTTACTACCTCCAAAGAATTTGGACAGACCTGACTCCTTGTGACATCCAACCACTCTTCCCTTTAAATCTCCAACTCCTCAAGTAGAACCAGACATACTCCTTTGGCTTGGGTCTTAGTCCCCAAACCCTTTTTTGTGCACTGAATAGTAGACCAGAGTTGGCTCAGATAAGAATGAAATTTATTTCCAATTGCAAATTAGTGCCATACCATATATCATGGATTCTCAGATCCTAAAAGGCTCCAAGAGACCACAGAGTCCATTTAGCCAATGCCAAATCCCCAAGGTATTTCCAAGCCTCTGTTTAAGCATATCCAAGGGATAGAACTTCGCTCATTCTGAAGTAGCCCATCCCTTTAAAAGGGACTCATTTGCTAGAAAGTTCTTCCTGTTAGCTTTGAAGCCACCTTCTTTTAATTCCCACCTCTTGGTCCTCCTTTTGAACTCTGAGACTCTTGGAAACAACTTTTTTTTTTTTCATTCAGCCACTCTGCAAAGATTATAGGAGCTCCTTCAACATTGGAGCCAACTGTCATCATTTAGCAGGTGAATTTAAAAAGGATGATGATCCAGAGAGAGGATATGGGGTGGGAGGTGGGAGGGGGATTCAGGATTGGGAGCTCCTACACACCCGTGGTGGATTCATGTCAATGTATGGCAAAACCAATACGGTATTGTAAAGTAAAATAAAGTAAAAATAAAAATAAATAAAAATAAAAAGGATGGAAGCAGCAGCTAGGGCCTTAGGATGAGTCAAACACCTTTCTGTGTCTTAGGCTTTATAATTTGCTATTCTTTACTAGTAACTTTTCTATTTTTAATTTTGCTGTGGCTTTACTGCTCACCAAAGAAGGAATGCGAGGCTTCTATTATGTATCAAGGGCAAGGTGATATCTCCCATCTCATAACTCAGTGCTCTGTCCTCTGGCAGTTGACCAGAGCAGTTCTAGCCTATCAGCTGAGCCCTCTGGATTAATCCGGTTGGCAGTCTGGTGCGTGGTTATGTAGACTAACTAGAGTCTTTGTAGTCAAATTCATCTGCCAAAAAATTAGTGTCTAGCCACTTCTTTGAATCTTTGTTTCCTTTATTGCAAAATATTAGTTTTAATACCTACCTCAAGGGAACATTAAGAATTAGATATGCTCACGGATGGGCTTCCCTGCTGGCTCAGTGGTAAAGCATCCGACTGCCAATGCAAGAGATGTGGATTCGATCCCTGGGTTAGGAAAATCTCCTAGAGGAGGACATGGTAACCCACTCCAGTATTCTTGCCTGGAGAATCCCATGGACAGAGAAGCCTGGTGAGCTACAGTCCATGGGGTCACAAACAGTCAGACACAACTGAAGTGACTTAGCACACACGCACATGCTCATGTATATGAAAGACTTGGCCCCATGCAAAGCACAGAAAAACATGCTCAGTCACCTCAGTCACCTTTTCTTCTCTCATTCTCCTCCCACTGCTGCTTGTGAAACCATGAACATCCAATCATGAAAAGGAACAGTCATGTGGTAGCATAGAAAGACGTATGAAATTGTCTTCCATTCTAAGCCCAGGTTGCTAATTTTAACCCTTAAGTGCTAAACTATCAACTCCATAAGAGACAATTATTTTGCCCAGATTATCTGTTTACCTAAGTGCCTCCTAGTACATTCCTAGTGGGTTTTGATGCATCATATAGGATGGCTTCCCAGGGGGCTCAGTGGTAAAGAACCCACCTGCCAATGCAGGAGACGAGCGATTGATCCCTGGTGGGGAAGATCCCCTGGAGAAGGAAGTGGCAACCCATTCCAATATTCTTGCCTGGAGAATCTCCATGGACAGAGGAGTCTGGCGGGCTACAGTTCATGGGGTTGCAAAGAGTCAGACACAACTGAGTGACCATAGACAACAACAACATGTGACACCACATTTTACATGTTAAGAATCTCCATGCTATGAAGTCTTCTGAAATCCTCAGAGACTGCCATGAAAATTCAACAACCTTTAATACCTATTAACCTAATTCATTCATGGGAAGAGGGGTTTTCAAATACACTTTGGCCTGATAACAATGCTCAAGAGCTGAGCGGGAGGGGGCTGGACTGTGAGGGCAGCTTAAGGTCATGCCCAGCCCATGTTGCTGGCACAGAGGCCCTGCCAACTGTCTCCCTGCGTGGAGCTGGCCCTGACCCCTGGCATGCAGTTGGTAATTTGAGAGCTGGGAATGTGTGACCCAGGCACTCTTGGGGTGATAAGCAGTCAGTCCTCATAGTACCCTAAGACAGTACATCACATCCTTCACTGAAAACACTTTAGCCAAATGCAACAACCTTGATGGTTAAGTCCCAGATTTTGGCACAAATGCCAGCCCAGTTCATCACTCATTTATTTGAAATTAGCCAACATTTATCGGGGGGCCTCTCTGCTTCATCTCTTCTATAGCAACTGAAAAATAAGTCAGATTGTCTCCAGAGCCTGCAGTCTACGTTTCCTCTCTGGGCTTCCTCAGGGAGGTATTTTTTTAAGAGCATGTATCCCCTTTTTCAACCTCTCCTAACTTACCCCTATGCCCCACCATGGGCTAAATTACTGAACTCCTTATAGAGCAGAAATCCAGTTTCCTCCTCTGCATAATTCTGGGCATTTTTCAGGTGCCATTTTCTCCTGGAAGTGGACAGAGGTACAAGGTAAACCTGGACTCTGCTGCTAAGTCACTTCAGTCGTGTCTAACTCTGTGCAACCCCATAGACGGCAGCCCACCAGGCTCCCCCATCCCTGGGATTCTCCAGGCAAGAACACTGGAGTGGGTTGCCATTTCCTTCTCCAATGCATGAAAGGGAAAAGTGAAAGTGAAGTCGCTCAGTCGTGTCCGACCCTTAGCGACCCCATGGACTGCAGCCCACCAGGCTCCTCCGTCCATGGGATCTTCCAGGCAAGAGTACTGGAGTGGGGCGCCATTGGACTCTGCTAGCACATGATTTCTCTGGTCCCTCAATATCTTGCTCGTGCCAGGCCAGGTCTGTCTACATAAGAGGTCCTTGATCAGGATAACTCATTCATGGGGAGGACGTTTGTTTACCTCGCTCATCTAGGCATTTCCCAAGAAAGGCAAGAGGAATGAAACTAAACCAAAGCTGGAGCTTCAGAATGAATGAAGAGGCTGTAGGGAGGGGAGAGGGAGTAGGAATCAGTGCAAGAGCTCTAAGGTGGCATCGTAGCACTCTCACAGGAAGAGGAGCAGAATCAGTCCTGTTGCTGACTTTCAATTGCACTGATTTGAGACCAAGGTTAAGCAAGCCTGACAAAGTGGTTCATCAAATCGGAGGCAAACCCCGCATCTATTGGATCTCATTAATTCCCAGACCAGTTTACTGTCAATCCCAATCAGTTCAGCCCACCACGTGGCGCTTTCATCTCTCCGCCCTTGCTTCCGCCATCCATCTACGGGTGGCCTGACTCCGTTCCCCGAAATAACTTCACTGTTTCTGTCACGTCGGCTACTGGCTGGCTGCTGGGAATCCTAAAAGCCTTGTAGGTGGGGAGTGGCACAGCGACTGGTGACTCTCATTTACTAAAGCCTTTCTATTTTTAATTTTTTTTTAAATATTCCATGCTAAAGTTTCCTTTCTCTCCCTCCCACCCTTTGTGGTATTTTTAGGCCGTGCAGGCTCTTCAGAACAAGCGTTGAGCTTGCTGGGCGCTGCAAATAGCTTTTCCCCTTACCTGCCAGTCACGGTATACTACAGGCACGCGTCATGTGGCGAGCTGGTCCTTTTACTCCAGCCTTTTACACGGGCTTTGCTTCTGTGTGCTGCTAATCTGTCGAGAAATCAAAGACACACCAGCCTCAAAGGGGAGGCCCTGGCCCCACAGCTGCCTGCAAGGGTTATTATGAAGGCCCATCCATCCTGTACCAAGAGCTCACTGGGAGCAACTGGCAGCAGACAGGGGGAAGCCAGAGATCAGGGATCTGAGCAGGGCCGGGCGATGTGGGTGAGAGGAGGGTGGGAAGGGGCACTAGGAATCAGGACTTGAAAGATGAAAGCATCCTGGGATGCTGTAGTCATGACTGCTCTCAGGCAAGGACAGATAGGAGAATTATCAGAGATGCTTGCGGGGGCGACCAAAGGTCCACCCAGTCCAGGGTCTCCTCTGTCAGGGGTGGCTCCAGAGCTTCTATGGGGAAGAGAGAGGGGCGGAGCAAGCTGGTGAGCTGTCCTCCTTTCTCTCATCCTCCCCATCACTCCTGCAGGTCCAGAGAGAGGCCCTGCAGCTGCCTAGTCCGCCTCAAAATGACTGGAAGAGACTACAAACAGAAGCGCTTAGGGCAGGGGCTCTCAAAGTGTGTCCACTGCCCGGCAACAGCAGCAGCCCCGGAGAACTGGTCAGAAATACAGGATCTTGGGACCCCCACCCAAGACCTACAGAATCAGAAACTCTGGAGGTGGGGCCCAGCACTAGGTTTTAACGAACCCTCCCTGGGATATTACTATGCATTCAAGTCTAACAACCACTGTATCAGGAAAAACAAGGCAGGGATATCTACTGAAGAGTCAATTAAAGGAACATTTTTTAAGTGTGTTAGAGAATGAGATAGAAACATTAGGATTCATAGTGGGTTCTCATATGATTTCTGAAATGAGACGAAAATGAATGAAGTGAATATTATCAATATCTACAAAAAAAAAAAAAAAAGCAAAACGGCCAAAACTAGAGAAAAGAAAAAAACCAAGAATAACTGTTTCAAATTCACGTTATAATGTTAACAAGACCCTATCTGATGTTTTCTTGGGGGAGGTGGGGACCAGTGCTTTTGGTTTTGATTATGAAGAGAACTTCCTCAAAGACCATGCATGCCTGAAATTGCTGAGTCCCCCCAAAAATTGTGCTTGAAAACTCATATAAATATGTTATAGTGATTACTAATGTATCTAAAAGATAAACCTATAAGGATAACTTTTAAATTAAAATTCTTGGCTCTTCCACACAGTAGAATAAGATAGAGGACTCCCTCCTTGCTCTTGGCCCAGGGCCTTCTTTCTTATTTACTGAGAAAACTGAAGTCATCGGAACTGAAATCACACATGAACTGACCACCAACCATTCCCACCTCCCTGCATCTCAATGCTCTGCTCCGCATTGCCTTGTATGGGGTCTTCTCGCAACACCCTTAGATCAACTCCTCCCACTGTGCCCTGGAATCCTATTGGTTCTCAGCTCTTCAGAGATGCTCTGCTTGCCATCACCAATTTCCTGTTCTGAATGGGTAAGCACCATCTGCCTATAAACATTCTGAAGTGCAGCCCACCTTTAACAAGCTCTCTTGACCCCATTGTCACTGCCAGCTACTGCTCAATTACCCTGCTCCAGGTTATAGTGAAACTAAAATGAAATCAGTCAAGTTTGCTGCCTCCACTTTCCCTTCTAGGTTTTCTGGATCCCTTTCCAGTCTGGCTTCCAGCCTCGCTCACTCCACTGAAATTCTCCTCCCCCAGGCCACCAGTGACTTCTGTGTTGTCAAGCACAGTGACCTGTGCTCCATCTCATCTGGCTCAGCCTTGGCAGCCTCTGATATGGTTCTCACCTCCCTGAATCCCCCTCACTTCTCCCTATCCTAAACTTTGGGATGTCCCAGAACACTCCAGCTGCTCTGGCCTTCCTGATGGCCCTTAAACCTGCCTGAGCTGCTCCCACCACAGGGCCTTTGCACTTGCCATTTTCTCTGCCTAGATCACTCTTCCCTTACATTTTCATTTCTTCCTTCCTGACTTCATTCAGGTCTCTACTCACATGTTACCTTACCAGAGAGGTCTACCCAAATTCCTTTATCTAAAGTCATCCACATGTTCCCCACTCCACCATCTATCTTTTCACCTGAATTATTGTTTCTTGTAGCACTTATCACTACATGGAAGGTTATACATTCATTTGCTCAGTGTCTGCCTCCCTCATATAGAATGTAACTTCCATGTTCCCCAGGATCTAGAACAGCACCTGGCACATAGTAGGCTTCCTGTCACATTTTGTTGAATGAATGAATGAACAAAGGTATAGTCTCTGTTCTCCAGAAGGAGAAGGTAAGGGTGGGTTGCCCTCTGTCCTAGAAACTTGACACTTACAGGGCATTTACCAGTTCCTGGAAAATTCTACATATTCTCCCCTGGCCAAGTATAGAATTAGTTCTCACTAATTATAACAACCCTCATCTTTTGGTTCACATCAGAGTCTCCTGTGAAGTGTTAAAAATAAACATCTTGCTCTTTCTCTGCTCCAAGGAGCTCTTGAGTTGGGAGGTCAGTACTAGGATTCTGAAAAGCAGACTCTTGAAAGTGGGGTGGAGTGGTAGGGAGCATGAACTCTGAAGGCATACTCTCTATTTTGAATCTTGACACCATCATAACTGTGATGCACATCAGGGGACCATACCCCTCTGAGCCTCAGTTTTCTTATCTGCAAAGTAGTGACACTAAGAGGAATCTTACTTCACAGGGTTGTTGTGAAAATGAATGAGTTAACATACACAGGCTCCTCAGAACAATGCCCAGCATGTAATAAGCAGGAACTATTATCCCCAATATTGTGTAAGTTTCTTGGGTGATTCAGGCATATAACTGGCTATGAAAATTGCTGATATAGACTATAGATACCACTACATGAAAGAGAAAGGACATCTTGATGAGGAGTAGGGCAAGCCAGGGCTTGAGAAGAAACCAGAAGGCACAGACTGGTTGGTTGCCGAAAGATGACTAGGATTGAGCAGGCACCATGCTCTCCTGAGGGCACTCGGGACTCTGATGCTAGAAGAGTAAAATCGGCCCCTTCTGAATTCTATTCCAGCAGGCTGCAGTCCAAAGGCAGGTGAACTGTCTTCTCCAACCAAAGTTGGTGATAGAAAGACCAAAGTACTATACTCAGGGCTGCTAGGGCCTAGAGACTCTCGCAAGGGTACTGATCAGGCCCAGCTGCAATGGGGGTTCAATGGGCAGCAATAGCCCATCCTCCAAGACTCCGGGAGCCCTCATGCTTACTCACAAAACCTTCCCAACCTGCTTCCTAACGTCAGAAATCCCTTTAGCTGGGGACATGCTTATCTTTTTTTTTTTCCACTGTTAAAGAAGCTTAAAATGCAAACACCTCTAGAAGAAGCATAGATGTAAATTGACAACACGTTTGATCGGAACAGCTTAGTCACTGAGCAAAGGAGGTTTTGACAGAAGAAGGGCGCTACAGTTCTCTCCGTCCCACTCCGCCCACACTTTCCTATTTCCCACTGCTATCTAGATCAGGAGAGCAGGGAGATGTAACCCACCTCAAGAGGTACAATATAAATGGCACAGTAATGATTTCTATTTTTCTAAGTCACTTCTTTCTCAGGGCATGGTTTCATTTAGCTCAAGTCAAACTGGCAGGGCTGGTCCAGCCTTTCATTCTACCTGTGAACCAAATGGAGGTTTTACCTCCAATGGCCAGTGTGAGGTATATATAATTCATGGGTTTTGCCAGTAATTATTTACTGGGCCCCTGCCATGAACCGGGGTGTAATAAGGACGACATCTTGACAGAAGTTCGGGGACTGACTCCCTTCTGTGTGTATCTCCTTGGAAGGTCCCCCTCTGCTTTCCTCCAACTAATTTCCAAGCTTATCTTTTGAAGACTATCTCCTTAGCTAGCTTTAGGGTCATGCAGGAAAATCTGTTACATTTTATCTAAAACTGATGGAAACATTAAGGCTTCTGATACCTCTTCATACCCTCCTCCCTCCCCCACAGAGTTCTCTTCCTTCCAGCTCCTTCTCTGAATGCCTGCAGTCCCTAGAAAGCCCTCAAGAGTCCCGCCTCTCTCTCCAGGGCTGGGGCAGCTTCCTGCCCACATGGCTGTCAGCATCCAAGTTCCTTCTTAATCTCCCTTTTGGTCTCCCTGAACTCTCTGCCCTCATGGATTCATTGCCTGAGAATTGTAGCCATTACTTGGAAAGGGCTGGTCAAAAATACCATGGAACACCCAGCCCTTGCTGGGTGACTACCTTCTTAAAAGGTAGTCAATTTTCTTTTCCAGAAAAAATTCTCTTTTGTGAAGCAAGTCTATGACATCCAGCTGGATAATTTTCCCAAGCCCTACTTTTGTATCCATCGCTCCCCATTTTGCCCTAATTAGCTTTTCCACAAGGTTCAAGAAGGGGCTAGGAAGATGGCCAAGCTCCAGGCCACAGCTTGTCATACCGAGCAGCTCAAGTCCCCCTAACATGATCTGGGACCTGAAAGGAGAGCAACCATCTTGGGCGGCCTTCCACCAGGTACAGCTTGTATTGGCCACAGGGTGTGGTGTGCTCACAACAGGAAGATCTGAGAGCCAGGGACTTTATGCAAATGACCCCATTTAATCTTCTTAGCCTCCCTACAAAAGAGGTATTATCATCCTCATTTTACAGGTAACAAGCAGAGGCAAAGGCAAGGGAGAGAATGTGTCCAGATTCACATAGAAAGCCAGTGCTTTTGACTGCTACCTTATCCTACACTTTGAGAGGTGCTGAAAGGCCCATGGTTCAAAATCATCTTTGAATCCTCTTATCCAAAATGCATGCACATGCACACACACACATGCAACACTCCTATTTTACAATTAATAAGCATGATTGTCAGCACTTTAACCCCAAAGATCCTTTAGATTCTATCACTTGGGTTATGTAACCTGAAAGAAATAAACTGAATAGATTCCTAAGGGGCTGTTAAGAAACCTTGCCCTTATCCTTAAAAGAGGTTCTGGAATAGAAGAAACTCTGACTCAGTAGCCTAAGCCCTGGGTTATGGTTCTTGCATGGTCACTCACAAACCCTGTGACTTTGGCAATGTTCCTTTCTCTTTCCAAGCCTCAGTTTCCACATCTGTAAAATGGAACTTTGATACCTGCTTTGCCTGTTTCATGAAGAAAATCAAATCAGATAATGGAGGGGTGCTTTATCAACACACCTGTCAAGAGAAGACAATAGATATTTCTCTGCATTCAAGCTATTATGGTTTGGACAGTATGAATTTTATAGTCACTCAAGTTATACAAAATCGTACCTTTTTAAAATTTCCTATAAACTGGGCTTAAATTCTATCTGGTACTCCCATCTGTCTGAAGCAGAAAACATAGTCTGATCACTAATGGGCTGTCAGACACTTCAGTGATTTTCTCAGTCATCCAGATTAAAACTCAAACAAACTCAGAATTCCCTGAGCTTCCGCCTCTCCTTCTCTTGGGCAGGATCTCAGCTCATGGCTCAGCATCAGCAGGAGGTAAGGCCCGTCTTAGTCTCCATCTGTCTCAGTCTTTTGAAATGTGCCTGTGTCCTCGTTCTTCTGGCTGGGTAATCCACTCCTTGCTGAGATAGCCCCCTGTTTGGCAGTCTCTCTCTCTTAATTTCTTGTAGTTTGGACCCTAAAATGGACTTTATTTCAAAATTCAGTACCTGGTCCTATATGAATTTTTCCACATTGTTTTTCTAAGGCAATGTATTCACCTTCCTGGCTCCTCCCATCTCACATGGTGAGATGAAGATTTCTAAATCAAAGTTCTGGCCCCATTTCCCCCCAAGTAACCATAGAATCACAATGTCGTCAGTGCTGAAAGGAACCATTTTCCTGCAGGACCTTGCATTTCTTTCTTTCTTTTTTTTAATTGGAGGCTAATTGCTTTACGATATTGTGGTGGTTTTTGCCATACATTCACATGAATCAGCCATGAGTGTACATGTGTTCCCCATCCTGACCCTCCCTCCCACCTCCCTCCCCATCCCATCCCTCAGGGTCATCCCAGTGCACCAGCCCTGAGCACCCTGTCTCATACATCGAACCTGGACTGGTGATCTATTTCACATATGGTAATATACATGTTTCAATGCTATTCTCTCAAATCATCCCACCCTCGCCTTCTGCCACAGAGTTCAAAAGTCTGTTTTTTATATCTGTGTCTCTTTTGCTGTCTCACATATAGGGTCATCATTACCATCTTTATAAATTCCATATATATGTGTTAATATACTGTATTGGTGTTTTTCTTTCTTGCTTACTTCACTCTGTATAATAGACTCCAGTTTCATCCACCTCATTAGAACTGGTTCAAATGCATTCTTTTTAATAGCTGAGTAATATTCCATTGTGTATATTTACCACAGTTTTCTTATCCATTCGTCTGCTGATAGACATCTAGGTTGCTTCCATGTCCTGGCTATTGTAAACAGTGCTGAGATGAA
>SJYT01041144.1:19674-45603 GCA_006410635.1 Cephalophus harveyi
ATGCAAAGGATTTCTGTGTGTTAATTTTATGTCCTGCAACTTTACTATATTCATTGATTAGCTCTAGTAATTTTCTGGTGGAGTCTTTAGGGTTTTCTATGTAGAGGATCATGTCATCTGCAAACAGAGAGAGTTTTACTTCTTCTTTTCCAATCTGGATTCCTTTTATTTCTTTTTCTTCTCGGTTGTTGTGGCTAAAACTTCCAAAACTGTGTTGAATAGTAGTGGTGAGAGTGGGCACCCTTGTCTTGTTCCTGACTTTAGGGGAAATGCTTTCAATTTTTCACCATTGAGGATAATGTTTGCTGTGGATTTGTCATATATAGCTTTTATTATGTTGAGGTATGTTCCTTCTATGCCTGCTTTCTGGAGTGTTTTTGTCATAAATGGATGTTGAATTTTGTCAAAGGCTTTCTCTGCATCTATTGAGATAATCATATGGTTTATATCTTTCAATTTGTTAATGTGGTGTATCACATTGATTGATTTGCAAATATTGAAGAATCCTTGCATCCCTGGATAAAGCCCACTTGGTCATGATGTATGACCTTTTTAATATGCTGCTGGATTCCATTTGCTAGAATTTTGTTAAGGATTTTTGCATCTATGTTCATCAGTGATATTGGCCTGTAGTTTTTTTTTGTGGCATCTTTGTCTGGTTTTGGTATTAGGGTAATTTAGGTGGCCTCATAGAATGAGTTTGGAAGTTTACTTTCCTCTGCAATTTTCTGGAAGAGTTTGAGTAGGATAGGTGTTAGCTCTTCTATAAATTTTTGGCAGAATTCAGCTGTGAAACCATCTGAGGACCTTGCATTTCTAACTGCTTGCTCCTTGGAAGGAAAGCTATGACAAACATAGATAGCATATTAAAAAGCAGAGACATCACTTTGCCAACAAAGGTCAGTTTAGTGAAAGTTATGGTTTTTCCAGTAGTCATGTACCAATGTGAGAGTTGGACTATAAAGAAGGCTGAGCACCGAAGAATTGATACTTTTGAATTGTGGTGTTGGAGAAGACTCTTGAGAGTCCCTTGGACAGCAAGGAGATTGAACGAGTCAATCCTAATGGAAATCAACCCTGAATATTCATTGGAAGGACTGATGCTAAAGTTAAAGCTCCAGTGCTTTGGCCACCTGATGTGAAGAGCTGACTCATTGGAAAAGACCCTGATTCTGGGAAAGATTGAGGGCAGGAAGAGAAGGGGGTGACAGAGGATGAGATGGTTGGATGGCATCATGACTCAATGGACATGAGTTTGAGCAAACTCCAGGAGAAATGGTGAAGGACAGGGAAGCCTTGAGTGCCATAGTGCATGTGGTCACAAAGAATCAGACATGACTGAGTGACTGAACAATGACAACTGCTTGGTAGACATCCCCCCTACCCTGGCTGCTTCCCAACCACTGCAAATTTTTCATGGCTACAACTGGAGTAGGAAATGGCAATCGACTCTAGTATTCTCACGTAGAAAATTCCGTGAACAGAGGAGCCTGGCAAGCTATAGTCCATGGGGTTGCAGAGTCAGACACAACTGAGCGACTGAGTATGCATGTAAACATGCACAACCATATTTATCACCTATTCACCCAGAGAGCCAGCTCCCCTCTGTGCTATCTTATAGGTCCCAGGGGAAGTGCCATTACCTTGGCTGCTCAGGTTTGAGGCTGAGAGTCTCTCTAAATTGTTCTTTTTACCTCTATCCTCACATCTGGCTAGACCTCACGATGCTCAGCTCTCACCATTTAAGCTCTCTGGAATCTGTTTTTCCTTTCCACACAGACGGGCACCACCAGAGTACAGGCAGTTATTGCTTCCTGTCTCAATTACTAAAATTGTATCTTGATTTGTTTGCAATTAAAATGCATCCTACCAGACAAGTCTCTCATCACTTCTCTGTGACCTCCCAATCAATACATAAGGGGTCCTTAATGGGTGGCAGAGGGTTCACAGATGGGCTCCAGGGGAAACCGTGAACCCTCTAAAATTTTCCAAAACATTACTTAAACAAGACAATTAGAAATTTGATTGAAAACGCAAATGTTTCTCAGAGAGGCATGTCCACTTAAACTCACACCTAAAATTCAGTGGCTCGTGTTAGTACGTCTCCTGAGACTAGGTTTGAAGGGGAGAGACTGAAGGCCCTGGGGCCCAAAGGCTGAGTCTCAGTTCTTCCTCTTTTTCCATGTAAACATACAGAGTAGCCCTTGGATTGATTTTTTGGACTCTAATCAGTCATTCATTATTTTTTCATTCATTCATTTATTTTCTATGTATGGAACACATAGCATGAGCCACAATTTCCCATTTATCATTTCGTTTCATCTTCACCATGGGCCTCTGTTGAAGACTGTATTATACCTATTTTACAAATGAGGACATTGAGGCTTAGAGAGGTTTAACCCCTGGCCCAAGGTCACACAGCTATACAGAAGGGCTGGGATTCAAACCCAGTCTAACTTCAGTGCTCACATTCCTTCCAAAATACCTTAGTTTTAAAATTCAGCTTCCTGGGTGCCAGGCACTGGCTCCACCCTAAGAATATAAAAATGAGCCAAAATAAATAAAATAAAGTATGTTAAAGCAGCTGGCATTGGCCCTGACCTCAAAGTAGGAGCTGAAACTTGTTGGTTAAAAGAATGGTCTTTGAAAAAAATAGCACTTCAAGAACTGACAATATGATAAGAGAGGGCCATCCAAAATGGCAAGGGGCGCCAAGCAGGAGGGTCTAACTGCTCGTAGCAATCAAGTTACTCATCATCCAATGGGGGAAGTCGGGCAAGTGACCAACCATGATGCACTGAACTATGAGCAACCTGAAGCCAAAGGAGTGCCCTCCATCAGTTTCTCTTCCCATCAACAAATAGCTTTAAATAAATCTAATCTAATCTATAATGTTATAGACAAAATTGAAACCAAGGAAAGAGAAGAAATAAAGAAGATAAGCTGTTAACCATGGGCAGTTCTGGGTGGTAAAACTAGAGGCTACATTTTCCCTTTCTCTCTTCTTCCCTTTATGTACTTAATGATCTACAGGGAAGAAGTATGGCTTTTGTCCATAGAAAATGGCAACATTGCTTAAAGAAACAGAAGAGGAAAGATCTCAGTGTCGGGGTTACAGAATCTTCCCCTTCATTCTATCTCAGAAGGCCCCCACTTCAGTTGTATAACATGTCCTTGACTGAGGATAGCTATAACTATTGTCAGAGAAAGTTTATCTTACAGATAAACACACTGACATTTCCAAAGGCCTGAAATTTGACTATGTTGCATGGTAAAAATCAGGCATGAGACTTTAGCCAAACTAGAAAAGTCAGAAAAGTAGCCTGATAGGGACCTTCGTGGTGCTTCTAAGCATTTAGCATAATTTCTTTTCTACCAAGGAAGCTATGGGAGTCATTAGTACTCATTTGATCATTTCAGGGTCAGCCTGCATTTTTTAATTAATCATCCTCTCTTCCTTCTGTCCTCTTTTACCCAGGGGCCTGGAACTGCTACTAATGCTTGGTGCCTTAGGGGGGGAAATCCTTTCCTCAGACAGAGTTGGAAGCTGTCTAGCATACCATCTTTTTCCTCTCCTGCCTGCCAAGAGCGCTCTCTGCTCTCTCAGTGAACAGTTTGCACTGTTAATGTAATACATCGAGAAGCTACCTCAGGGAGTCCTTGCCCAGGCGTCTCCAGCACAAAACTACACTTCTCTCCTTTCTCTGTTTTCAACTCCAAGTGACCCAGTTTCTTCCACTTCCTTCCCAAAAGAGGCATGAGGGAGTTTGTGAAAAGCTCAGCTACCAGATACACAGATGGACATAACAACAGTAACTGGAGGTGATAGAATCCCAATTGAGCTATTTCAAATCCTGAAAGATGATGCTGTGAAAGTGCTGCACTCAATATGCCAGCAAATTGGGAAAACTCAGCAGTGGCCACAAGACTGGAAAAAGTCAGTTTTCATTCCAATCCCAAAGAAAGGCAATGCCAAAGAATGTTCAAACTACCACACAATTGCACTCATCTCACACATTAGTAAAGTAATGCTCAAAATTCTCCAAGCCAGGCTTCAGCAATATGTGAACCGTGAACTTCCAGGTGTTCAAGCTGGATTCAGAAAAGGCAGAGGAACCAAAGATCAAATTGCCAACATCCGCTGGATCATCGAAAAAGCAAGAGAGTTCCAGAAAAACATCTATTTCTGCTTTATTGACTGTGCCAAAGCCTTTGACTGTGTGGAACACAATCAACTGTGGAAAATTCTGAAAGAGATGGGAATACCAGACCACCTAAGTCAAGGCTATGGTTTTCCCAGTGGTCATGTATGGATGCGAGAGTTGGACTGTGAAGAAAGCTGAGCACCGAAGAATTGTTGCTTTTGAACTGTGGTGTTGGAGAAGACTCTTGAGAGTCCCTTGGACTGCGAGGAGATCCAACCAGTCCATTCTGAAGGAGATCAACCCTGGGTGTTCATTGAAAGGACTGATGCTAAAGCTGAAACTCCAATACTTTGGCCACCTCATGCTAAGTGTTGACTCATTGGAAAAGACTCTGATGCTGGAAGGGATTGGGGGCAGGAGGAGAAGGGGACGACCGAGGATGAGATGGCTGGATGGCATCTCTGCCTTGATAGACATGAGTCTGAGTAAACTCCAGGAGTTGGTGATGGACAGGGAGGCCTGGCGTGCTGCAAATCATGAGGTCACAGAGTCGGACACGACTGAGCGACTGAACTGAACTGAACTGAACTGCAAAGTTGCAAAGTCTGTGTTGTTTCTTCATCATTTCTTCCGAGCTGACATGAGAGGCTAGCTTCCAAGCAGAAAAAGCCACATGTATTCTTTATCCTTATCAATGATAAAAGCAAGGAGATATTTTCTTCCAACTTTTGTAGCTTTTTTTTTTCTGATGTAGAAACTGGGGCTTTTATTTTCTTCTTGGATTCTTCAATGCTCCACCTCCTTTGTTTCTACAGCCTGAGCAGAGGCAAAAATCACGTTTCAGTTTTACTTCCCCCGAACCTCCAGAGGAGGTGAGGATGGAAAGAGCACTTCCCTGGCATTTCCATCTGCCTGTTCGGTGGGGCCTGTGGTGAGCCTTTCTTTTCCCAGCCTCATTCACAGGCTACCTGCTTCTCTCACCTGGCCTACCCACAGGCTGACACTGTCCTTCTGGGCTAGGAAGACCAGAGCTGGGGAAATGAACGTGAAGAAACAGATGCCTTAACCATGGGGGTGTTTATAAATAAAGTTCAGAGGACAAATAGTTTGCTGGAGGCAAGGGAGATCGTTTTTTAATGCAAGTGGCTATGGTTACATTAGAATTTCCTCAGAAGCAAGCCTAGCCAGCTTGGCAAGTGATGGGAATTAGAAAGCATAAAGAATGCTGGGCATACACACGGCCTCAATGAGCAAGCAGAGGCACCTTGTTTTGGAATTTCAAAGGTCTAAGCATACCCAGGCTCCGCTGGGTCAGGCCCTGGCACATCAAATACACAACAGAGGGGGACGCAGGTGGCCTCAGGACTTGGCTCCAGAATCCCCAGGTGAAGACAAACCCACGATGGCAGTTAGAGGCAGAAAGTTCTTCAGCCTTCAGAGAGGCTCTGTGTACTAACTTTCAGAAAAGGTGAGAGGCGTAAAAAGATTTCTGTAAGTCAGTGCTATCTTATTGTTTAGTTGCTAAGTCATATCCGACTCTCTTGCGACCCCATGGACTCTAGCCCGCCAGACTCCTCGGCCCGTGGGATTCTCCAGGTAAGGATACTGGAGTGGGGTGCCATTTCCTTCTCCAGGGGCTCTTCCCGACCCAGAGCTTGAACCCACGTCTCCTGCACTGGCAGACGGATTCTTTACCACTGAGCCACCAGGGAGGCCCAATGTTAGTTTGAATCAGGGTTTTAAACCTGAACTCCATGGAGAAATTTGACACTAGCATTCAGAGGTCTGTGAACTTAGATGGGAAAACGCTGACATTTTTATAGAAGCTAACCACTAACTAAAATGTAGCATTTTGTTTGTTTATAAGTATAGGAAACAGACCCCAGTTTGTTTTTTTTTTTTTTTTTTTTTTTTTTTTTTTTTTGAAAAAGTCTTTTTATTTTAAGAAAAAAATTTAGTTAACAAAAAAATTTAACAAGTTTCACTTAGACCCCAGTTTTAATAGTAGTTGTTATGTCTTTGCTACCAATAAATATCACAGATTTGTTTGTGTCATTACAGTTGTTCAGAATATCTCAGTATATCATTTATGCCCATCTCTGCCTCAAAATTTTGGCAGTTATGGGATCTGTCACTAGATCTTGCCATTGAATATATCAATAGAACATATAAATTACTATATCACAAGTGTGTTTACTAATATTTTGATAACCATATTTCAATGCAATTGGTCCCCTTTTTAATTCTGTATACTTTTGAAGCATCTTAAAAACATTCTTTTAAGAAAGAATCCATAGGGTTCACAAGACTGTCAAGGGGGTCCATGGCACAAAAAATATGAAGCACCCCTGTCTTTGAGCAGCTTATGTCAAGAATCTGTAATGAATGAATATGGACAGCTTATTTTATGTAATTAACACAATTTTTCAAGCAAATCTATTATCAATCCTATTATATCAATGAGGAAACTGAGGCTAAAGGTAAATCTGTCTGATTTCAAAGGCTGTGGTCATTTTGTTACACCACACACACACACAAATATATCTTTTTATGATTCTCAAACATCCAGTCAAAAATTCAATTAGCACACATACACTACTGGCCATCAAACTAAATTAACTAATGGTCTGTCTCTACAAGGCCACAAGAACTGGTTGAAACAACGAAAAAAAAAATCAGTCTAACAGATGTTTTGTCTAATTGCACTCAAAATTTGATGGCCCTCTCCCTGCTTCCCAAAGTGGCTGAGTAGGCCAAGAGTTTCCTGTTATGGGATGTAAGTTATAGGAGCCCTTCCTCTGGTTGTGTGAAGGCATGAATGCCATCCTCCCCTTGCAAGGAGTCTGGCATCTAGGTGTACGCCTCCACAGCCACTCCCCTTGCCACCAGGGACACCTATCGTGTTCTGCCCCCACCTAATGGCTTTAGGACTAAATTATTCATGAAGGCAAGGGGAGAGAAGGAAAGGGGAGGGGAGGGCAGGGCAGGGCTAAAATTGTATTTTGCCCTGAGTGTTAGGAAGCAGGACAGAGAGATCTTTATCCATGTGGAATTAACATTAAATATTTGGGGACCAATAAGAAATAATTGAAATGGCAACCCACTCCAGTATTCTTGCCTGGAGAGTCGCATGGACAGAGGAGCCTGGTGGGCTGCTGTCCGCAGGGTCGCAGAGAGTCAAACACGACTGAAGTGACTTAGCACAAGAAATAATTAAATAATGCATTCATTTATGACAATACCTGTGAATGCCACAAAGGAAGAAATCAGGACATTATATAACAGAGGGTCCTCACCCAGTCTGAGGCATAAGAAAAGACTTCTCTGAGGAAACAGTGTTTGCCAAGTCATCTTTTACAGTATTTATAGCTTTAATATCCTGCTGGCATGTAACCATCTTTTCATTACAATGTGAGATACAAGTCAGGCCTCACCTCTGCAGCCCCCTTTGGAGGAGAAGGGTGGTTTTCCCACTGTTTCTAGTTAAGAATCTACCGCTGGGAAGCACGAGCCAGGGGCAAAGGTATCTGTCATTCATGGTTAGCACACAGCCCCAAACAGCTCGCACTGCCCCTGGCCTGTGTCACCACAGCTAAGCTGAGTGAGGTTGAGAAGTACAGGCCACCTGAAGTGGCCCAGCTCAGCCCCACCATGGCAGCTCGCTGTAGGGACGAAGGAACACCAGCCACACGCCTCGGTGGCATTCAGACGGCCTCCTATAGATCCGATCAATCAAACTTTACAGGCTGGTGTCCCATTTGCCCATGCTGTACAGCATAAATCCAGGCTCTTTTCAACGAGCAGCATAATAGCCGCAGTTACGATGAGGGATGGTCTGGTGTGAGGCAGACGGGAGCGCTGACCCACCCAGGAAGGGAAACCTCCTTTTCCCAGGAGACAAAGAATCACTCAGTGAAGGTTTAAAATTCTTACTTGAGGGCAAAATTACAGTGCATTCAGGAAGTACTCCTTCTGATAAATTATTCTGTGGTATTTTTTAATCCTTTCTTTTTCCCTTCCTCCTGACATCACTGATAATGGGTGCTAAGCAACATGGGGAAGGGAAGAAAAAAGGGAACAAAGACATATTGTTAATCAAAATAAAAAATAATAAATTGAGTTTTAGATGGCATTTCTAACAAATGAGTACACAAACTCTTCATGCTCAGGATGAAATTTTTTACTCGCTTTAAAATTTCTTCCTGAGACATCTGTTTTGTTGATAGGCACAATCTTATGACTTTGGGAAAAAAGAATTTTCTACCTGCATAAGAAATATCCTTATCCTGGTAACTTCTGACTCTTACTTCTTTACTGGTTGCCTTGCTAACTACATTCCAGGGGTCATCTTTGTTCTCTAGAGGAGGCCTTATTTAATGCTTATTTGCAAAACAGAATTTCTTTGGATATATCATACCTAACTCATGTTAATAACAAGAACATCACACCAACAATCCCCTTTATGACACTAAGACATTTACCCGCTGGTTTCTTAGCACAAGGAAAATACAATTCCTTCTTTATGTGAATAGATTTTGATTTGCTGCTGCTCCTGCTGCTAAGTCGCTTCAATCGTGTCCAACTCTGTGCGACCCCGTCCCCAGGATTCTCCAGGCAAGAACACTGGAGTGGGTTGCCATTTCCTTCTCCAATGCATGAAAGTGAAAAGTGAAAGTGAAGTCGCTCAGTCGTGTCCGACCCTTAGCGACCCCATGGACTGCAGCCCACCAGGCTCCTCCATCCATGGGATTTTCCAGGCAAGAGTACTGGAGTGGGATGCCATTGCCTTCTCCGAGATTTTGATTTACTAGCTATTAAAATGGAAAAATAAAATTGCTATCAATCATGTATCTTTTCTATAGCTCTCTAAATGACACAACTTAAAAATGTTCTAAGAGCAAAACAGAATTCTCTTTTAAAGAAATCAAATTTACTTAACATATCATTGGGTTTTGCTTTTCCCACTTATAAAAAATCATTCGATTGCACTTAATCTAACAATAAGTATTCTTATTTGAATCCTTTCACTAAGGAAACTGATCAAAGTCCACATTTTTCTATATTTTTCTAGTTTACTCTTTCTTCTAAGCTTGTTCTGCTTGGACTTTTAGCTGAAATCTTAAAATAACCTGTTCTGATTATGTAACATGTTTTTTCTTAAATTGATTCTGCAGGACACTGGTCTGCCATGAATTGTTGACATACTCATAAAGGGGTTCAAAAGTCAAAGAAGATCACACACCACAAACTGCATGCCCCAGTAAAATCACACAGCCCCTTGGCATGACAAATGCTCTGTGGATCCTATTATGAAGAAACCTGCAAAATAATTTGCTTCAACACTCCCAAAATTTCTTTAACCACAGAATTTCCCTCTCCACTGCATCCAAACTTAGAGATCCCAGAATACTTCTGGTCCTCAGAACATGGTCTGGGAGATGTTTACAGCACAGGATGGTTGTAACTACATGCACATACGGTTTTGCAGAATACAGCTTGATTCATCCAAATTCATATGTAGTCAGAAGTTGTTAATGGATTGTTCTCAGAGGCACATTTGACTCAGCTCAAAAACTGCTGTATTGCTCCTTTAAAAACACAGTTTTCAGAGATAAATACATTGACTATCTTAAAAAGTTGGAACTCCAATCAAAATAACTTCTCTAGATCTGTTCCATTATTTCAAAAACTTTCCTTACCCCCGCCTCAATTCTGATGTCTCATGGTTAGCAATCTCAAGACAAAATCGTGGGGTAGGAAACGAGAAACCCAGAATGCTCAAGCTTGGATTACTTTAGAGAACTCTAGTCCAGCCATTTACAGATGAAAGAACCGAGGCTCCAAATGCCATAGCCGTTAGAGTAGCTGACTGATCCAAGAAGTCGTAGCCCCTCTCTAAGTAGGCTCCTCTGATCCAATATCATATTTCTCCTTTTTTTTTAAGCCAATAAGTCGATTATACCTGTGCTGATCTCAATAATGTTAGAAGAGTCACGCTCACAAGGAAGACAGATATTTACGTACACATATTCTATAGGCTGCCACAGGTATTCTCTTAGGACAAATTCTCCTAGGGAAATTTCACATCACAGTGTGAGGTCTCAGAATCTCACGTATGGACTTATTTCTTTACTCGGGTCTTGTAATTAATTCTAATTAAAGAAAACATTAAGTAATGTTTTCCAATTAGCCCACAAACAGTTTTCGACCCATGGTAGAATGCACGTTTGTTCTCCACTGGGGACATTAATATTATTAAATGCTGATAAAAAAAAAAAAACACCACTCACTGCCTGTATCTGGTGGCAGGTGCAGAATTGCTTGCTATAGAAAGGACAGAGATACACTGCTTTTTCTTGGCTTATGCATTTATTTGGAGTGGAAGAGGAGCGCCTAATGGAAATTATGAGGAAGCTCTAAAACCTTGGGTATCTGCCTCTTGCTTTCTCTCTTCTCCCCCTTCCTCTTCCTCCTGTTGACCTAACCAATCACCCCTGGGCGGGTGATGCTCGCCCAAGTCAAATGCTACACCTGTGGCTAATTGTCAGGCAACACAAGGAAGGCTCTGCTACATTAGAAGCAACTGGCTGTTTGCAGGAAGCACGATGATCTGTAGTCACATCTCATTAGGGGCGCCTGGGCCCCGTGGTGAATGAGTGAAGCAAACGCTGCCAATGTAATTTGTTTTATATGCCTAATTCTCTTCCTTATAATTAACACCTGAAATGCGAAAACAAAACGAGTGCTTTGCAGGCATGTGGGATCTGTGGAGCACTTTCAGGGAGCCTGAGATTTCAGAGCAGCACTCACCCCTGCCTCGTCCTCTCCCACAACAAACAACAGCGTGAGCTGGACCGGGTCATCCATAGGGTGTCCTTGAGGGCCAGTTCTTGGGGGACGATATGTGGAGGGAGGAAGAAGAGGACAGAGTAGGGAGAATTAGCATTGTCTGCCACCCCACACGTGGGTCTAACTGCTGTCATCTCTGCAACAAAGTGACCCTACAAAGATAATTCATCAGTTAAACAGAGCCACCGATATGGCAGAAGACGTATAATGGCAGAGAAAGCTGTTTTCCATCTCCCTTGGTATCCCCATCTCCTACCTAGCTCATGGCTAATGCTTTTCCATCATTCTCCTCTCTCTTCCTCCCCCACCTCCTTTCTATTTCTTCCTAACAATATCGATAATTATTTATCAAGCCACAATGCAACTTGTCCGATGATTTACATTTATGGCTTCATTTCATCTCCATGGAAACCCATGAAGGAGGTATGATTTCCATTTTCAGGTAAGGGAATTAAGGTTTTCAAAGTTAAGCAACTTGCCCAAAGTCACCGAGCTAATACGTGACAGAAGTGAAATCTGACCCCAAGTTTGGATGACTCCAAAGCCTGAGGTTAAGGCAGAATAAAGGAGCCCCCCCCCATTTCAATATCAAAGAATTCGTAGACACTACTCTTGAGAGTTCCTTGGATGGCAAGGAGATCCAACCAATCCATCCTAAAGGAAATCAGTCCTGAATATTCATTGGAAGGACTGATGCTAAAGCTGAAACTCCAATACTTTGGCCACCTCATGCAAAGAACTGACTCATTTGAAAAGATCCTGATGCTAGGAAAGATTGAAAGCAGGAGGAGAAGGGGACAACAGAGGATGAGATGGTTGGATGGCATCACCGACTCAATGGATATGAGTTTGAGTAAGCTCCAGGAGTTGGTGATGGACAGGGAAGCCTGGCGTGCTGCAGTTCATGGAGTCACAAAGAGTTGGACACAACTGAGCAACTGAACTGAACTGAACTGAACAAGATAATAGCACTTATAGTATGCTTTGATTAAAAAAATACATAATGACAAAAGCAATATTAATTCATATAAGTTAAGATATATTTTATGAATCCCAGTAGTATCTACACACAACAGGATCTACATGCACTTGCAAACCATATGTGAAGGATATGCTTCTTGTCTAGTCTTTCACACAGCCCCTCACACATGCCCTTACAATAACTATGCCCCTCAACCCATCAAGCTATGGCGCAGTCATTTGACCTGAGTTTAGCTAGTTGGTTTGGAACCAGAAATCATGTGAGACAGTACTAAAATTTAATTCAGCGGCTCCCATAGAATTTGCATAGTAAATGTCAAAGGAGGGAAGGGTAGAAGGGAAGGAGGGAGAGAGAAAAGGAGGAAGGAAGAGCAGGGAGAAACAGTGCAGGTTTAGTTAGGAAAAACTAGCAGGAGAAGCTCAGCCAACTAGAAAGTTAAGGCTAACAGATCCTTCATGTTCAAAGGCCAAGTCCAGAGGAACTAGACTTGGCCATCAAATCTGGAGCTGGAACATCTACAAGGGCCCAGAGGAGATGGAGTCTGCATCCTGGGTGTACCAGGCAGCTCTCTTGGTTGCAAACCTCAGAAATTGACCATCTGCTAGAGAAACAGGCTGGCTTCACAGGTCCTCAAGGTGAACTAGAACAGTCCAGAACCTTGAGGAAGAGACCAGGGACCAAAGGAGCAGGGAGAGAGCTCAAGTAATTAGACACAAGCCGGGTCACTGACAAAATAAAAGGCACTGAATACCAAACCCAGCACCGGCCACCCAGTGTAGGGTTTCTCTTACCATCCAGTCAAGGGATAGACCTGGCCTCGGGGTTCCAGCCTGCCTGAGCCCCTCCATGCCTCTTGGAAGACATCATTTCACAGACTGCATTCTCTGGGACCCACTTATTCTGTGAGGTCTTCATAGGACTTTCTATGAAGGAAGTATTTGTGCTCAGATTCTATTTCCCTCTTGGTGTTCTACAGGGTACATGAGTCTATTAAGGGCCTTTCAATCTGAAGAAACCCATTTTCCTCTGTTGAACCAAATGTTTCCCAAACTTATTTGATCCCGGAACCCTCTTTGTCCAAGTGTGCACCATTGTCTCAGAGAACACTAAGGTTTCAAGACCACAGTTGTGGAAACACTGGCCTACAGCACTGCCATCCTCAGGCACTGTGGGTCCTTCTTTCCTGGAGCCAAGTCCTGGAAACTAGCTCCTTGCCCTCAGCCTTCTGCCTTACACAGTCATTAGGTTTCCATACATATTCATCCTGACATGGCCAATGGAGATACTTTTGAGGTTGTTATGTTATCTCTTCTGGAAAGCTTGCCTTGACTGTTCCCCATTCCAAGCCCCCACCTCAATCCCACCCAACCCCTAGTATTGGGGAAGAGCATGTGCTTTGAACTTGTCTGACTGCCTTTGTTCTCTGGCTCTGCCACTTACTAGCTGTGTGATTTTCAGCAGATAACCTTTCTGTGCCTCTCTCCATGTGAAAACTGGAGTTAATAAGGTTACCTACCTCACAGGGGAGGTAACATCATATCAAAGCAGTCAATCCTAAAGGAAATAAACCCTGAATATTCATTAGAAGGACTGAGGCTGAAGCTGAAGCTCAAATGCTTTGGCCACCTGATGCGAAGAATCGACTCATTGGAAGATGCTGGGAAAGATTGACGGCAGGAGGAGAAGGGATGACAGAGGATGAGATGGTTGGATGGCATCACCAATTCAATGGACATGCATTTGGGCAAACTCTGGAGATGGTGAGGGATTGGGAGGCCTGGCGTGCAACAGTTCATGGAGTCACAAAGAGTCAGACACAACTTGGCAACTGAGCAACAACCTCACAGGATTGTCATAAGGATGAAGTGATGATACATGGAAGCACTCAGACTAGTAGCTGGGGGAGAGTGGGAAAGCTCTGTCAGTGTCGGTTCTCATAACTCACTGGCTCAATAGTTCTCATTTTGCCCACTCCTCCCTTAGACCATATGCAACCTGAAAACAAAGGCTGTGCCTTTAGCTCTGTTTCCTGTGTCTAGCACAGTACTTGACACTGGCTGGCTATACCACAGGAATCAGTGAGTAAATCAACGATCGTTGGTGATTTTGAGAAAAACCAAATGGAGGCCAAAATTTGTTTTCTAGAAAATTTGAGTAAATCGAGAGAAATCAGATAATAATTTAAAAAAAAAAAGCTCAGGCATGAAGCTACAGCTGAAACATATCTGGTTCATATCCTATTGCCAGTTTCATCTAAGTTCATAATTACAAAGCAAATGATATGCCTTGTTTACACTGAGCATCTTCTTTTAATGGAGAATTGATTTCCTCTCCCTGAGCAAAAATTTTCGGTGGCCTTATAAAGGTGAAAACAAACTATTACATTTGCATGTTAAATGTTTTATTTTTCAATTATGAAATCTCTCTGTCTTTCTAAGACATTCTAGAAATGGCAGCAGAATGGAAGCCTGGTTGTGGGCTCTAAAATAGCTCTTAGCAGCTCAACTTTCCAATGTTCCCTTATGGGGCAAGCATTTCTTGATTGGGTAGGAGTTCCAGAGTGCCCAGACATGTATCTTTCTTGTTCGTTTGGGAGGGAAGAGAGCTGTTTTGATCCGTGAGCCTGGGTTTTCTTAACAAAATGATTCTCAGAAATGCCCCTGCCCTTTCTCTATCCTGCTCCAGCCACAAGAAGAGAATTTAATGATTCTTACTTGTAAAGGGAATAAAAATAAAAAGCAGAGAAAGTCGTGGAAGTGGGGCGATCTCCAAAAGTCATAGTCCCCATTACCGTGTGTTTCTAATTCTAGCCACCGATACACCTGCAGACCCCAAAGAGTTTGTTCTTAACAATTTGAGCAAGATTCTTTTAAGTTAATCATTCACCACAAACTCTTAAAACAGCTATTTCCAGTCGGCAAGCCATTTTTATAGCTCTCTGCTTGTCTGCTTTGCCTTGCAGTGACAGACTTATTTCGCTTTGTCCTTGCCCTAAACTCAGATATGGCAGTGGGAATGGACAAAGATGCAAAGAGAATTATCAAATATCAAAGAAAAAAATACGAAAGTCTGTGTTTTCCCCAGCTGGAGTTTTCAATTCACCTGGTAAGTATTTTGAAGTTTGTGGTGTGTTTCAAGTGTAAAACCACCACAGCCACAACACTCTCTGGGAAAAAAAAAAAAAAAAAAAGCCTCATATGTGTGTTTGAGTGCTGTTTTTTTGGATTTTGGTTTGGTTTTGGTTTTTGTAACGTGTAAGGGAGGATGTTGAATGGCCTAGTTCACACCTCATAAAGACTGGCTCTGTTCTTACCCTTGAAATGGACTTGGCTGCTAATCTCCAAGCATGTCATCCTACTGTTTTCCCAACCCTGGAAACAGAACACACTTGCATTCAGTCCCACAGATAAGGCACAAGGACTATTTAAAAAGTTAGCCAATCTGTCACCTCCCAGGGGCTTTTTCTAAGGTAGAGAACGTTAATATTCTAAATAGTTCTAGCTCTCGAGCCCGTGCGTGTTTTGAGCTGCTTCATCATCCATACAGAGGCTTTCCTTTAATCTTCCCCATGAGTGTGTGCACAGGTTCAAATGGTGATAATTACCATAAAACAATGGTGTTGTCCTTCTCCCAATAAAAATCGCTCTGTTAATCAGCCAACTCGCAGCCCCCTTGTCTGAGGACCCTTATGCCAAACTGGCAGGGTAG
The DNA here is from genome assembly GCA_006410635.1 of Cephalophus harveyi. Lineage (NCBI taxonomy): Eukaryota > Metazoa > Chordata > Mammalia > Artiodactyla > Bovidae > Cephalophus > Cephalophus harveyi. The sequence continues at coordinate 35,359 of SJYT01041144.1, forward strand.
AACGCGGCTGCAGATAAATTAGCCCACGTGTGATTGCATGTGAAAACACATTGATTTAGGATTTTTTTTTCTTCTCCCGTTCAACCTGACAACTTGTCTAAATAGGCTTCTGCCACGACCTGACAGCTCGTGGACAAGCTGTGTACAACAGGCCATTAAAACGAAATGCTCTGAATATGGAGAGTACAAAACACAGACAAAGGGATAAGATTGAAAGATAAAAGGATGAACAAAGGGAGCGGGGGAGGGCATTATGGGGGAGTGGAACCTGAAGAGGTACCCTTTCATTGCACTCTCAGTCTTTGTCATAGGCTGGATTCTTTGAAGCAGACCCTGAGATGGGTTTTGGGGTGAAGCCTATTTATGAGGGCTCCACAGCTCTGGAGAGGGGGATGCAGAAGCAGGATGGGTCAGAGCGAGAAGCTGAAATGTGTTGCAGGCTGGGGACAAAATCTCTATCAATCCCCCCTCTACTGGGGAGCCCAGGAGCGCTCCTGTGTTGGACTGAAATGGTTGGGACTTTATTCCCCTCTTTTCCCTCGGTCATTATAAAGGTCATGTGTTCTTGGGCTGAGGTGGCTTCCCACAGCTGAAGCAAACCCAGACCAAGCCAACAGCTGGAGTACAAAGTCCTTCCCTGGAGTGCGATCTGGGCCTGATACATCTCTGTATTTACCGCAGAGATGTTTACAATTGCCTACATGATCAGAGCCCAGCTCTCTATATCTGTAAAGTCATTTCTGGGCCTTGATTGTGTTATAAATCTCCATTGATCATGGAATAATAACAACTCTTTTTATTAAGCACTAACTAGCCCCATGCTATGAGCAATACCTACTTTATCTCATTTAATTCTCATAACAACCCTAGGAGGTTAAGAATTCTTATAATCCTCATTCTGTAGATGAAGAAACCGAGGGTAAGAAAGATGAATTGCCAAAAGTTGCATAACTGGTGAATGGCAAGCTTGGTATCTGAACTCAGGGCTGTCTGATTCCAAAGTCCACCTGCTTACCTACTGCACTGTATTGACTGGAGAGACATCAGTGGGTAGGCCAGTACAGTAACTCCTTCCCTGATCTTCATCCACGAGGATTTAACAGAAAACACTTTTATTAGGACTGTCAGAACTCATGAAAGAGCCCGCTTCTTGGGCTGGGAGGAACAGCTATGTATTCTAGTGGATGCTTGCCCCTCTTTGGCTGCCAGACCCGGTAAGTGTTTTATTTAGCATACACTATGCTCCGAACATGACTTAGTGACTGAACGACAACAATAACAATGTTCCATTTCTGGTTGGATTCTGTGAAAGCAGACACTGAGGCTGAGACAGAGATCAGAATGCAGGAAATTTCTTAGGGCTTGCTCTTGGGATCAACACCTAGGGAAGGGAGGGGTGAGAAGCAGAAGTAGGCAGACAAAGAAGTTGCACTACAGTGCAGTTCCATTGAAGGCCTCAGCTGATCTCAGGGGGCACTCTAGAGCTAAAATGGCTCAACAGAGTCATTTATCCTGAGTTGGAGGAAGGGAGCTGAGCCTTCATATACTGTGATGGATAGGCACTGGGGGTGGGATGCCCCAGGGACAGAGCATGACCTTGGGCTAGGTGGCTCTGTGCAACTGAGGCAAATCACAAAGTGGGACTCAGTTGAGAGCTGTCAGCTGTTAAACTCCCAACAGTGGGGGGAATGAGCGCTTCATGCTTTCAAGAGAATCCAGGCTGCAAATCAAAGCATCCACTATCTCTATTTTTTTTTTCAAATACTCCAAGGATTAAGTATTATTAATACTGTATTATAGAAGAGAAAAATGAGGGTGAGACACATTAATGATTTATCTGGAGACATGTAGGTAGCATTTAATTATTAATTCATTCATTAAACAAATATTTATTGAATATCTTCCTGTGCCAGGCATTGTGCTAGGTCTTGAGAATTCAGTAGTGAAGAAAAAGGAATCCTGACTTCATCCAAATAACATTTTAGTGTTAACAACTGTCCCAGATACAGAAAAAATTTAGGAGTCTGTCAATTTCTTTAGATAGCTCTCTGTTTAGTGAAAATGAAAGTCACTCAGTCATGTCCGACTCTCTGCGATCCCATAGACTGTAGCCCGCCAGGCTCCTCTGTCCATGGAATTCTCCAAAGCCAGAATACTGGAGTGGGTAGGCACTCCTTTCTCCAGGGGATCTTCCCAACCCAGGGATCAAACCCAGGTCTCCTGCATTTTGGGCAGACTCTTTACCATTTGAGCCACCAGGGAAACCTTCTGTTTAATTGATCCCATTTATACATATTGCCAAACTTCTTTTCAAGAGAGTTAATATGCTGTCAATGAGTATTCCTAAAAATTTGAGAATGGGGAAAGGGGAAATCAACTTGGTCATGAGATTTGTGGTTAGCATAATGAGGAAGTATTCAGTATAAATCAACCTTCAACCAGGCAGCCAGTGTTCATCTGGACTCTCCAAAGGCACTGCAGATAATAACACCTAATTCTTCATCATTTCACTGATAGCATGAATAGCATCAACAAGAACGAACAGTCAAGCACTAAACTTTTATCAAGCACCTATTCTCATTAGCACATTTCCTATTTAAGAATTTGTTAAGAGAGTAAGTCAATTACTTTCAGACACAGGGAATGAACAGTATAGCTGAATCAGGTCTCTTGTACCCAGGAACTTTCTTGTCCAGTAATTTCTCTCTTGACATCTGTTGAACCTTGGCACAATCAAAATGGTGCCAGACTTACCACCACAGATGCTGGGGCCCTCAACCCACTCTGCTCTTTGGCACCACAGCTTTTTCTGGATAGGAAAACAAGGGGAAGGGAAGAGGCGCCTCTGCTCTGGGTTATGATTCATCAGGCAAGTATAGCCTGGTATTGGCATTTGGAAAGTGTTTTCCCCACCTCCACACCCTCCAAATGAGAACCATGACTTTAGCATCCAGAATTTCCCCTCTCACTGACCCCTGTAATGTCTAGTGGTCTATTTCATCAGGGCAATCAAGGAGCTTTTTAGCCAATTCAAAGGGCTGGTTGGATTCAAGTTTTAATGGGTGACCCTGAATCAAGCTGATACCCCTCTGAACTAAAATTTGTAGGTCAAGTGTATTTGAGGCCTGATTGGTGACTGCATTGTGCAGACCTTAATGGCAGCTTCAAGTCACAGTGGGTTTCGTATGGACAAAAAGACATCAGGATTCTGGGACCTCTAAAAGAGTGGACATGATAATAAGCATAAAACAGCAATTTTTTCAAATGTCAGACAGAACGGATTTTTCAAATGCCAGGTAGAATGGCCTAGAAGCAGGTCTTAACACCCACCACTCAGCAGGGAAGAAGTAAAGTGGTCTTCTCCAAAAGACCAGTCAAGGGATGAACAAATGCATCTTTGTGCTGTAAGAATGGTGTTGACCTTGCACAGGGAAAAAGAGCCAGAGAGTTTTGCAACTTGTAGGGTAAGTGTGGAACTGTCAGAACCGTAAGGGAAAGAATTGAAGTGGATGCAAATGTTTGCTCTGAAAAGATCAACAAGTTGTGCAACTCTCCTATTTAACCTGAACTGAGCAAGACTCGTTCACTGGGAAAAGTCATGGATAAACCCTAAGATTGTAACTAACAGAGTAGAAATGATCACAGTGGCCCAGATCTCAGAACGAAGTACATATACCTGTCTTTTCCATTCTTTCAAATAATTTTTGATAAATTCCTGCTTAAAGTGAAGTTGCTCAGTCATGTCTGATGCTTTGCAACCTCAGAGATTGTAGCCTACCAGGCTCCTCTGTCCATGGGATTTTCCAGGCAATAGTACTGGAGTGGATTGCCATTTCCTTCTCCAGGGGATCTTCCCAACCCAGGACTCGAACCCTGGTCTTCCGCATTGTAGACAGACGCGTTACCATCTGAGCCACTTGGGAAAGAGTAGTTCAAGGACCCTGTAGATGGCCTTGGAATTTTTCAAGTCAGTCCTTGGAGAAAGTGTTTGCAATAGTGTTCTGGGACCTCCAAACACCACTAGGAGGTGACTGGTTATTTGAAAATATGATGAACTCACTAGCTATACAACAACCAAAGCTCTCAGCCGAAGTCACTTCTTTTTTTTTTCCAAACTCACTTCTATTCACACCCCTAGGTAGACCTGTCCATGTCAACAACTGCCCCATATAGACACCCACCACCATTTTTGTATCAGGAACCTCAATCATGTAAACACTTAATTGTGTTCAAATAGCTTTTAGGCTTATCAGTTCAGTTCAGTTCAGTCACTCAGTCGTGTCTGACTCTTTGCGACCCCATGAATCGCAGCATGCCAGGCCTCCCTGTCCATCACCAACTCCCGGAGGTCACTCAAACTCACATCCATCGAGTCCGTGATGCCATCCAGCCATCTCATCCTCTGTCGTCCCCTTTTCCTCCTGCCCCCAATCCCTCCCAGCATCAGAGTCTTTTCCAATGAGTCAGCTCTTCACATGAGGTGGCCAAAGTACTAGAGTTTCAGCTTTAGCATCATTCCTTCCAAAGAACACCCAGGACTGATTTCCTTCAGAATGGACTGGTTGGATCTCCTTGCAGTCCAAGGGACACTCAAGAGTCTTCTCCAACACCACAGTTCAAAAGCATCAATTCTTCGGCGCTCAGCTTTCTTCACAGTCCAACTCTCGCATCCATACATGACCACTGGAAAAACCATAGTGAAGTTGCTCAGTCGTGTCCGACTCTTTGCGACCCCATGGACTGTAGACTACCAGGCTTCTCTGTCCATGGAATTTTCCAGGCAAGAATACTGAAGTGGGTTGCCATTCCCTTCTCCAGGAGATCTTCCCAACCCAGGGATTGAACCCGGGTCTGCTGCATTGTAGGCAGATGCTTTACCATCTGAGCCACAGCCTTGATTAAACGGACTTTGTTGGCAAAGTAATGTCTCTGCTTTTGAATATGCTATCTAGGTTGGTTATAACTTTCCTTCCAAGGAGTAAGCGTCTTTTAATTTCATGGCAGCAATCACCATCTGGAGTGATTTTGGAGCCAAAAAAAATAAAGTCTGACACTGTTTCCACTGTTTCCCCATCTATTTCCCATGAAGTGATGGGACCAGATGATGCCATGATCTTAGTTTTCTGAATGTTGAGCTTTAAGCCAACTTTTTCACTCTCCTCTTTCACTTTCAAGAAGAGGCTTTTTAGTTCCTCTTCACTTTCTGCCATAAGGGTGGTGTCATCTGCATATCTGAGGTTATTGATATTTCTCCCGGCAATCTTGATTCCAGCTTGTGCTACTTCCAGTCCAGCATTTCTCATGATGTACTCTGTGTATAAGTTAAATAAGCAGGGTGACAATATACAGCCTTGAAGTACTTCTTTTTCTATTTGGAACCAGTCTGTTGTTCCATGTCCAGTTCTAACTGTTGCTTCCTGACCTGCATACAGATTTCTCAAGAGGCAGGTCAGGTGGTCTGGTATTCCCATCTATTTCAGAATTTTCCACAGTTTATTGTGATCCACACAGTCAACGGCTTTTGGATAGTCAATAAAGCAGAAATAGATGTTTTTCTGGAACTCTCTGGCTTTTTCCATGATCCAGCGGATGTTGGCAATTTGATCTCTGGTTCCTCTGCCTTTTCTAAAACCAGCTTGAACATCAGGAAGTTCACGGTTCACGTATTGCTGAAACTTGGCTTGGATAATTTTTAGCATTAGTTTACTAGCATGTGGCATCTCAGTTTCCCTTAGTTTTCTGATCTGTCTGTTGTGTTCATCGTCAAATCAGTTTGGAATAGAATGAAGTCTAGCCTAATGGAGTTGTTGCCTACTCCTCACCTTACACGGTCAGAGTAGTGCAAAAACTATTAGATATAAATGAACATATTACTTCATTGGAGAACAATGCCATCTGGGCAGAATGTATACCTACTTTATTAAGACGCAGGTCTCCCTCATGGCTATGGCATTTGGATTGTTAATATTCTAATACAAACAAAGGGAAGTGTTTAGCCTCCTAAATGAAGTTGGAGTGATAATGTCCTTAACAAAAGGTGGAAGTTCAGAGAAAAGAAGAATAAAATAGTCTTGCTGGAGGCTTTTGAGTTAGCCTCATGTAGACAGGCACTGGAAAAAGGAAACTTGCTAACAAAGAGCAAGGCCAGCTACAGTTATATTCATTATTGCCTTGAAAAAAGTCCTTGACTCATGAAGCTTTATTAAATTTTTGATATAATTGAAGATTAGCCATTATTTTGAAGATTTTTCCTTGTGAGTGCATTTTGCACATAAATGAATGAATTTTCAGAGGCACCATTCTTGCCCTTTTGGGTCAGTTAGTCATCTTCAGATTTCTAGCTTGCTCAGGCCTGTTAGAGGTAAGATGGTGGCAGGATAAAGACTGAACCAAAACTCCAGTTATAAAGGGAGATTATCAGTGTCATGACCTAGGGTAGAAGAAGGAAAGGCTAAAGGGCAGTTGATGCAGGATCTTGGCTTAATCATTTCTGTATCATATTGTAGAAGTCACCTGATTTGTTTTTCTTTTAACTGAACTGAATGGAATTAAATTGGATTGAACTGAATGAGTCTCTGGATCATGAGAGAGAACCTGAAAGTAAAGTCAAACCTTTGAAAATACACCAAGTGTGAAATGAGTCAGAGCAAAAAGGGATACTTAGAAGGGTAGTGACAAAAACAGGTCCATGACCAAACTGCCCCACTCCAAAAGCATAAAAATCAACGGAGGAAAAATGGAGGGGATGAAAGAGAAAGACCATTTGCAGAAATCACATACACAGAGACAAATAAAAGGATAACTATCTTGTTCTCTAAACACAGTGACCCTATACTTAGTTAGGGGTCAATTAATAACTGCTTGTTTTTCTTATTTTTTAAATCACTACTAGAAAATAGTTAAATAGTAATTAAATTATACTATGAGCCAGACTATGCTTATGATTTACATACTATTAAATCTCACAAAAGCTTGTATTTATTTTTAGTCTCTCCATTTGACAAAGGATTGGAGAGTCATAGAAATATTAGAGAAATACCCAAAGTTGGCATGGGTACGTGAAATGTTCTAAATGAATGAATTAATAATCAATAAATAATGAATGTACAAGTTCATAATCCAGGTAGCTTAATTGCTGTTGTTCACATATTTAGCTTTTAGGAGAGATAAAAGAAGTAAAAAAAGCACTGAATAAACTTACAAGATTTTTGTGAAGTCCTAAGTTCTTATTTGAATATCAACAACCTGATCTTTCCTTTGCATTTTTCTCTTAGTATTACTTATATACTTGACCTATTTTTCTAATTTAATTATAAATATCCATTTTGTATCTATTAAGAAGTCTATAAAAGAAAAGATTTTTTTTCTACTTAATTAAGTGACAAGTAATCTAAGAATAGTGCTTAAGAGAATGATATATGTGTGTTATATATGTGTGCAAGATAAATATATATTTAATAAATACATCCCTTCTTTCAAGTCCCAGTGGCTCTCTCATTAGCTAACTACATCCATTACCACAAACGTCTTTAGCAGTATTATTCTAATACTTGGAGAAAAATGCCAACTAACAAAACTTCTCTATAAAGAAGCCACACAGCAGACACTCTGGAGCCAGATTATTTGTTTGAGGTCTTGTTTTTGTTGACTGTATAGAGCTTCTCCATCTTTGGCTGCAGAGAATATAATCAATCTGATTTCGGTGTTGACCATCTGGTGATGTCCATGTGTAGAGTCTTCTCTTGTGTTGTTGGAAGAGGGTGTTTGCTATGACCAGTGCATTTTCTTGGCAAAACTCTATTAGTCTTTGCCCTGCTTCATTCCGCATTCCAAGGCCAAATTTGCCTGTTACTCCAGGTGTTTCTTGACTTCCTACTTTTGCATTCCAGTCCCCTATAATGAAAAGGACATCTTTTTTGGGTGTTAGTTCTAAAAGGTCTTGTAGGTCTTCATAGAACTGTTCAACTTCATCTTCTTCATCATTACTGGTTGGGGCATAGACTTGGATACTGTGATATTGAATGGTTTGCCTTTGAAACGAACAGAGATCATTCTGTCGTTTTTGAGATTGCATCCAAGTACTGCATTTCGGACTTTTTTGTTGACCACGATGGCTACTCCATTTCTTCTAAGGGATTCCTGCCCACAGTAGTAGATATAATGGTCATCTGAGTTACATTCACCCATTCCAGTCCATTTTAGTTCTCTGATTCCTAGAATGTTGACGTTCACTCTTGCCATCTCCTATTTGACCACTTCCAATTTGCCCTGATTCATGGACCTGACATTCCAGGTTCCTATGCAATACTGCCCTTTACAGCATCGGACCTTGCTTCTATCCCCAGTCACATCCACAACTGGGTATTGTTTTTGCTTTGGCTTCATCCCTTCATTCTTTCTGGAGTTATTTCTCCACTGATCTCCAGTAGCATATTGGGGACCTACTGACCTGGGGAGTTCCTCTTTCAGTATCCTATCATTTTGCCTTTTCATACTTATAACATACATTTAACATATATCTAAGCCACAGAACATTCCCTTGAGTTATTCTTGTATGCCTCTATTTTACTAATGTGGAAACTAAGGCTTTTACCCAGGTCAAAGGACCATCCAAAAATCTTCACTCAGACACCCACTTCCAATAAAGCTGGAGTAGTTTTTTGCAGACTAACCCTTTCATGAGAGTGACTAGAAGAATGTGTCGAAAATACAAAGAACATGGGTGAAGGCCTCAGAGTTTCCAAAGCAGCAAGGACTTGAAAGGCCAGGGTCCTAGTCCTCACAGGCTGCTGTAATAAAAATAGTAGCAGGTGGTTTCAATCTGTGTGTGCTTAGTCACTCAGTCGTGTCTGACTCTTTGCGATCCCATGGACTGTAGCCCACCAGGCTCCTCTGTCTACAAACATTTGTTTCTCCCAATTCTGAAGGCTGTGGAGTCCAAGATTAAGGCGTTGGCAGATTCAGTGTCTGCTGAGGGCTTACTTCTTAGTTCATAGATGGCCATCTTCTTGCTGCATCCCCACATGGTGGAAGGGACAAGTGAGCTCTGTGGGGTCTCTTTTATGTAAGCACTAAGCTCCATCCTCAGGACACAATCATCTCTCAAAGACCCCCCCCCCCAATACCTTCACATTAAGGATCAGGATTTGCATACATGAGTTGGCAGCGGGGCACAAACATTCAGGATCCCAGAGAAAAGGGAAGTGCCTTGAGGGGAATATGAATCTGGCCTCTGTCCCCAATTTCCCCATTGATGTATCTGCTGATTCATAAGAAAATTGGGGCCAAGAGTTGAAGAAGCAAAGTATGACATGGCAACTAAGAGACTGGGAACCCAAATGGAGCTTTTGAAAGTCTCATAACATGGGAAGAAAAAAAACTTGTTGGAGTTCAGGATTACCCAGGAGGCCAGAATTTGTGGGGCCAAGATTTCAGAGAAAAGGGAAACATTTTGAAGTGAGCCCAAGAATCCTGGCTTAAAGGTAAGAAGCATTACAGGAGATAAAGAAGAACATTTGATAAAAAGGGTCAGTCTACTAGGAAGATAAAAGAAGCTTATATGTATATAATAATATTTATAAATATATATATATATAATATGTACATTTGGCCTCAAAATATAAAGCAAAATCATGAACTGAAATAAATAAGAAACAGACAAATTCACCATCATGAAGAATTTTAATGTAACTCCCTTATTCTTGAAAAGCCAAGACTATCAGCAAGACTTTGGACCAACCTTTTCCAAATATACATCTTTCTTGTAAGCAAGAGTTTTATCTAAAATAATTCTAAGGGATGAAAAATACAGGTGTGAGTGCTTCATTCTGAGACTTGGATCATTTTTATAATTTCTATCTTGGTAGTTATTTCCCTCCACATTCTAGAGAAAAAAAAAACAATCCCCCCAAATCAGGAAAAATATAGAAGATTTGAACCACACAAATAAAGTCTCCCCCACAAATAAACTTCTCTCTCTCTCTCACACACACACATGTATACACACAGATATCTCAATTGAGAATGAAATATTTATTAAAATTAAACACATGCTGGGTCACAGAACACATCAAAACAAATTTTGAACAACTGAAATTATTTAGATTTTTCAAGAGGCAGGTTAGGTGGTCTGGTATTCCCATCTCTTTCAGAATTTTCCACAGTTTATTGTGATCCACACAGTCAAAGGCTTTGGCATAGTCAATAAAGCAGAAGTAGATGTTTTTCTGGAACTCTCTTGCTTTT
>SJYT01041148.1:0-82029 GCA_006410635.1 Cephalophus harveyi
TCCAAATTTGCTGGCATATTGAGTGCAGCACTTTCACAGCATCATCTTCCATATTTGAAGTAGCTCAACTGGAATTCCATCACCTCCACTAGCTTTGTTCGTAGTGATGCGTTCTAAGGCCCACTTGACTTCATATTCCAGGATGTCTGGCTCTAGGTGAGTGATCACACCATTTGATTATCTGGGTTGTGAAGCTCTTTTTTGTACAGTTCCTGTGTATTCTTGCCACCTCTTAATATCTTCTGCTGCTTTTAGTTCCAAACCATTTCTATCCTTTATTGAGGCCATCTTTGCATGAAATTTTCCCTTGGTATCTCTAATTTTCTTGAAGAGCTCTCTAGTCTTTCGCATTCTGTTGTTTTCCTCTATTTCTTTGCATTGATGGCTGAGGAAGGCTTTCTTATCTCTCTTTGCTATTCTTTGGAACTCTGCATTCAGATGCTTATATCTTTCCTTTTCTCCTTTGCTTTTAGCTTCTCTTCTTTTCACAGCTATTTGTAAGGCCTCCCCAGACAGCCATTTTGCTTTTTTGCTTTTCTTTTCCATAGGGATGGTCTTGATCCCTGTCTCCTGTACAGTGTCACGAACCTCTGTTCATAGTTTATCAGGCACTCTATCTATGAGATCTAGTCCCTTAAATCTATTTCTCACTTCCACTGTATAATCATACGGAATTTGATTTAGGTCATACCTTTCTTTGGTATTGGAGGTATAATTAACTTTTAAAATATTGACTATATATTTAGCAATGCTGCTAAAGTTATGAATATGTGCTAAGTTGCTTCAGTCGTGTCCAACTCTTTGTGACCCTTTGGACTGTAGCCTGCCAGGCTCCTCTGTCCATGGGATTCTCCAGGCAAGGATGCTGGAGTGGGTTGCCATTTCCTTCTCCAGGGGATCTTCCCAACCCAGGGATCAAACCTGCATTTCCTGTGGCTCCTGCATTGCAGATGAATTCTCTACTGCTGAGCCACTTGGGAAGCCCATCTATGAATGTCAGTTTTTTGTCAATTATCTTGGATTTCCTATGAACATAATCATGAAGTGAAAGTCGCTCAGTCATGTCCTACTCTTTGCAACCCCATGGACTATAGAGTACATGGAATTTTCCAGGCCGGAATACTGGAATGGGTAACTGTTTCCTTCTCCAGGGGAAACTTCCCTACCCAGGGGTAGAACCTTAGTCTCCTGCATTGCAGGCAGATTCTTTACCAGCTGAGCCACCAGGGAAGCCCGAATATAATCATTTCTGCAAAGAATGGTTTTGTTTCTTTCCTTTCAAACTTCATATCGTTTATTTTTTTATCTTACTGTCCTGGCTCACTATGTCAGTTAAAGTGTTGAAATAGTAATAGCCTGCATATGTGCCTTGTACCTTTGAGAAGGAAAGAAAACTTTGAGTAATTCACCATTAAGTAAATGATGTTTGTTGCATATTAATCATCAGATTAAGAATTTTTCTCTTTTTCCCTGATATGCTAAGGGATGAGCATATGACTTCTCTCCTTTATTCTGTTGACTTTGAAATGTTTTATTTTGAAAAGTTTCAAATTTACAGAAAGGTTGCAAGAATAGTGCAGTGTCCACCTTGATTCTTTTCAGTTAGAGTCACAGATTACTAACATTTTGTTACATTTACTTTATCACTTTCTATTCATATCTTTATTGCTATTGTTGAGAGTCAGATATCATGATTCTGTCGTCCTAAATATCTAAGAACAAGGGCATTCTCCTATAAATCACTGTATAAATCAAATTCAGAAAATAAAACATTCATATCACTCAGTTATAGTGTACAGTCCATAGTCAAATTAATCCAATTCTCCAAATAATGTCCTTGATAGCAATTTTTTTTTTTCTATCCCAGATCATGAATTGCATTTAGCTGTCTTATCTCTTTCAGTTTAGTTCAGTTGTGTTCGACTCTTTGCGACTCCATTGACTGCAGCATTTACCTCTTTGATCTTCTTTAATCTGGAACCTCAACTTTTCTTTTTCTTCTTTTTTGCTACGTGATTTCCATTTATCTGTTTTCTTTTTACTCCCTTTCTTGCTTTCTTTTGGTCTGGATAATTTTTTTCTTTTTCCCTCTTTGTCAGTAAAAGGCAATAGTCTTTTACTTACCTTTACCTTAGAATTAATAGCATGCTTCCTTGACTTGTTACAGTCTAGTCTTAATTGTAGTTTCCATAGATGTTTAAAATATATGCTAATGAAAAGCTAAAGATAGTATCTTTACCCTTTTCCACAACAGCATAGGGCTTAGATACTGTTTAACTGCAGTCTTCTCACTTCTTTATGTAATATTATGTTTTAGTATTTAACTACACCTGCTTTGTAGTCGTTCCCCAGATTAACCATTACTTGTTGTTGTTGTTGTAGTCAATTTTTATGTAGATTTACCAACACAATAATCAGTTTATTTGCATATTATTGCTCTTTGCATTTCACTTGTTCCTTCTGAATTCTGTTTGGTTCTTAACAAGGGCCATCTTATGGCTCTGTGTATGATAAAATCTTACTTTCTTGAAAATGTCTTTGTTTTGCTTCATTCATGAATAATAGTGTTGCTGAGTATAGAATTTTAAAGTGAATTATTTTCCCTCAGTTCTTAGAAAACACTTTTTATAAGTTCCTGGAAGATATTTTTTCATTGCTTTCTGCATATTTTGTAGCTGATGAGAAATCTGTCAATCTAATTATGGTTTCCTTCTGGTAATTTCCTTGTTCTCTATTCGCTTTAGCTATTTTCCTCTTTCCTTTCAAAGAGTGCAGTATTCAGTTGTGATAGCTGTAGTTAGGTTTAGAAGTATTAGAGACCCATGTCTTCCTTCAGTGGTGAATGTTTTTCAATTGTTATTTTCTCTCCCCAATTCTGTCTTTTCATTTTATTGATAGAACTTAAGTATACACCACATGAATTCGAGCAAACTCTGAGAGATGGTGAAGGACAGGAAGCCTGGCATGCTGTAGCCCATGGCATTGCAAAGAGTCAGACACGACTCAGCGACTCAATAACAACAGCAGAGTATACACTAGGTTGAATATTTCATCTTTCATGCATGTTTATGGATCTTTCATCTTTTTCATTTCTGCTTTAGTTCATAGAGTGTACAGATCATTTTGTTTATTTTTATCTACTTGATCTTCCACATGTTCCATATTCTTACAGGATTTGTAGCTTGCCTTTGTGAGCTTACCTTCTGCAGGAGTTTTGATTTTTGTGATTATTACGTGTGCATTAGTGGGGAGGGGGTTCCCTGTGCACTAGCTCCTGAATGGATCCTTTCAGAACCAATTTATGTTTGCTCTCAGGCTGACCTAGATCATTAACTGACTTCTATTTTAATTTTTCAGCTCAGGATCCTTCAGTTCAGTTGCTCAGTCGTGTCTGACTCTTCGTGACCCCATGGACTGCAGCACACCAGGTCTCCCTGTCTATCACCAACTCATGGAGTTTACTCAAACTCATGTCCATTGAGTCGGTGATGCCATCCAGCCATCTCGTCCTCTGTTGTCCCCTTTTCCGGCCTTCAGTTTTTCCCAGCATCAGGGTCTTTTCAAATGAGTCAGCTCTTCACATCAGGTGGCCAAAGTATTGGAGTTTCAGCTTCAACATCAGTCCTTCCAATGAACATTCAGGACTGATCTCCTTTAGGATGGACTGGTTGGATCTCCTTACAGTCCAAGGAACTCTCAAGAGTCTTCTCCAACACCACAGTTCAAAAGCATCAATTCTTTGGCATTCAGAGCTTTCTTTATAGTCCAACTCTCACATCCATACATGACCACTGGAAAAACCATAGCCTTGACTAGACGGACCTTTGTTGGCCAAGTAATGGGATCCTTACTCCATGCAAATGTGAGTTACATTCTGTACCCACTCATAGTTAAGCCTAGGACTTGGATTTCTCACAGGTAACTTCTCCTTTTTCCTTTCTCATGACATTTTGCTACCATGAAGATTCCTTGCCCCTTTCTTGCGTGAGTGAGCAAATGATTTGGTACCCATTTCATGGACTGGGTAACCTTCTGAATTCCCGGGTTTTGTTTATGGAAATGTAATTCCAGCTTTCACTTCCTGTGGTCCTAAGTCCATTCTTCTTATCTCCTCATATGCTTTATGCTTCAGTCTTCCAGGTTTTATGTCTTCATCTGAAACCTGTTTGGACCATAAGTATATCAGTTCCTGCTTCCTGATTAGGGATTAAGTTTCTCCTTTGTTTCTGTAGCTGGGGTATTACATTTCTTATTTTCAACTTTGGTCCTGTTCACTATATTTGTTAAATCTGTATTGTCATTTCTGCTATTATAATAATGTCAGCTTGCTTCAAAGAATCTTTTTTATTTTTGTTTATCTTCATTAACTTCTGTTTTCTGTCCTTAAGCTTTTATTATCTTTGTTAGTATTATTTACTAAAACAGTATTATGCTAACTGCTAACATTGGAGGAGGCTTAAAAGAACTAGAAAAATTTCCCCATAATCTCATAATTAGAGCAGGAGGGTCTGTCTCTAGTCTCTAGATCCTTCAAATCTTTATTCATAGGGTTCTGTAGTTCCAACCATGCTAAATATATAGTTTTGTTTTCAAATTCTCTCCTGATTTACCTTTCCCCCCGTATTTCTAAGTAATCTCCCTTAAAAATTATTTCTTCACTGAAGTATAGTTGATTTGCAATGTTTTGCCAACCTCTGCCATACAGAAAGACTCAGTTATACACATATACACTCGGGCTTGCCTGGCTGGCGGCTCAGAGCTAAAGAATCTGCTTGCAGTGCAGATAAGCGTTTGATCCCTGGGTCAGGAAGATCCCTTGGAGAAGGAAATGGAAACCCATTCCAATATTCTCGCCTGGAAAATCCCATGGACAGAGGAGCCTGGCAGGCTACAGCCCATGGGGTCACAAAAGAGTCGGTGACTTAGTGACTAAACAACGGCAGCAATGGTAGTCTGTTCAACTGATGTACTCTGTCATGCTGAGTTTCTTGTTTTTCAGTTTCAAACAACTTTTTCCCAGAATATTTTTGCATACGTAGCTGTTCTCCTTTTTTCATTATTTATTTTGGGTCGTGCTGGGTCTTTGTTGCTGCGCTCAGGCTTTCTCTAGTTGTGATGGGGGCTACTCTTGGTTGTGATGCTGGGGCTTTTCATTGCAGTGGTTTCTTTTGTTGTGGAGCACAGGCTCTCAGCACATAGGCTTCAGTAGTTGTGGAGCGCAGGGTAGAGTGTGAGGACTTACTTGCCCCACAGCATGTGGAATCTTCCTGGACCAGGGATCAAACTCTTGTTCCCTACATTGGCAGGCAGAATCTTATCCATTGCGCCACCAGGGAAGTCCTACGTTATTTTCTGTAGCTAAAGTCTGGGGATAGAGAATGTTAAATTAAAAGCTGTGGTTCAGCCACTGCCAATTTTTTTGTCCTTTGAGTGAACCTTCTCATTTTACAGTGATGTAAGGAATACATTAACATACCAACAAAAAGCATTTATTTAACACCTTCTGTATAGGAAGCTCTGTACATTTTGAATGCCATAGTGATAAACAGAACCTACTTCAAGGAACTTACAGTGAAGCCAAGGATATAGACATGCTAACAGCTTCTATAATATTAGAGCAAAAGGAACAAACATTATAGTCAAAATCTAATCAAGGAAGTGATTTCACGGAAGAGCTTGCATTGCAGTCATGGATAGAGGAAGGAGTAGGATTTCCCCGGGCAAGGAGAGGCTGGACAGTATTCCACGCTGAGAGATCTTAATAGACCAAGAGCCAGAAGCATGAAAAAGTCCTTAGTGCACTTGGAGAACATTGAAATTGATGCTGTGGCTGGAACAATGGGTGAGGGAAAGGAGCAGGTGGGAAATGAAACTGAAGGAAGACTGTTAGGTTGTAGTTCTTGAGTACTTTGCCAAACAGTTTTGGACATAATCAGCCGAAATTTTCATTTCTGCTTTTAATGGCAAATGGTGATTTTGGAAAAGCATGCATTGTAGAATCATGGTACCTTATGGTTGGCAAGGGATTTAGCCAGCCAGCTCTCTATTTTATAAATGAGGAAAATGATTGCTATAGAAGTTAAGGAAATTTTCCATGTTTATACTGATAAGTAGGAGTATGTATGAGGGTAAATATGCTCCCTCTTTCAGGGAATATTTGTTGAGCATCTGTTTATGGCTCTGTACTAAGCACTGTGAGATGAGAAGCTGAGTGAAGTATAGGGCCAACTCTCATAGCTAGCTGAGGGGAAAAGGCAAATCAGTAGTTGTAAAGAACATTGATAGCGATGGGTGGAACATATTCTGAGAACATGGAAGACGAGCAGCAGTTTTAGTTTGGCAAATGGTTCAGGGAGTGTTTGTGGAAGACGCCTGTATTGTATTCTGCAGGATGGATAGGAAGAAGTTTGCTAGGGGTACCAAGGCCATGGTAAGGGAAGGGTGTTCCTGCCCGAGCAAAGGCCTGGGATGGAACACAGCAAGACGAATGTGGGAACAGAAGCAGTTTCATACTGTGGGAGAGTCACGTGTAAGGCAGAGAGGGGCAGGATCTAAAGTAAGGGCCTAGATCATGTTTGCCATGGTAAGAAGTATGGGCTGTATCTTCTAGGACAGCAGAGGATCTTAAATATTTAAGAGGGAAACTTGGCAGGGCTTTCTGATTGATCGGATGTAGGGGTAAGGCTGAGGGAGAGATAAGAAAAATATGATTTTTCAGGTGGACCTATCCTCTCTTCTGTGGTTTGTTGGGTTCATCAAGATTTAAGGTGGTGATGCTTCTGTTTCCATAGAAGCAGTGCAGTGTGGTGTCACGTGAACGTGGAGAAGCCTTCACTGACATATGGAAGCTTAAGTGTCCTCAAAATACCTGAAAGGACAGCGAGATACTTCTGGAGATCGCTGGCAGGGGCTGTGCACATTGTCACATTTTTATATACACAATGGAGTATTACTCAGCCATTAAAAAGAATACATTTGAATCAGTTCTAATGAGGTGGATGAAACTGGAGCCTACTATACAGAGTGAAGTAAGCCAGAAAGAAAAACACCAGTACAGTATGCTGCTGCTGCTAAGTCGCTTCAGTCGTGTCTGACTCTGTGCAACCCCATAGACAGCAGCCTGCCAGGCTCCCCCGTCCCTGGGATTCTCCAGGCAAGAATACCGGAGTGGTTTGCCATTTCCTTCTCCAATGCATGAAAGTGAAAAGTGAAAGTGAAGTCACTCAGTCGTATCCGACTCCCAGCGACCCCGTGGACTGCAGCCCACCAGGACCCTCCATCCATGGGATTTTCCAGGCAAGAGTACTAGAGTAGGGTGCCATTGCCTTCTCCCAATACAGTATACTAATGCATATATATGGAATTTAGAAAGATGATAACGATAACCCTGTATGTGAGATAGCAAAAGAGACACAGATGTATGGGACAGTCTTTTGGACTCTGTGGGAAAGGAAGAGGGTGGGATGATATGGGAGAATGGCATTGAAACATGTATAATATTATATAAGAAATGAATCGCCAGTCTAGGTTCGATGCAGGGTGCAGGATGCTTGGGGCTGGTGCACTGGAATGACCCAGAGGGATGGTGTGTGTGGGGGGGGAGGTGGGAGGGGGAATATGTGTACACCTGTGGCAGATACATGTTGATGTGTGGCAAAACCAATACAATATTGTAAAGTTAAAATAATAATAATAAAATTTTTAAAAAACTAAAAAATAAATAAATAATAGGCCCTACTTACTGCTTGCCATGGATGTAAAAATGAATTTATAAGGATCAGAAATCCTCCTTAAATGGATAACCTCGATAGTGTACAACAGGTGAGGCAGAACCAGAAGTTGTATGGGTCGTGGAGCTCAGCATTACAGAATGGCAATTCTACTGCTGCTGCTGCTGTTAAGTCGCTTCAGTCGTGTCCGACTCTGTGCGACCCCATAGATGGCAGCCCACCAGGCTCCCCCATCCCTGGGATTCTCCAGGCAAGAACACTGGAGTGGATTGCCATGTCCTTCTCCAGTGCATGAAAGTGAAAAGTGAAAGTGAAGTCACTCAGTTGTGTCTGACTCTTCGCGACCCCATGGACTACAGCCTACCAGGGTCCTCCGTCCATGGGATTTTCCAGGCAAGAGCACTGGAGTGGGGTGCCACCACCTTCTCCAGATGGCAATACTAGGTGATAGTAATAGTAACTGACATTGATGGGGCCCTCACTGTTTTCTACATATGGTGCTAAATGCTCCATATTAATGACCTTATTTAATCAACACTACACCCTTCACATGGGGAAATAAGGGCACCAGAAGATTTATTATAATTACTTGCCCAAAGTCACTAAGTCTAAAGTAGATCCTGGAGCCTTGACTCCAAAGGCCCTCACTCATAAACTCTAGGCCATCCTGCCTCTCCATGATACACAGACAGATGGGCTTCATTGAGACTTTTGGGGTTCACCTGTCAAAATGTGGGCATCAACCCATTGCTGTGAAACAGGAGGTTGAGTGCCTTATATCAGCTATGTTTGGGTGGTGGTCGGATGTGCGGTGGAAGAAAGAAATCAGATTGTCTGTGAAGCTCTCTGAGTTTGTATTAACCTGCAGTCTCCATAAACCAAACCTACAAAGTCACCTACGTCACTTCTTTTCTTATGAAAGAATTTTCTTACTAAATTGGTTAATGTGACTAGACTAAATGAAACAAAGATAACATTGAAACCAAACCATTAGAAGCAGAAAAACACAAAAGAGAAATGCAACCATCTCATAATTCCTTGGGAAGGATATATATATATATGAAAGCATAAATTTTGTCATTGATGTCAGGAGAATATGAAGATCAAAATCTTTGTGGGTTGAGAAGAGCAATTTTTAACTAAACTGATGAAAGTTCATATAAATAATATTTTCTATTTGCTAAAATAAAGCTATAGACCTATGCTAAACAGGAAATTGACATTTTCTATATTAATATGGGCATGGATTGTATAATTGATTGCTGCTTATCATCATTTGCTTCTTAGAAACTTCATGCTCCCTCACAGTTTGAAGATCTCTCCTAATTTCTTCTGTTTGCTTACAGATAATATGTACCTTGGAATATTTTTGTCTTTATTTTCTTTGCCTGGTTCCCTATTCAAATAGTCAATGCCTGTGTGACTTAGGCTCTTCCCTTCTTAGATACAGAGTTTCGGGCTTTGGAGTCCATTTTCCTTCAGCTTCCTGTTTCCTGCCAGTAATTTCACTGCAGGAGCCACCACCTCTCTGCCGTCTGCCCTGCTTTCCTCACTTTGCTATTTCCATCCCCCAGTTCCCTCATTTTCTTATTATTCCCAGTAGCAGTGTCTCAAACATACTGGGTTGGCCAAAGAGTTTGTTGGGGTGTTTCCATAACATCTTACGGAAAAAACCAAATGAACATTTTGGCCAAACCAGTATGTTAGAAGCAAAAGTCTCATAATTCCAAGTAGGAATAGGAAAGTGTATCATACTGTAGTTTTCTAAAAAGAGACATTGTGCATCTGGATTTTCTTCTTTCAGAGAAGAAGAAGGAATTCTCAAGGACAGTCAAGTCTTAAAGCAGAAAGTAATACAATAAACATATTAAGGAAGAGCACATTCAGACTTTCATTTGTTACACCTCAAAGGTAGTCTGCAAGACTGTTCACAGATATTTTGATTCCCTCCCTCTTTTGGTGTATAGTGCAGTTGCTATTTATTTATTTTTAATTGTTTATTTGACTGCATTGGGACTTAGTTGCAGCATGGGGAGTCTTTTAGTTGTGGCATGTGGGATCTGGTTCCAGGATCAGGGATTGAACCTGGGCCCCCTGCTTTGGGAGCATGAAGTCTTAGCTATCGGACCACCATGGAAATTCCCAGTTGCTCTTTCTTACTTAACTGAACTCAGGTGTGGCCATGTGATCTGTTGTAGCCTGTAAAATGTAAGTGGCAAGGACGGGTGTCACTTCTGAGTAGAACCTTTAAGAGCCAGTGTGTGCTTTGATATCTTCTAATTTTTGACATTTGCTACTCTTATCAACTCAAGTCTCTGAGTGGCAGTGTAAACTGAGGCCCTCAGTTGACTCACAATGGAATATGGAACATGAGCAAGATATATTTGTTGTCTTGTCACTAAGATTTTAGGGGGTTGTTTCTGCGTCATAACCAAGTCCATCCTGACTAATACATCAAAATATGTCTAGCATCTGAAACTCATAAAGTAATGTGTAACAGATACAAATATCATAATATCTCTTATGTGTGGATCAAAGATAATTTGAACTTAAAGCATTTTTAAAGCATTCACTCTAAGAGAAGGTACTTCTGCATCCGTATAGGTAGTGCATTTCCTATCACACAATAATTTTGTGTTTATAGGTCTGCCATGGTTCTGCAAACCCTCTGAGGGCAGGAGTGATGTCTCATTCTGTTTTAATCCTGGGCGCCTAGCATAATGTGTGACATTTAGTGAGCAATAGATGATCTTATAGATGTGAGAGTTGGACTGTAAAGAAGGTTGAGAACCAAAGAATTGATGCTTTCAAACTGTGGTGCTGGAGAAGACTCTTGAGAGTCCTACAGACAGCAAGGAGATCAAACCAGTCAGTCCTAAAGGAAATCAACCCTGAATATTCACTGAAAGGACTGATGCTGAAGCTGAAGCTCCAATACTTTGGCTACCTGATGGGAAGAGTGGACTCATTGGAAAAAACACTGATGCTGGGAAAGATTGAAGGCAGGAGGAGAAGGGGACGACAGAGGATAAGATGGTTAGACAGTATCATTGACTCAATGGACATGAGTTTGAGCAAACTCCAGGATATAGTGAAGGACAGGGAAGCTTGGTGTGCTGCGGTCTATGGGGTTGCAAACAGTTGGACACTTTGTTCAGTCACCAGAAACAAAGATGATGTTAGATTAATGAAAAAGACCAAAAAATTGCCTGGCACATATTAGATGCTCAATAATTATATGGTGTTAAATATCAATATTTGTTGTTGTACAGCATGCATTTCTGTCTGCTGTGGCAGCTCTTTGGCTAATTTTCCTGGCATGAAGAAGCAGCTTAATGTGAATTCTCAAGTTGTATTTCTCCTGCCACCAGGGCCTTTAAAAAACGTTAAAGAAGTACCATTAGCACATCTTTGGCTGGAGGGATGATGTATTTGTGTATAGGATGA
Source organism: Cephalophus harveyi (assembly GCA_006410635.1). Taxonomy (NCBI): domain Eukaryota; kingdom Metazoa; phylum Chordata; class Mammalia; order Artiodactyla; family Bovidae; genus Cephalophus; species Cephalophus harveyi. The sequence continues at coordinate 11,178 of SJYT01041148.1, forward strand.
TTTGAAGCTGGATGCTGAGTTTGCATCTTGACCATCTTTCTGCTGGGCATTAGCATTAGAAAATTTGGATGCTTAATCTTGGCTAGTACCTAGTTATTGATTCATAGTGGATTGCATAGAGTTTTATTTGGTTGAAAAGTGTGTAATCCATGTTATTCTGGGAGTGTTAAGGGATCATGATTTGGCCATGTTGTGTTCTCGCCATGATCCAGGGATAGCTCTGCCTCATTCCCCAGCCCCCTGCCAGCCCCATTTTGTCACTTCTTGGAAAGCATTTCAGGCATTTGAGAGAACATATGTACACAAAGCTGATGTGATCAGGTCACTGCTTGCCTGTCTGTCCATACTGTCTCCTAAATTTAGATTCCCTAAGGGAAGCACACTTTCCCATGTCTCTATCGTTTGTCTAAACAGTTTCTCCAGAGCCCCAAAGGCTCTCCTCTGGGTTCATTCATTCATTCATTCTCATATATATGTTAAGAGCCTCCTCTATGATACACTAAGCCTTATGAGTACCGCTCCCCTGAAATTTCAGTTCTATTGGAAGAGACAGATGTGATCACACAAGCAAATATATAATATGTCAGGAGGCTGTGAAAAGGAGGGAGGGTAAGGAGTATCATGACTGTGGGAGTAGGATAGGACAGTGTTGCTAATTGTTGCAGTTTGGAAGGGAAAGCCTAGCTTCTAAGGTGCTTAGCAGGTGCCTTAAGGAAGTGAGGAAGAAAGCCAGGAGCGCCTGGGGTGGAGAGAAGCTAGTAGGAAGAACAGCGAATACAAAGGCTGAGTGCTGAGGAATTGATGCTTTTGAACTGTGGTGTTGGAGAAGACTCTTGAGAGTCCCTTGGCTGCAAGGAGATCCAACCAGTCCATTCTGAAGGAGATCAACCCTGGGATTTCTTTGGAAGGAACGATGCTAAAGATGAAACTCTAGTACTTTGGCCACCTCATGAGAAGAGTTGACTCATTGGAAAAGACTCTGATTCTGGGAGGGATTGGGGGCAGGAGGAGAAGGGGACGACCGAGGATGAGAAGGCTGGATGGCATCACGGACTCGATGGACGTGAGTCTGAGTGAACTCCGAGAGATGGTAATGAACAGGGAGGCCTGGCGTGCTGCGATTCATGGGGTCACACAGAGTCGGACACGACTGAGCGACTGAACTGAACTGAACTGAGGTAGAAGCTTGCTTGGAGGGCTTGAAGAAGGAAGCTGGAATCAGAGGGTGGGGTTGGGGGAAGAAGGGGAGGTATCTGGATCATGCAGGACTTTTTCTTTGGTGTAATTGGGTCTTTACTCTGAATGGAATGAGCAGCTATTTTGAGTTTTTGAGCAGAGGTGCATCTTTTTAAAAGAATAATTAAAAAAAATCATTTACTTATTTTTGGCTGTGCTAGGTCTCCGTTGCTTTGCACGGGCTTTCTCTAGTGGCAGGCAGGGGCTCCCCTCTGGCGGCGTTGTACGGGCTTCTCCTGTGGCAGGGCACAGGCTCTAGGTGTGCTGGCTTCAGGAAGCTGCGTTGCGCAGGCTCAGTAGCTGTGCTCCATGGACTTTGTTGCTCTGTGGCATGTGGAATCTTCATGGTAGTTGTTCAGTCGCTAAGTCGTGTCTGACTCTTTGTGACCCCATGGACTGCAGCACGCTGGATTTGCTCAAGTTCATGTTCACTGAGTTGGTGGTGCTGCCCAGCCATCTCCTCCTCTGTCGCCCCCTTCTCCTGCCCTCAATCTTTCCCAGCATTGGGGTCTTTTCTAATGAGTCAGCTCTTCGAATCAGGTGGCCAAAGTATTGGAGCTTCAGCATTAGTCCTTCCAGTGAATATTCAGGGCTGATTTCCTTTAGAATTGACTGGTTTGATCTCCTTGCAGTCCAAGGGACTCTCAAGAGTCTTCTCCAGAACCACAGTTTGAAAGCATCAAGGCATCTTCCTGGACCAGAAATCAAACCTCTGTCCCCTGCATTGTTGGGCAGATACCTATCCACTGCTCCACAAGCGAAGTCCAGCAGAGATGTATCTTAAAAGGATCTAGATGATGTAATGAGCACAGACAGTAGAGTGGCTAGAACAGGAAAAAAGATGATGGCTTAGGAATCTGTTAGACTAATCCAACATGAGATGAAGCCTTGACTTTGAGTCCTCAGCTCAAGTGTTAGTTCCTCTGGGAAGCCTCTCTCAACAGCGTCAGCTGAGCTGCATTCACCTCTTCTGCGCTCCCATAACAAGCTTACTCTAGTGATTAGGTTGTTGAGTCCACTTAAGTTTGGAGGCCAACTATATAAATGAGAGCTCTCTGAATTTTCAATTAGAATACAAAGTTCATTACAGATATGGAATTAAAATAGGCTGTCTCAAAGCTCGCATGTATATTATCAAAACTTAACAGTAACTGTAACAATAGTTTAGAACTTTGACTCATAAAAATTTCTTGAGGGAGGAATACTTTGATAAAGTTTAAAATTGCCAGTGAATGGAAATAATAAAAGGAAGACTGCCTCATAGTAGGTTCTACTATTGTTTTTAAGTTGTTTATAATCTCCGTTTAAAAGTGCACCCATGGTAGACTAGGGACACCTTGGTATGTCACCGATAGTAAGAACTCTTTCAATTATAGAGCACTCAACTCAAAGTGCTTGCCTTGAGCAAAGGGAAAGTCCAAAAAATGTTAGTTTCAGGTGTGATTTGATCCTAGGATTCAAAAAAAAAAAAAGGTCATCAGAGTTATTCTCCATCATACCAGTCTGTTTTCCTCTGGGTTGACTTCCTTCTTAGGCAGACTGTCCACTCATGGTTTTAAGGTGGCTCCAGCCTTCTGGTTACCTTGCTCTGCATCACTGCAGTAAAAGTCCCACAGTATGACTCTAATACTGTCATATGCTTACTCTTGAATCAATTTCTGTGGTCAAGGGGATGTGATATTCCAACTAGCCAGACAGACCTGGGTCTCTTGCCCCCTTTTGGATCTGGGGATGGGTTGGGTCCATTTCACTTAATTCCTATAGACGCAGAGTAGGGGGAGGACAGGCCTCTAAGAACAATTAAGATGCTGTTAGCAGAAGGAAGAATACATATTAGTCAAGCAACACCCGTGTGCCACAAGCAGTTATTTCTTATTTCTATCCAAAATCCTGTCCTTAAAGGGGTTCTCAGTTGATAGATGAGGTACATAGATGTTCTCACTCATAAATTGTCACTGCAGCTTCCTCTCACTCTAGGCTCAACATCTCAGTGGGAATCCCCTCTTCAACCCCTCACCCACATACATCCTCTCACACAGATACCTTTCATAATAAGCTCTACTTTTGCCTTAAGGACTTTACTTAAACTTATATTTTTTTGTGTAGGTGGTCAAAAAAAATAATGCCTCACAAAAGCTGTATTTTGTTTTACCCTATTGATGCTATATAAATCTGGGTCTCAGCAGGAAACAGATGGAACACTCAAATTAGAATAATTTGAAGAATGTAATAAAGGGACCATTTGCAAAGGTGTGGGCAGGGTGTAAGGAAACCAGAGGGGCAGTGCGGCACTCTGGGACTAGAACACAGCTGTGTTTACCTCCTGTCACCCTGAAGGGGTCAGGGGAGGAGGGAGCCACCCGCAGAGTTGGCCAGGAGCACACAGCCGGCTGCTGCTGATCCTACGGGGAAGCAGCTGGAGTATTAATACCCTACCATCCCTCTCCTTTAACCCTCCTGCATTCCATTGGTGCCTCCCATGGACAGACTCCCCCAGAAGCCACAGGGCAGGGAAGCTCACGGGTGTGATCTTTTCCAGCCAGCACATGTGGCAGGATGAAGAGACGGTCTGCAGTGGCAGGGGAGGGCCCCAGCACAGCTGCACCCTTTTTACCCCGCAGTAAATGCGCTTATCTTTTGTCTAAGTAAAACGTTCTTGTTCCCTTCACACGGGATGGAGGAAGTGCCATCAGCTAGGGCTCATTGTTGAATGAGGTCACATCAGTGACACTCCCTTCTCAACCTAGTAGCAAGGGATAAAGAACAATGAAAGCATAGCGGCTGCAGTTCTGGACTCTGAGGCAGAGGCTGTTTTCTCCATCCCCACTCTGTGCTCCCCTTACTGTCTAAGCTTCTCAGCAGGGGGGCTGGAAGCCGAGAAACCTTTTATTCCTTCGGAGTCCCAGTCCTGGCAGCCCCTTCTTCACTAGGTTGTTTCAGTGTTGCCAGGTCCCAAGCCCAGTCGTCCATGCTGTCTTAGCAGCTCAGTTTCGCCCTGGGAAATGGAATTAATCAGTGAGTCCTCCTTTGCCTATTGGTTCAGTCATCTGACCAACCCAAGCTACTCACTCAGGGGTGAACTCAGCTTCCAAATCTGTGAAACTCTCGCTATGTTTCCTGATGGAAGCATTTCTCCCTTAGGCACTGGGACTTCCATGGTCAGGTGGTCAAGGTCATGGGGGTGAGAAGCAAAGATTCTGCAAGTGGGTTACTAGGGATCCAGGTTACAGTAAAGATCGGAACACTCTCCTCTTGCTTTTGGACCTAGGCATTCTCGTTGAGGAGGAGGTAAATTATAAAAAATGCTGTTGACTGTTGACATGGGAAACCTGGTGAGACCAGAGAATCCCTGGACGAGCGTGCAGTGCTGTACTTCCCTTGCCTGGACAGAGGCAACATTAGATGAGATCCCACAGCAAGTGGGCAAGTCCACACATAGCGGTGCTGGCAGAAATGGTCCAGTGCTCCAGACAAGAGTATTTCAGAGAGATCTGATGCTGATAGTAAAGGTATATACTGTTCTGTCCCACACTGGAAGCAAACTGATTCCCATTTACTTTATGGTTAGGATGGGGGAAATAGCATTTGCCTAGTCAGTAGCTGTGTACCAGCTGCTAGTCTGTGTTGATTTCTACACGAAAAAATACCACTTCTGCAACCACAGCTATGAGGTGCAATGCCCACTTGGTTCAGTTTGTGATTATCTCTTAATAGTCTCCACAAACCATCTGGCAATTTTTTCTGAGTTAAATGAAGATAAGATAGGAATCACTACTCTTTAATTCTTCAAGTCTTGGGTAATAGCACGAATTTCTGCCATTCCTTCAGGTGTGGCAATGATTTTAGTTTATTCCATCTGGTAGGGTGGTTCTCGAAGTGCCCATTTACCCCTCACTCAATGAATCAGTGAAACGGAGTGGGGTTTTACCAGTTGATACTTGTATCTATTTCTGCCTTGAATTCTGGGAATGGGAGCTAGCTTCAGGCTGGGTCTCTGATACCAGTGAACCCACCATGGGATGGATTCAAGCCAAGACACTTATCACGTCTCCATAAGCCCTCCTCCCTCCTGTCCGAGTGGTGTACCACAGTAGTACTTGAGCACTCCAAACAGCAGTTTAAACTCAATCAAAGTCATGGGAGATCTGAGTGGTTCCCTTCCTCCAGTGTGTAGTCATCCTGGAAACAGCCACAAATTCTTCCTGAAAGGCTTGAGGGATGCCTAAGGCAACACTGCACTGTCCTCCTCAAAAGGAACTTTAGTAAGAGGCTGAGAGTCCCTACGGTTAGGTTTCACTCCATCAGACCTAGAATTTTTCCACTTGTGTGTTTTGAGTAGCATCGTCTTAGATTGCCCATCTTTTTCTGTTTTATTTTTTGGAATCCTGTAGGCCTTAGTCATCACTATAGATCCTCGCGGTTCAAGGCTCTGATTATCACTCATCCTTGTGGCCTGTTGCATCCATCTTGTCACTGACAGGTATGTGCCAGCTGCTGGCTTTTACCACTCTTGGATCTCTTTATTTCCACTGAAATTAAAGAAACTGATTCTGTTTCAGCATCCCCCCGCTCCACCCTACCAGGCTGCCACCATCTCCAGCTTGAGGAGGATAGCTTCCACAAACTTTTCAAGGATGCCTCCCTGCTGATCTTGGTGAAGTATAGAATTTAGGGTTAGGGTGTGGCAGCTGCACATAATATTGATAGATCCACGTTAGCACTCCCATCTCTCTAAGGCAATTCTCAAGGAAATCAACCCTGAATATTCTTTGGAAGGAGTAAATATTGAAGCTGAAGCTCCAATATTTTAGCTACCTGGTGCAAATAGCCAACTCACTGAAAAAGACCCTGATGCTGGGAAAGAGTGAGGGCAGGAGGAGAAGGGGGCGACAGAGGATGAGTTGGTTGGATGGCATCATCCACTCAATGGACGTGAGTTTGAGCAAGCTCTGGGAGAGAATGGAAGACAGGGAAGCCTGGCCTGCTGTAGTCCATGGGGTCGCACAGACTCAGACACAACTTAGTGATTGAACAGCAACAAATGTAGTTCTGCAGCCATTACTGTCAGGCTCTGGGCTTGGTCCTCAGCCATATTTGTTCTATGACTAGAAGATGAATTGCTGAGATTGTAGGAGATAAGTTGCTGTGGGGATTTTCTGGCTTATCCACGTATGCTCTTACTTGTACATTTATAAACTTGCATATTTATTTTTCATTTTCCTTTTGTATACTTTCCAGGGCTCTGAGAAGAAGCCAAGAGACTTAGTAATCTTTATGATCACTACCATCACCTTAGCAATTAAGTCACTTGACCTGCCAGCACTGTCCCTTCCAACTGCCCTTCATCCTGGCCACCACTGGGAACAACTTGAGTGAGCGATGTCACCACTTGCCCTGGGTCATCACTGGTCTTTCATTTCTTCCTGGCGAGGAGTTTCTGCCTGCGTTTCTCAAACCCATGAGCAATTCAGTACAGAATCCCACTTACAGGTCTCAGTAGAAAACAACACACTCAAATTACAATAATTTGAGAACTTTATAAAGGGAGGTAGAAGCCTTAAGCAGTGATGGGACGGAGCATTTACTAGAACCCCAGGCAGACATAACTATGTGCAAAGGACTGCCAGAAGGGAGCTGAGAGGATTCCAGGTTGAGGGACATGGTCTGCACTCTTGATATTTTTCTGTAATATTTTATGTAGCAAATCTCATTTTAAATGTACCTTGTTTAAAACTCTAGAGCATCATGGGACTCCTGTTTTGAAAAGTCCACAAAATAATTATTTTACTTGCTTTAGACAACCTTATCACATTCTACAGCTGATGGAATTCAGTTAAGTAAAATTGGTTGTCTATTGAAGAAAAATGGATTATGGTAAAGATTTAGTTTAGTTTTAATTTTTCTTTTTTTACAGCATAGTCCCTGAAAGATGTTGTCATTCCATATAGTTGCAAATTTTTATTTTTTATTTTTAGAAAACCATCCTGAGCTTCTGTTTCTTACTTTCAAATACCGTTACCACATAATTTATTTTAATCCCTTAGCCTGTAGGTCACTTTTATCTGATTATTTCTTTCATTTAAATTTTAATTAGGGTTTGCAAGCCCTTCTTGTAGATACAGCACACTGCAGGACAATAAATACACTTTTGTAGGGTGTCAGGGTGATCCATAGTCCAGGAAATCAATATCTAGGCTTCTATATACATTAGTTCAAGGCGGGAGTTACTTTCTCATTTGTTCCTGAAATTACTTTAGGTTTCCAAACATAATTGTATTGGATCCCATCCATTAAAAGTATGTGTCTGTTGTTCTAAAGCAGTCTCCTTCTCTGCTGCTGCTGCTGCTAAGTCGCTTCAGTCGTGTCCGACTCTGTGCGACCCCATAGACGGCAGCCCAACAGGCTCCCCCGTCCCTGGGATTCTCCAGGCAAGAACACTGGAGTGGGTTGCCATTTCCTTCTCCATTGTGTGAAAGCGAAAAGTGAAAGTGAAGTCGCTCACTCGCAACCGACTCCCAGCGACCCCATGGACTGCAACCTACCAGGCTCCTCCATCCATGGGATTTTCCAGGCAAGAGTACTGGAGTGGGGTGCCATTGCCTTCTCCGTCTCCTTCTCTAGGGTGGTATTTTTCAGGTATTGCTGGGATGTGTTTTTATTTATCTGAAAAATGGGTACACTTATTCTCTGTCTTCATTACATCATTCCTACCCAGTTGGAGGAGATGACAAAAAACCTCCTTTAACAGAAGGCACACATACTTCTTAACTTCAACTGTCTTTGTATTTGATGCTGTTTTCTCCTGGAAATCCTGGGGTTTTTCCAGGTGGTCTGTCTTCATCCATCACTTTGTAATAGTGTTTGGATCATCTTAAGTCTATGATCTGTTCCTCAAAGAAAAAAACTGATTTATCATGTCTCTTTTATTGAAAAGGACTGGACAAGACAAAGAGTTGTTACATAAACAATTGCACCCATGGAACTTTCTAAATCGTATTTCAAAATAAACAATTTCTTTAATCAAACTCTGTACAAAATAAATGAGGTGGTGTTGTGAGAAACCCCTCTCTCTATGCTCAACTTTTTGCACACTCAATTTATAGCTTGAAGGTCCACTTCTCTATGAAGTAGCCTTTGAAACTGCTGGAGACAGGTAGCAGTTCCCAGTGCTGTGCCCCAGTGCCCTTTTGCATGCACTTCTGTTATAGCTCTGAACACCTTGTAGCTTGTAATGGATCTTTTTACAAGTCTTTCTCCTCCTGGAGACTGAGTACCTCAAGGCACAGACTATTAATTACTCCCCATTCTGTACACGAGGCTGCTTAGATCGTGGTGGCCAACTGAGTAAATTCTAAGCAGCAAGGTTAGCTGACATACCTTGGCATTTGTATGTGATTGCCACTGATAACCCCAAATTACTGAATTTATGATGCAGTAATAGTAAAATAGTAAAAGAGGGCATCAGAGGATGAAATGGCTGGTTGGCATCATTGACGCAATGGACATGAACTTGGGCAAGCTTTGGGAGATGTTGAGGGACAGGGAGGCCTGGAATGCTGTATTCCATGGGGTCGCAAAGAATTGGAGGTGTCTGGGTGACTGAATAACAACAGTGATCCTGGATGCTGTTTTCATAATCCAGCAACCAAATGGTTACTGGACTCACTTTTTCAATATTTCTTCATTCATTCAACATGTATTGAGCACCAACTACATTCCAAGTTATTAAAAAAAGTCATGTATTCATTTTTGGCTGTGCTGGGTCTTCGTTGCTGCAGGCAGGCTTTCTCTAGTTGTGGCAAGCAAGGAGTACTTTGTTGCAGAGCGTGGGCTCTAGGGTGTACTTGTGGTACACAGGGCTTAGTTGCTCTGTGGCATATGGAATCATCCCGGAGCAGGGATCAAACCTGTGTCTCCTGCATTGGCAGGCAGATTCTTATCCAGTGGTCTCCCAGGGAGGTCCTACTGTATTCTAAGTTTTGATTTAAGCTTTGAGAATCAAGGAAGAGTAAGACCTTGTTCTGTCTTGCCCTTCAGTTAGGAAGACAGAATTGCATCACAGCATTTTTAGAGGCTGTCACAGGGCAGAGTGAGAGCCAAGGAACTGAAGGGGGCAGGGCAGCTCACCAGCCCTAGAGAGACAGACGTGACCTTGAGATCCGCTCCATTTTCTGAGCAACCTTGGCAAACCAGTGTAGTCAGGTTTCTGTGTCCAGGTAGCTATTTGCTTTTCACTTCGTGATGCTAAGTGATTATGAGGATTAGCTGCAGAATGAATGGGACATTTTCAATGCAGCAAGTCATTAAAAATAAATGTATGTCCAATTTAGCTATTCTTTTAGCTTTTTAATAAACTAATGTGTTACAGTAAGAGCCTTGTTCATTTGTATGTTGATAGGAAAAAGCCACAAATATGACCTGAAATGTACTTTAATTTATATCCAAGGCTATAATTTTATAAAAATGGGACATGGCTGTCTAAAAAGTACTTAGTTACATAAGTTCTGTAAGTTATTGAGTCATTTTCATATTGTAATCTAGGTGCTTCCCTGAGGTTCCCATAGGAAAGAACATTCTGTCCTAAACCATCTCTAAGGCTTTGCCCCCTCCACTGTCATTTATTTAACATGTATTTGCTGACCTACTATGTCCCAGTGAACAAAAAGACAGAAATCCTAAGGTCACTCTTGACCTGACTCCCAAGTGGTGGCACATATTACAAGTACTGTTAGTTAGATGCTCCTTCTGACATGCTGCACACTGCGATTCCTGAGCCATGCCTTTGTGAGACCCCCTCTCCTTTGAAACTCATATACTTCAGAGACCTGCTGCCAGAAAATTGATGAATTTGTATACAGTAACTCTGGTTACTGCAGCAGATAAACATCAAAATCCCTTCGGTTTAGAACAATAGAACTGCTCACTCAGGTGAAGTCTAGCCTTCCTGTAGGAAAGAGTGAAGCTCTGCCCCCACCTCCAGGCCTTCCCTGGTGGCTCAGATGGTAAAGAATCTGCCTGCAATGCAGGAGACCCAGGTTTGATCCCTGGGTTGGGAAGATCCCCTGGAGAAGGAAGTGGCAACCCACTCCAGTATTCTAGCCTGGAGAATCCCCATGGACGTAGGAGCCTGGTGGGCTACAGTCCATGTGGTCGCAAAAGAGTCAGAGACAATTTAGTGACTAAACCACTACCACCTGCCCCATCTCCAGGGATCCAGAGCTAAGCTTTGTCATCGTAGACATGTGGTTTCCAAGGTCAGCTTGAGTGTAGATTCTGCAATATTCTGTTCCTTCTTTCTGCAGATAAATAATGAAGTTGAAATACAAATTACACACTGCGATTTGTATCTCAGTTATTTTTTCTGATATTGTCCAAAATGTTATGTTTCTTAAGTGAAAAGTGAAAGTGTTAGTTGCTCAGTCTTCTCCAGCTCTTTGGGACCCCATGGATTGTAGCCTGCCAGGCTTCTCTGTCCATGGGATTCTCCAGGCAAGAATACTGGAATGAGTAGCCATTCCCTTCTCCAGGGGATCTTCCCAACCCAGGGATTGAATTCAGGTCTCCTGCACTGCAGCCATATTCTTCACCATCTGAGCCACCAGGGAAGCCTCTGTGAACTAGTTATCAAATCCTAGTCTTTGGAAACACTAAGGAATATCATCCAATTAAGATATGCTGGTGGGGTAGAGAAGTGTTGCAGTCGGATACCACTTCTGCTGCCTACTGGCCAGGTGACTTGCAACACTGTAAAAATCCTTTCAGCATTAATTGAGCATCTATGGTGGGTCAGCCAGTGCTGAAGGTGCTGAGGATAATGTGGCAAATCAGACTAGTCTTATCCCCAAGGAATTAGAGTTCAGTGAATTCAGTGAGATGATATATGTACGATGTTTGTACGTTGAGTGTGGGCACTGGATGAGTGTTAATTCTTGATGTAGTTGTCAAGTGCATAATGACACTTCTTGGTGAGAAAACATCAACACTTTGTGGGAAGTTTGTTCTGTTTCCTGATCAGATACTAAGGGATGTTCCCACTTGTATGTAAATATCCAGTGATGTTAGTATTTAAAGATTGGTCTCACCCACAGAGTCAGAATCAACAATTTATAGCCAAGGTGAGACTTACTGAATTGACTCTCCCTCTAAAATCATCTTCCTAAAACAATTGGAATGAACACAAGTTAACATGATTGTCTATTGGCGGTGCTGGAGTAGTCCCAGAGGACTGTGGTTCTCTAGCTGGCAGTTATTGTATTTCATTGTATTTTATTTTCTTTAATGAAAGGAGCATCAGCATTTTCTGGTTTATTTGCTCGTACAAAGCAGCGAGAATTCTTTAAATGAAATGAATGAACCACTGATAGATCTTAAATTTTATCTTCTCAAGGGTCCGTGCTCTGATTCACCAGTCAATATTTATTCCTGAGCCTCAGAACTTGAAAAGATCTGTCTATAGTACTTGAATTAGTGTGTCTCAAGAAACCAACCCCTGGGAAGGTGCTTGTTTTCCAACATACATGAGGCTGGATTTTGTACTCCTGGAGAAGAGAGATTTTGTCTATCCCTGCATTGAAGTGCCCATTGCAGGAAACCTTGTTCAGCGAATGGAGGAAGGGATATACCTTGCGGAAAGGGGCTGTTTGATATCAGTGTTCTGAGTTTGGGACTTCCCTGGTGGTTCAGACGGTAAAGCGTCTGTCTACAATGTGGGAGATCTGGGTTCGATCCCTGGGTCAGGAAGATTCCCTGGGGAAGGAAACAGCAACCCACTCCAGTACTCTTGCCTAGAAAATCCCATGGATGGAGGAGCTAGGTGCAGGCTACTGTTTAATACCATAAATCTTGCTTTCTAAAAGTTCTGGTGCCATCAAAGTTTCTGACAGTGAAGCGAGCAATTGAAACACATCTGTGCGAATGTTAGATGTATTCTTACACACCCAGTTTAGCTTTTTATTTGTGTATAATTCCTCTCTGAGTGGAGATCACATTGTAGGTAAAGGAGCAAGAGATTAAGTCTGGAGACCCATAGTCTCAGCCTCCATACTAAGAGATCAAACAGCTTTGGGTAACTCTGGGGTCCAGCTTTGCTAGGGGATCTGGGGTTGGAATAGAGCTTGTGAATCTAATGGTTGTCTACTTGTAAGATTGGGAGTTCTTCAGGGTAGATCTTTTGCCTCTGTTTTAACACCTTGCACAGTGCGGGCATATTATAAATATATATTATAAATGTATATTATAAATGTTTATTCTTTGGGGAAAGATATATATGCAGATGTTTTCTGTATACTTGAAAGCTGAGAATAGACCTTAAGCATTCTCAACACTGTACACTTGGGAGAAAAGTTATGACCAACCTAGACAGCATATTAAAAAGCAGAGACATTACTTTGCCAACAAAGGTCTGTCTTGTCAAGGCTGTGGTTTTTCCAGTAGTCATGTATGGATGTGAGAGTTGGACTATAAAGAAAGCTGAGTGCCAACGAATTGATACTTTTGAACTGTGGTGTTGGAGAAGACTCTTGAGAGTCCCTTGGACTGCAAGGAGATCCAACCAGTCCATCCTAAAGGAAATCAGTCCTGAATATTCATAGGTAGGACTCTGTTGAAGCTGAAACTCCAATACTTTGGCCACCTGATGTGAAGAGCTGACTCATTGGAAAAGACCCTGATGCTGGGAATGATTGAAGGAGGGAGGAGAAGGGGACGACAGAGGAGGAAATAGTTGGATGGCATCACTGACTCAATGAACATGAGTTTGAGTAAACTCCAGGAGTTGGTGGTGGACAGGGAGGCCTGGAGTGCTGCAGTCCATGGGGTTGCAAAGAGTCGGACACGACTGAGTGACTGAACTGAATACTTTAAATATATACAATTATTTGTCAATTACTTCTCAACAAAATTCGAGGGAAAATGTAGGTAGAGACCATTTTCTGTTTTTCTGATATTTCTAGCATCATGCAAAATAGTAGGGACACAATCCCTTCCTTCCCTCCTCCTTTTTCTTTCATTCTTCTACAGAAATTTATGGGATGCCTTCTAAGTGCCAGACACACTTGGGATATATCAGTGAAGAACACAGTCCAGGTGGGACAGTTAAATGTATAGGCAATTACAAAAATAGGATAAAGGTTGTAATAGAGTTTCGCTGGAGCACAAAAGGAGGAGAGTGTATAACTGCTTAGCTGTTAGGGAGGGCCCTCCACAATGGTGTTGGTTGAGCTACCTCCAGAAAGAGTATGGTTTGTTCTAGTGGAACTGGATTGAAGGGCCAGGGGCACTCAAGGTAGAAAGGACGGCACACATGTTTCTGGAATTACTATGTGGTACAATACACAGTGTGGGTATAGCTTAGTATGGAAGCAGGAGTGGGTAATGGGGGAAAGGATGAGGACAGAGAATGAGAAATAAGATGATTCTAGGAAGTTGTTAGGAATCAGATCCTGAAGAATGTCACAAAATAGGAAAAATTGAATGATGTGTGTGCTTTTCTGGATGACTGAAATTCTTCAGATTTTCTCTTAGTAGTATTGGCAATAATAGTAGCATTGGCAAATTATTGGGCTTTTCTTAGAGACAAGCACCATTACAGGCACAGGACTCATTTAATCTTCATGATACCTCTTAAGAAGTCTTTATCCCCATTTGACAGATGAGAAAAAGAGAGGCATAAAGGTGCATCATGTGAGATCACAGAGCTAGTCTAGACTTTATCCCTGAGGCTCTGGATCAGGAAGTTTGTTCTTAATCACTATATTATACTGTGGAAAATAAATTCTATTATTGTAAGTCTGAAGTTAATTTTTAAAAGAAAAAAATCACACATATCATTGAATTCTCACTTCATATATTAATACAAAGAGTAGCTTTGAATCACTGTTTCCAGGCTTCAAAAATTTTTTTAATGCCTTGACCATGTTTCTCCCTAATGATGTGATATTTCTGTGAGGTGAGTAGATTCAGGTCACTGCCAATAGATCTTCACACTACTGCCCTCATACAGGATCTTAGTGAAACATGCCAGTGTGTTTAGTGCAACTTGCAATTAGGCCTAATGGCATCCCACTCCAGTACTCTTGCCTGGAAAATCCCATGGATGGAGGAGCCTGGAAGGCTGCAGTCCATAGGGTCACGAAGAGTCAGACACGACTGAGCGACTTCACTTTCACTTTTCACTTTCATGCATTGGAGAAGGAAATGGCACCCCACTCCAGTGTTCTTGCCTGGAGAATCCCAGGGACGGGGGAGCCTGGTGGGCTGCCGTCTATGGGGTCACACAGAGTCAGACATGACTGAAGTGACTTAGCAGCAGCAGCAGGAATATCTAGTCTGTCTAAGCTGTAAAGACAGTTACGTGACCATTTGCCCTGAAGTTTCCCTTTTTCTCCTCCCTATAGTCATGCATACATCTACTCAGTGTACCCTTGACAGGATCAGCTATTGTGGATAAGTATGCTTTTCCATCAGAGTTCATTTGCAGAATACACCTCAAGAATTGATTGGCTCTGCTTATCAAATTCTCCACTATTTAATAAACAAGTAGATCATAATATAAAATGATTTTCATTTAGGTTTTTGTCATGAAACTGTGGCAGTCTGTTGTGATGGAAGGATATCAGACCAGAATATCTGATCTTAGTTTTTGTTCTGATGCTAAGATTGTTCTGGGATCCTGGGTCAGTTGTTGAGCTGTTCTGGACCTTGGTTTCCTCATCTGGAATTTGAAGATTTTGGACCAGGTCCACAGACTTTTCCCAACTCTAACATTGTGTGCTTGTGCAGTTTTGCAATCCAATACGATTTTATAAAAAGGAGAAAAGCAGTTGTCATGGCAACTGTTATTTAATACACAACTCTGTTTCTTTTGTTTTCAACTTATTGAGGTGTAATTAACAAAATAGTAATTTAAAGTATACTCCATGATGATTTGATATATGTATGTATACAGATTATGAAAGGATTCCTACCATCGAGTTAATCACTAACAGATTCAAATTTGTTTTTTTGTTTTTTTCTTGATGAGAACACTTAAGTTCTACTTTCCTAGTAAATTTTAATTCTATAGTACAGTATTATCAATTATACTCACCATGTTTTACGTTACAACCTCAGACCTTATTCATCTTAGAACTGAAAATTTACTGCCTCACCATATTTTCCCAGCCCCTATGGCAACCCACTCCAGTACTCTTGCCTCGAAAATCCCATGGATGGAGGAGCCTGGAAGGCTGCAGTCCATGGGGTAGCGAAGAGTCGGACACGACTGAGCGACTTCACTTTCACTTTTCACTTTCATGCATTGGAGAAGGAAATGGCACCCCACTCCAGTGTTCTTGCCTGGAGAATCCCAGGGACGGGGGAGCCTGGTGGGCCGCCGTCTATGGGGTCACACAGAGTTGGACACGACTGAAGCGACTTAGCAGCAGCAGCAACCTCCAGGCAACCACAAATCTACTCTGCTTCTATGAATTGGGTATTTTTAGATTATACATATAAGTGAGATCATATGTATTTGCCTTACCATCTGATTTATTTCACTTAGCATAATTCCCTTGAGGTTTGTACATCTCATGCATACAGCAGGATTTCCTGTTTTTAGCTAAATGATATTCCATTGTATATATATACTGCATTTTATTTCTCCATTCATCCATCAGTGACATTGTCTTGGTTGTTTCCATGTCTTGGCTATTGTAAATCATGCTGCAGTGAAAATAGGGGTGCACCACATATCTCTTTGAGAAAATGATTTTGTTTCCTTTGGAAATGTACCCAGAAATGGGGTTGCTGGATCATATAGCAGTTCTATTTTTAATTTCCTAAGAAACCTCTATATTGCTTTCCACAGTGGCTGTGCCAATTTACCTTCCCACCAACAGCATATAGGAGTCTTTTCTTCTACATCCTCACCAGCATTTGTTATCTCTTGTTTATTTGATATTAGATATCCTAACAGGCATGAGATAATATCTCATTGTGGTTTTGATTTGCATTTCCCTGATGATGAGTGAGGTTGAGTATCTTTTTATGCACTTTTTGGCCATTTGTATGTTTTCTTAGGAGAAATGTCTGTTCAGGTCCTTTGCTCACTTTTTAATTGGGTTACTGCTTGTTTTTTGCTGTTGCGTTGTTCTTGTTGCATGAGTTCTTGTATACTCCATAACCAAGAAAAAAAAAAAAAAGGAAAAAATAAGCCTGTGCACAGCATAGCAGAATCTCTGAGACATCCATCCATCTGTATACCGAAAGTTAGTGGACTGAACTCCAGAGGAGGCGGCAGATGGAGGGGAGTGCTGGTGGAGCTAGTGATGCCAGAGGTAGTGACAGCAGAGAAGGTGATTGGCAGGGAGCCGATGCAACCTCTCCAGCAGATGAGGTGGAGGGTGAGGTGATGAATGCGTGCCTGCCCAGCCATGTGCGCTGCAGCTGGAGGGAGGAGCTGCTCTCTCTAAAGAAAGACTGCAGTGACTGGGGGTGGGGGAGGGAAAGTGCAGGGCAGTAGGCAGACAAGAAAGAACCGAAGGAAAGCACCTTCTGCTGTTTGCTCTAGGAGATAAGGTAACTGCCCGTGGACCTCTGGGGTTCCTCAACCTGAGGAGCACCCTACCAGGTTGTGGGCACACCCAAAGTGCCAAGTACTACGTGCATCCCTCTCCTGCTCTGCCAGCACCTCTTGCTTTGTTAATGCATTCTTTCCTTGCGTGCTCAGTCACTCAGTTGTGTCCAACTCTGCGACTCCAAGGACTGTAGCCCGCCAGGCTCCTCTGTCCGTGGAATTTTTCAGGCAAGAATACTGGAGTGGGTTGCCATTTCCTATCCTTTCCTTACCTTAGTGGTAAGGAAAGCAAAACTTGTGCTATAGTGCTACCCTCTAAAAAATAAAATGAAGGCACCTAACCACCAGCCTGTTGAACTGTTAGAACCAAAGTAAACAAAACCTTATCTAAGTAAGGAATGTGTCTGCTACTTTAAATGCAGCAGCGGGGGCACTTCTCCTCAAACACCATGAAAAATCATGGTAATGTGATGTCACAAAAAGAAAATGACAATTTTCTGGCAACTGAAACAAAAAATGTAGAATATTGTGATATAACTGACAAGGAATTTAAAATAGCTGTTATGAAGAAATTCAGTGAGCTATAGGAAAACTCAGAAAAGTGCTGCAAATGGTTTCAGGGATAAAATTAGCAAATGGAAGAAGTACTTTACCAAAGACACTGAAGTTCTAAAAAAGATCCATACAAATTCTGGAGCTGAAGAACTCAAATGAGACGGAGAATGCTTTATAATGCATTAGAAATAGAGCAGATCATAATGGAAGAGAGAATTAGAAGCTCCATGATGGAAATATGGAGAAGGAAATGGCAACCCACTCCAATATTCTTGCCTGGAGAATCCCAGGGACAGGGGAGCCTGGTGGGCTGCCGTCTGTGGGGTCGCACAGAGTCGGACACAACTGAAGCTACTTAGCAGCAGCAGCAGCATGATAGAAATATAGATTCAGATGGAAGAGAGAAAACTAAGACTTAAAAGTGAAGAAAACCCTGTAAGAACTAACTCCAGTAGAAAAGCCAACCTAAGTATAATGAGTATCCCAGAAGAAGAGGGAAAATGGGGCAGAGTTTACTTATAGAAATAATACCCTAGAACTGCCCAAACCTAGAAAAGAAACTCTGTCTAGAAGTCCATAAAACTAATAGAACACCTTATTATGCATCTCCAAGATACATTATATTAAAACTGTCAGAAGTCAAGGTAAAGGATTTTAAAGGTAGACAGGAATAAAAGACAGTAACCCACAAAGGAACTCTCCATTAAGCTATCAGCAGAAGTTCTACCTAGAGAAGGAAATGGCAACCCACTCCAGCATTCTTGCTTGGGAAATTTCATGGACAGGGGAGCCTTGGAGACTACAGTATATAGGGTTGCAAAAGAGTCGGACACGACTTAGCGACCAAACAACAGAAACTCTACAGGCCAGGAGTGAGTGGAATAACATGTTCAAAATATTTAAATATAAAAACTACCAGCCAAGAACACTCCATCCAGCAAAATTATCCTTCAAATATGAAGGATAGATAAATCTTTCCCCAGACAAACAGAAGCTGAGGGATTTTCCAACATTAGAACTGCTTTACAAGAAATGTTGAACAGAGCTCTTCAAGCTGAAGTAAAAACATGAAATCACCCAAAGCTCTGATTAAGATGATAAATAGAATTAGAACACTAACTCTTTTATAATAATAACATATTAAGCTTAAAAAATAATAGTGACTACTACTACTTAGTAATGAAATTACAGAATCAAAAATATAAAAAGGGAAGTATAAAAGGATGGAACCTTTATAGGTGAAGGAAGATAAATTGCTATCAGCAGAAAAAGGACTATTTTATCTGTAAGACATTTTATGTAAACCTCATGGTAACCCCAAAGCATAAATCTAAAGACACAAAATATTTAAAAAGGTGAGGAGGGAGAGAATCACCATAGAAAACCACCAACTTATAAAGGTACCCAGAAACAGAAGAAAAAAGAAACAATGGAAAGAGGAAACAGAAGGCAAAAGATAAAATGGCAGTAGTAAATCCTTACATATAATCACACTAAGTATAAATGGATTGAACTAATTAAAAAGCACCAGAAAGTCTGGATAGATTAATAAAAGAAAGACTCAACAATATTCTGCCCATAGGAAACTCATTTTAGAAACACACATAAGCTAAAAGTAAAATGTTGTAAGATAACATTCCAAGCAAACAGAAATGGAAAGAAGCCAGCATAGCCATACTTCTATTGGACAAAATAGACTTCAAGGCTAAAAGGGTTACAAGACAAAGGGATTTGGGGAGTCTCTGCCTTGGGTGGGAGCCTTAAAAGTTGGGGCACTAGGTGTGTGGTCCAAACCCTGCACTCTTCAGGGAGCGACTGAGAGTTGAGGGTTCCCTGCTGATTGTATGGTGCTCTGCCTGGTATGGGATTTACGGTGTGACTGTGTCTCAGTCTTTCCCACCTGTTTTGATGTGATATTTTCTCTTTTGCCCAATATATAGGAGTCACTCAGCTAGTTTCTGGATCCCTCTTAGAGGGACTTGCTCCCTGTGCAGCTGTACATTCAGTGACTCTGTGGGAGGAAGGAAATTCGGGAGCCTCCAGTGTTGCTACCTTAGTCCCACTTCTTCTCTGTTTCTTTCCTTTTCTTAATTAATTTTCATTTTATTGAAGGATAATTGCTTTACAGAATTTTATTGTTTTCTGTCAAACCTCAACATGAATCAGCCATAAGTATACATATATCTCCTCCCTTGTGAACCCCCCCTCCCATCTCCCTCCCCATCCAAACCCTCTAAGTTGATACAGAGCCCCTGTTTGAGTTTCCTGAGTCATACAGTAAATTCCCATTGGCTATCTATTTTACATACGGTAATGTAAGTTTCCATGTTACTCTTTCCATACATCTCACCCTCTCCTCCCTACTCCCCATGTCCATAAGTCTATTCTCTATGTCTGTTTCTCCACTGCTGCTCTGTAAATAAATTCTTCAGTACCATTTTTCTAGATTCTGTATATATGCTTTAGAATACAATATTTATCTTTCTCTTTCTGACTTACTTCACTCTGTATAATAGGTTCTAGGTTTATCCACTTCATTAGAACTGAATCAAATGTGTTCTTTTTTAGGGCTGAATAATATTCCATTGTGTATATGTACCACGACTTCTTTATCCATTCATCTGTCAATGAACATTTAGGTTGCTTCCATGTTCTAGCTATTGTAAATAGTGCTGCAGTGAACAATGGGATACATGTATCTTTTTCAACCCTGGTTTCCTCAGGGTATATGACTAGGAGTGAGATTGCTAGGTCATATGGTGATTTTATTCCTAGTTTTTTAAGGAATCTCCATAGTGGCTATATCAATTTACATTCCCATCAACAGTACAAGAGCATTCCCTTTTCTCCACACCCCCTCCAGCAGTTATTGTTTGTAGATTTTTTGATGATGACAGGTGTGAGGTGATATCACATTGTAGTTTTGATTTTCATTTCTCTAATAATGAGTGATGTTGAGCATCTTTTCATGTGTGTGTTAGCCACCTGTATGTTTTCTATGGAGAAATGTCTGTTTAGGTCTTTTTCCCACTTTTTTATTGGGTTGTTTGTTTTTCTGGTATTGAGTTGTATGAGCTGCTTATATATTTTGGAAATTAATCCTTTATCAGTTGTTTCATTTGCTATTATTTTCTCCCATTCTGAGGGCTGTCTTTTCACCTTATTTATAGTTTTCTTTGCTGTGCAAAAGCTTTTAAGTTTAATCAGGTCCCACTTGTTTACTTTTGTTTTTATTTCCGTTACTGTAGGAGGTGGGTCATAGTGGATCTTGCTTTGATTTATGTCATTGAGTGTTCTGCTTGTGTTTTCCACTAAGAGTTATAGGATTAAAACTCTTCAAAAAATGGGCATAGAAGGAATCTACCTTAACATAGTAAAAGCCATATATGATAAACCTACAGCAAACATTATTCTCAATGGTGAGAAACTGAAAGCATTTCCCCTAAGATCAGGAACAAGACAAAGGTGTCCACTTTCACCACTGTTACTCAACATAGTTCTGGAAGTCCTAGCTACAGCAATCAGAGAAGAAAAAGAAATAAAAGGAATCCAGGTTGGAAAAGAAGCAGTAAAGCTTTCACTGTTTGCAGATGACATGATACTGTATATAGAAAACGCTAAAGATTGTATCAGAAAATTACTAGAGTTAATCAGTGAGCTTAGTGAAGTTGCAGTATACAAAATCAATACACAGAAATCACTTTCATTTCTATATACTAACAATGAAAGATCAGAAGGAGAAATTAAGGAATCATCCCATTCATCATACAGTAAATTCCAAAAATAGTTAAATATCTAGGAATAAACTTACCCAAGGAGATAAAAGAACTGTACACAGAAAATTATAAGACACTAATGAAAGAAATCAAAGATGACATAAACAGATGGAGAGATATTCCATATTTCTGGGTAGGAAGAATCAATATTGTGAACATGACTATACTACCAAATGCAATCTACAGATTCAAAGTGATCCCTATCAAATTACCAATGGCATTTTTCAGAGAACTAGAACAAAAAATTTCACTATTCATATGGAAACACAAAAGACCCCAAATAGCCAAAGCAGTCTTGAGAAAGAAGAATGGAGCTGGAGGAATCAACCTTCCAGACTTGAGATTATACTACAAAGCTTCAGTCATCAAGACAGTATGGTACTGACACAAAAACAGAAATATAGACCAATGGAACAAGATAGAAACCCCCAAAATAAGCCCATGCACCTACAGGTAAAGTAATGCTCAAAATTCTCCAAGCCAGACTTCAGCAATACATGAACCATGAACTTCCAGATGTTCAAGCTGGTTTTAGAAAAGGCAGAGGAACCAGGGATCAAATTGCCAACATCCGATGGATCATCAAAAAAGCAAGAGAGTTGCAGAAAAACATCTATTTCTAGAGTCGGACACGACTGAGTGACTGAACTGAGTGACCTCTGGGTACCTTATTTTTAACAAAGGAGGCAAGAATATACAATGTGTCAAAGACAGCCTCTTCAGTAAATGGTGCTGGGAAAACCGGACAGCTACATGTAAAAGAGCAAAATTAGAACACTTCCTAACACCATGCTGCTGCTGCTTCTGCTAAGTCGCTTCAGTCATGTCTGACTCTGTGTGACCCCATAGACGGCAGCCCACCAGGCCTCCCTGTCCCTGGGATTCTCCAGGCAAGAACACTGGAGTGGGTTGCCATTCCCTTCTCCAGTGCATGAAAGTGAAGTCGCTCAGTCGTGTCCGACTCTTAGCGACCCCATGGACTGCAGCCCACCAGGCTCCTCCGTCCATGGGATTTTCCAGGCAAGAGTACTGGAGTGGGGTGCCATTGCCTTCTCCTCCTAACACCATACACAAGGATAAATTCAAAATAGGTTAAAGATCTAAATGTAAGGCCAGAAACTATAAAATTCTTCTGTTTCTTAATCAGCCTGTTTTCCCTTAAATAAATCAGCATCTATTGTTATGCAGACCCAAAGGTCTCCTCAGTTCCCAGTTGCATCATTCAGTGAATGAAACCAGTCACTTAACTTTCTTATGTCTAAGTTCCTGTACCCTTAAAATGGTATTGATAATAGTGCCTCATAATGTAGAACATTTATCATCAGGCAAGTTACATGGTGATGAAAATATTAATAATGTAATACTAATACTGAAAATAATAAAATAGTTAGAATTTATTGAGTATATACTCTGTCAGGCAGTGTTATATGTATTAACTCAACTAATCCTCAAAACAACCCAAGGGTAGATGTTACCATTATCCCCCCACTGGGTCATGTCCAAATTCTCACAGCCAGAAAGAAGTAAAACCAGAATACAGGCCAACCTAGGTAGACAGACTGTAGAGCCTACACTCTTAACCACTAATCACATTCTCAATAGTAAGATTGTTAATATATTGTTGTAAATAATCAATACTTTTTAATGGAATTCACTATGTGCCCAGAACTCCTGTATTCTATGAGGTAGATAATACTGTTATCCCCATTTTATATAAGGAAACTGAGGCCCCTAGAAGCTAATTAAGAACACAGTTGGTAGTGGCATAGGCAGGATTTGAACCCAAGCAGTCTGCATCCTAAATCTGTGTTCTTTGCCATAGTGCCTCAGTGTGAGCTGTTATTACCATTGCACTCAATTCAGGCCAGTTTCCATGAATAACACAATGCAATTATTATTAAATATTATTTAATAATTATGTTATTTAATAACAATTTAATATTATTTAATAATATAGTTATTAGATGTAATATTATGGATAGATGTAATATGGTATCTATCTACTGGAGCACATAAGGCTTGTTGTGGTCTATTGGAACTGTGTTTATGCTCTTTCTGTTGTTACCTATAACCCCCCAAAACGGGTTCCCAGCTTCCACATTAGTTTGGAAAAACACGAAGCAGCTATAGGAGTTATTTTGCCATGCCTCACCAAATAAAAGAGGAAGGAAGTGCAAAAGTCTATGAACATTCAAGCTGTTAAAGTTTGAAATTTCAAGCAGATTACTGTCTTTAAAGCATTTAAGGAGATAGTTTGTGTCAGTAAATCACAATACCTGAGCAGTGTTTTCCAAATATCTTCGTGGTGTTGATCTAAGACAGGGGTAGGCAAACTTCTGTAAAGAGCCAGATAGTAAGTATTTCTTCTTTGAGAGCCAAACAGTCTTTGTCACAACTGCTCAACTCTGTTGTTATACTACAAAAATAGTCATAGGTGACGTGTAAACATATCTGTGGCTGAGTTCCAATAAAACTTTCTTTACAGAAACTGGCGATTGGTCAGATTTGGCCCATGAGCCATAGTTTGCTGATCCTTAATCTAAGAGATATGTCAGAGGATGAGATAGCTGGATGGCATCACTAATGCAATGGACATGAACTTGGGCAAACTTCAGGACATGGTGAGGGACAGTGAGGCCTGGCATGCTGCGGTCAATGGGGTTGCAGAGAATTGGACACAACCGGGTGACTGAAAAACAATCTAAGAGAGAGTTTGCCCTCTACAGCAGGTATTTAATGCTAGTGAATTTGGAGATCAGCAGCCACTAGGAGACATATACTTAAAAACAATGTTAGTGCTGTGTTTATTTCCCCCTTCCTTATTTTCTGTGAAGCCTTACCTTGCTGTCATCCCACATTTACTGAATAAGGTACTTGCAAACCATGGTTAGCTAAGGCTTACGATATTCACATTGCTATGAAAGTATACGGAGAAGGCAATGGCATCCCACTCCAGTAGTCTCGCCTGGAAACTCCCATGGGCGGAGGAGCCTGGTGGGCTGCAGTCCATGGGGTCGCTGAGTCAGACACGACTGAGCGACTTCACTTTCACTTTTCATTTTCATGCATTGGAGAAGGAAATGGCAACCCACTCCAGTGTTCTTGCCTGGAGAATCCCAGGGATGGTGGAGCCCAGTGGGCTGCCGTCTGTGGGGTCGCACAGAGTCGGACACGACTGAAGCGACTTAGCAGCAGCAGTAGCAGCAGCAGCATGAAAGTATACGTACCTGATTCCAGTCACTTGGTTCATTAATATACTGAGGCTTGGCTTTAGGGACAGGCTTTCAAGGGCTTCCCTTGTAGCTCAGTTGGTAAAGAATCTGACTTCAATGCAGGAGACCTGGATTCAATCCCTGGGTCAGGAAGATCCCCTGGAGAAGGGGATCCAGTATTCTTGCCTGGAGAATCCCATGGACAGAGGAGCCTGGCAGGCTACAGTCCATGGGGTCATAAGAGTCGGACAAAACTTAGCGACTCAACATCACCACCAACAATGATGACCAAACAAGTTTTGAAAGACCATACAGAATGAGAATAGTGAATATGCCTTGTTTTGAGCAAATTATTTTGCTAAATATTTTGGCATGGGGGTAACTTATTTCAAACAAATATTTACTTAAGAAAAATGGTTAAAGTTTTTTTTTTTTTTTTGCAATAATTTAGGCCATTTCAAAGGGCATTAAAGTACAGGTTTTTTGTCTCTTTTTTTTTTTTTTTCCCAGAAGCTTTAATTAATTATTAACTCTATCAGAAATGTATTTGTTAGCATCAAAATTAGTTGAGATCAATAACTCAATATGATTATAGCTCAATCAATATAAACAACCTTCATTATTCCTTTGAAATTATCATTAAATTCCATTTAAAAGTTACATTTCAAAGTCTTGTGTAATTTATTTATTTTTGTCTTTTTTTTTTGTCTTGTATAATTTAATGCCATTTTGTTGCTGTTTTTTTGTTAACATCTGTCAGAGTATTTAGAAGCACATCATATGGCTGAAAA
Organism: Cephalophus harveyi; assembly: GCA_006410635.1. NCBI lineage: Eukaryota > Metazoa > Chordata > Mammalia > Artiodactyla > Bovidae > Cephalophus > Cephalophus harveyi. The sequence goes on from SJYT01041148.1 coordinate 36,301, forward strand.
TCTAATTGCACCATTATTAACATCGAGCTGTAATCAGTAAATGATTAGTGGGTTGCATTCTCGAGTTAGCTTTGATAAATTCTTTGACCTCTTTGAATTAGCATTTGTTTCTTGGTCAGTTAAATTAAGTATTGATTAAGGAGATTCAGGCAGGGCTAGCTTCCCCATCTCCCTCTTTCCCTGGCCCCTCAGTGCCTTGCCCTGGATGTTGGGGGGCTTGTGCTGACTAGGGGATTGCCCATTGTCCTGTGGCCGTGGCCAGGGGTGGGCTGACGTGGGTGGGTCTTAGAATCATTATCAAGAATATTAATCAGATTGGAGAGAGATGGGAAGCTGAATTAGTGTTCTATTACTGTGGTAATAATTACCATACACTTTGGCTTAAAATTACACATATTTATAATCTTAAAGTTCTGCAAGTTAGAGGTCAGATACAGGTCTCATGTGGCTAGAACTGAATTGTTAGCGGAGCTGTGCTCCGTCTTGTGACTCTGGCGGAGAATCTGTGTCCTTGACTTTCCCAGCTTCTAGAGCTGCCACATTCCATGGCCCCTGCAATGAGCCAATGGCACGTGTCTCTCTGACTCCAGCCACAAAAGGTTCTCTGCTTGTAAGGACTCCTGTGATTAAGTGGTGCCCTCCTGGATAACCCAGGATAATTTCTGCCAGAGTCCTCATTCGCATCTGTGAAGCCCCTTTTGCCACGTGTAGTAAGGTATTCACAGGTTTCGGGGATTAGGACTTGGATGTTTTAGGGGAGCCATTATTGTGTCTGCCGCAGGATTTGCATTCCGAGTACTGGCTTTACTGTCTGCGCTGCCTGTGCTCTGCTCACTCTTTAGCTTCTTGCATTTTGGCATCCATTTCTGTCTCAGTCCATGTGAATCCTTTCTTTTCTCGGTTCTCCCTTTCTTCGGCCTTCCTTGAGCATGTCATTCTCTTGTTTCCCTTCTCTTGCTGCATGTAGCATTGCTGGGAAGGCTAGCCAGGTTGCCTGGGTTCAAATTCTGGCTGTGCCACTTACTTGTAACCTTTGGTCAATTACTATTTCTATACCTCAATTTTCTCTTCTGTCACACAGGGATAAAGAATGTGCATGTATTAATACCATGTATGATTGACACAATGCTTAAAGGAGGTAATATGTTTATTACTCTTAGAACAATATGCCAGCAAATTTGGAAAACTCAGCAGTGGCCACAGGACTGGAAAATCTCAGTTTTCATTCCAATCCCAAAGAAAGGCAATGCCAAAGAATGCTCAAACTACCACACAATTGCACTCATCTCACATGCTAGTAAAGTAATGCTCAAATTTCTTCAAGCCAGGCTTCAGCAGTACGTGAACCATGAACTCCCTGATGTTCAAGCTGGTTTTAGAAAAGGCAGAGGAACCAGAGATCAAATTGCCAACATCCGCTGGATCATGGAAAAAGCAAGAGAGTTCCAGAAAAACATCTCTTTCTGCTTTATTGACTATGCCAAAGCCTTTGACTGTGTGAATCACAATAAACTGTGGAAAATTCTGAAAGAGATGGGAATACCAGACCACCTAACCTGCCTCTTGAGAGATCTACATGCAGGTCAGGAAGCAACAGTTAGAACTGGACGTGGAACAACAGACTGGTTCCAAATAGGAAAAGGAGTATGTCAAGGCTGTATATTGTCACCCTGCTTATTTAACATCTATGCAGAGTATATCATGAGAAATGCTGGACTGGAAGAAACACAAGCTGGAATCAAGATTGCTGGGAGAAATATCAATAACCTCAGATATGCAGATGACACCACCCTTAATGGCAGAAAGTGAAGAGGAGCTAAAAAGCCTCTTGATGAAAGTGAAAGAGGAGAGTGAACAAGTTGGCTTAAAGCTCAACATTCAGAAAATAAAGATCATGGCATCCGGTCCCGTCACTCCATGGGAAATAGATGGGGAAACAGTGGAAACAGTGTCAGACTTTATTTTGAGGGGCTCCAAAATCACTGTAGATGGTGACTGCAGCCATGAGATTAAAAGACACTTACTCCTTGGAAGAAAAGTTATGACCAGCCTAGATAATATATTCAAAAGCAGAGACATTACTTTGCCGACTAAGGTCCGTCTAGTCAAGGCTGTGGTTTTTCCAGTAGTCATGTGTGGATGTGAGAGTTGGACTGTGAAGAAGGCTGAGCGTTGGGAATTGATGCTTTTGAACTGTGGTGTTGGAGAAGACTCTTGAGAGTCCCTTGGACTGCAAGGAGATCCAACCAGTCCATTCTGAAGGAGATCAGCCCTGGGATTTCTTTGGAAGGAATGATGCTAAAGCTGAAANGGATTTCTTTGGAAGGAATGATGCTAAAGCTGAAACTCCAGTACTTTGGCCACCTCATGCAAAGAGTTGACTCACTGGAAAAGACTCTGATGCTGGGAGGGATTGGGGGCAGAAGGAGACGGGGACGACAGAGGATGAGATGGCTGGATGGCATCACTGACTTGATCGACATGAATCTGAGTGAACTCCGGGAGTTGGTGATGGACAGGGAGGCCTGGCATGCTGCAATTCATAGGGTCGCAAAGAGTTGGACACGACTGAGCAACTGAACTGAACTGAACAATATCTGGTATATGGTTAACCCTCAGCCAATGCTGACTATTGTTGCTGTTATTTTGGGTTATTCTCCCTCTAGAAGTTCCCTCCAGGTTTTATCTGTGATCTCTCTCTTCTCTAGAAGTTGCAGGCTCTCTCAGAGCTTCACTATTCATTCACCTCTAGCAAAGAACTCCAGCTGGAAGCATGTCCAAACTCCACACCTTTATTTCCGGCAGTGCTGAGTGAACATTTTGTTTCGGTGTCTCAGGGAGCCAGAGACCCAGTATATCCAAAGCTGAACCCATTTTATTGCCTGCATCTTGCCTATCAAAATATCCCATCCGTGTTTTTATTTCTTTTACTATCTTCAGATCCAAAGTTAATCTTGATTCTTTCCTCTCACCTCTAAACATTAAAAAGGTTATCCAGGGAACCCTCTTACACTGTTGGTGGGAATGCAAACTAGTACAGCCACTATGGAGAACAGTGTGGAGAAAAAAAAAAAACAGAAAAAAAATAAAACACTCATATATTCAGAGAAATACTATGTTTAGCTCATTTATCCAGCCTATCAACCTCTAAATTTGACCATTTCTTACGTATAACTACAGCAATGAATTATGAAGTTAGGAATAAATAATTAATTACATAGGCCTTTGATTTGTTCCTTATCACTAATGACTGTAGCCACCAACTAAAAGTGTCACTGAAATAAGTTTTTAGACAGATATTATAAACGTATAATATTATAATGTGTTAAAGTCCTTGAGTAGAAAACAAATGCTAACGATTCAAAATCAAATACACAAATATAGAACTGGTGATTTAAGCAGCTTTAAAAAAAATAAATAAAAAGGTTATCCAGTTCGACAGAATCTGCTCTCGATCTGTCTCTTCAATCTGTTTGTGTCCCTCCTGTCACTACTCCGATCCAGGCCCCTATGACTCTTTTCAATAACCTGTTGCACAGGATGAAATCGAGGAGTCTTCTTAAATCCCTGCTCTGGTGATGTACCCCCCACCTTGCTCACATAGCAACATTGATTCCTCATTGTCTTAGAATGAAGATTATACTCTTTAGTACAACGTTCAAGGCTCAAATTCTCTAAAATTTAGTCCATACAAAAGGTGTCATGATCATTACATTCAATCTAATCAGACAGTGTTAATGGTCATATATATTACATATGCTTGAGACTGGACGCCTTTTCATTGCCTGAATTGACTCTGTCCTTTCATGCCCTCATGACTTTGCTCCCAGGAATGCTCTTTCCCTCCATCTCTGCCTTTTAGAAACTTGCCCAGCAATCCAGGCTGGGTGACAATACCACCCTCCTTGTGAAGCCTTCTGCAACAGCCCTTTTCTTAACTTTCCAAGTCAACCCATGGACCAAATTCAGCCCATCACCTGTTTTTTTTAAGTGAAGTTTTATTGGAACTCAGCTACACATTCATTTACACATCATCTGTGGCTGCTTTGAGGCTACCATAGTAGAAATGAGTAGTTGCAACAGGAACCATATGGCCTGCAAAGCCCCCAATTTTTTTTATCTGTTTCTACAGGAAAAGGGTGCTGAGGCTTCTTTCCTCTTCAAGTATACATATTCTGAGCTGTACCTCCCTTATGGACCTTTCACATCTTGCTGCTTTCAGAGTTGTTTCTGCGTAACTTTTCCCCTTGTGATAGCATCCTCTTACAGACATAGATTCATCCTTCATCATCCTTATTTTTGTTCTTGGGCCTGACATGTAAGGCTCACTAGTTGTTGATAGAAATAAATTGTAATGTAAAAAATTGTTTTAACTAAATTTTACTCACTTGCCAAATGACTAAGGTAAAGTCGCTCAGTCATGTCTGACTCTTTGTGACCCCATGGGCTGTAGCCTACCAGGCTCCTCTGTCCGTGGGATTTTCCAGGCAATAGCACTGGAGTGGTTTGCCATTTCCTTCTCCAGGGGATCTTCCCGACCCAGGGATTGAACCCGGGTCTCCCACATTTTAGACAGATGCTTAACCATCTGAGCCACCAGGAAAGTCCAAATGACTAAAATCTTACATAAAACACTGTTCCCTCTAGGGGTTAATGCTTATCATTTGATGTTACTGATAGTAAACCATCATATGTTTCACTTCTAGAAGCTTTTTTTTTGACTGCCAAGATAAAGTTGAGTCCAGTGATTTTATGAAATAGTACTCTTATACTATTTAAGATGCTTGATTGGCAATATTTAGTAAGTGGTTCCACTGAAATTTGGGATTTCAGTGTACATGTTTGCACCAAGTGTGGGTTTCCCCACATAAGGTACATATCTGGTTTCTACTTAGCTATTTTTGTCACCTATCCCTAACTCTGTATACCTGGAGTGTGATAACATTTAACCATATCATTATGAAAAATATGAAATAAGTAAAGTCCTTTTGGAGAAAGCAGAGGTGCTTTACTGGCTTCTTAGAGATAATTGAAGATTTAAAAAGAACTCTTTTCCAAAATATAAATTTCAAACTGCATATTTCCAAATGCCTATATGCATCTTTTCACTCCTTAAATATCACCTGTAACAGTTTTCTGATGAGTTTTATATCTATCTGTGTAGGGGATGGGGCTAGAGGTAGAGAGTACCTTATGCCTAAGTGTGTGAAACACAAGGAAAACCCTTGAACTTCCACAAAATGACAAGACGTTCATAGTCATTCTCTCATTGTTTCTCTGAGTGAAAATGTGGTGATTTAAGATAAGTTAAATATCATAGGATGAGATGAAATGAGAAATTCAGAGTGTTAACCTTCAGAGTAGTGAAGAAGAAAAACTGACCCCAAATGAGACAGTCTTGGGGAATAAAAATGAAGGATAACAATCATGAAGTTTTTGAGAACCTTCCAAAGAAGTTTTCAGTGATGTTATTGAGTTACGAGAATGTAGAACCTTTAACTGCTAAAACTGAGGGAGATGGATTTGCACAACACTGTCATCAAAATTCAGGTAAAAACAGCATTTGAATTAATGAGCAGATTTTAGTGAAAGGACTTTCTCTGTTGCAAAGAGCGGTTGGGTTGAGGACATTAATGAGAGACAGTAAAGCGCCCAGGGTCTACCAACAGTGGGAAGCCTTTGTGTTTACTTGCTCAGTCATGTCTGATTCTTTAAGACCCCATGGACTGTAGCCCACAAGGCTCCTCTGTCCATGGGATTTCCTAGGCAAAAATATTGGAGTTGCCATTTCCTCCTTCAGGGGATCGTCCTGACCCAGGCATTGAACCTACATCTCCTGTATCTCCTGTATTACAGGTATATTCTTTACCTGCTGAACCATCTGGGGAAGTCTTTACAGTGTCTAAAGAGGCGAGGATAGCATTAGAGCCCAGCAGAGTTGGAGCTGTGGGAAAGGGACCACCTGACAGGTGCAGATCGCCTTGGGCCCTCAGAAGTCCTGAGATAGAGAGCAGAGAAGAAGTAACTCAGCCATTACCATCTGAGCACATTTTATGTCTATGTTTTCATCATGTCTGCTAACATTGCCTTGGCTGAAACAGATCATGATGACCAGGTCCAAAATGAACAGAACAGGGAATGCACTTCCTTTTTTACTGGAAAGCACTGATGGGCCACATGGCAGAAAAAAATTATGAAGAATTGGGGTTAGTCATCTACTGTGTCACTGTAGTTTCCTAAAATGAAGTCCTTCTAGAAGAATTCTGTAGCAAGAGGGAAAAGGAGACTCTAAATCAGTCCTAAATCAGTCCCATAGGAGAGAAAAAAATTACCAAAAAGGCTATGAAGAATCTAGAAGTGGGTTTGCAGGAGAGAAACTCTGGTAATTTATCCCTAGCACTTTAATTAACACTTGAATGTGGTTTCAAGCTCTTATCTTTTCTGACTCTGTAAGTTCTTCGCATAGACACTGAACCAAAAGTTAAGTCTGGATAGTGTCATATCTAGTCCTTAGCATTTTGGTCTCCTTTCAAAGTGCTTGAATGCCAAGACAATGTGGCTTTAGACAGGCAACTGTCACAATATTACAAATAACAGCAACTTGGCAGGAAGTTCTTCCTGCTTTTGATGTGTTGGTACTGCCAGGTGTGTGAATATATGGATGCCAACCCATCAAATAGCCTGTTCCAATGAAGGAGGATCAAATAGGAGTAGACATGTTGTGGATGGTGTGATGGAGGAAGGCTGGGCTGCAGCACGTCCTGTCATCAGGCCTCTGGAGATGGATTTGTTCTCTACCTTAGTAGTTAAATCTGAGAAAAAGAGAAAACTAGAAATAAATATCCCTTTTCACGGATTATTTTTTAATTAGGAATAGTTGAGTCATATTTAGCTTATGGTGATATTCAAAACATGGTTTTTCGGTGTCTTGAAACATAGTCGATCTAAGAAATGACAAGGAGAGTGATGCAACACATTGGCACTGTTGCTGCAAGTTGTAAAACATTGACAGAGCTCCAGATGTTCCTGTGGCATAGAGCGCCTCTGAATCACAGGAATGACATTTAGATGAAAGCAAATCGCTTCTACACAAGCACCCTTCTATCGCACAATGTGGCCAGAGCTAGTGCAGTTTGGGAGTAAGCTGGAAACAAAGAGCACGGAAGAATTGTATTTTATTGAGCAAAATGCTTACGTTTCAGTTAGGATTTTTGAAAACAAAGAAAATATACAAGGAACTTAGAAATCTAAGCTTTGCTTTATCAAGACATTAAACACTTGCTGTGTTCTGTGGACAGACCTGTTGAATTTCCCAAGAGCAGACTCAAGCACAGTGTTTGAAAAGATGGTTTGAAATTTAGGAGACAGAGCAAAGTAAGAATCACTTGGAAGATGATCACACATAGGTGACAGCTGGAGACATGGAATGTGTGAGAAGATGGAGAGAAAGAGAAGACCCACATCAGAACCTTGGGAAATCCTCACTGTGATATGGCTTCAAAATATACAGCCATGTCCTAATCCCCAGAACCTGTGAATGTGACATTTGGAAAGACTTTGCAGGTGGGATCTTGTTTGCTGATGAGTTTGCTGCTAAGCATCTTGAGATGAAGAGATTAGCCTGTATTTTCCAAGTGGGCCCAAAGTGCCATCACATGCATCCTTAAAAGGATGAGCGGTGGAGGGAGATAGACACGAGTCCCGAGGAGGAGGTGATATGACAGTAAAGACAGACATCACAGTGATGTGCTCACGAGGCAGAGAACACCCAGGACAGCTGGCATCCGTGAGATGCTGAAAGAGGCAAGGAATAGATTTCTTCTCACAGCTCTGAGAAACACCTTGATTTCAGGCTTTTAGTCTGTAGGACTGTAAGATAAATTTCTGTTGTTTCAACCCACCACAGTTACTGTAATTTGCTGCAGTAGCCCCAGAAAGTGAGTACCCCCACCTTTGGGAACAAGGAGGGAAAGAGAACTGAGAGTTAGGAGTTCAGTTCAGTTCAGTCGCTCAGTCATGTCCGACTCTTCATGACACCATGGATCACAGCACACCAGGCCTCCCTGCCCATCACCGACTTCCGGAGCTGACTCAAACTCATCTCCATTGAGTAGGTGATGCCATCCAACCATCTCATCCTTGGTTGTCCTCTTCTCCTCCTGCCCTCAATCTTTCCCAGCATCAGGATCTTTCAAATGAATCAGCTCTTCACATCAGGTGGCCAAAGTTTTGGAGTTTCAGCTTCAGCATCAGTCCTTCCAATGAACACTCAGGACTGATCTGCTTTAGGATGGACTGGTTGAATCTCCTTGCAGTCCAAGGGACTTTCAAGAGTCTTCTCCAACACCACAGTTCAAAAACATCAGTTCTTTGGCACTCAGCTTTCTTTATAGTCCAACTCTCACATCCATACATGACCACTGGAAAAACCATAGCCTTGATGAGATGGACCTTTGTTGCCAAAGTAATGTCTCTGCTTTCTAATATGCTATCTAGGTTGGTCATAACTTTCCTTCCAAGGAGTAAGCGTCTTTTAATTTCATGGCTGCAATCACCATCTGCAGTGATTTTAGAGCCCAGAAAAATAGTCTGCCACTGTTTCCACTGTTTCCCCATCTATTTGCCATAAATTGATGGGACCAGATGCCATGATCTTCGTTTTCTGAATGTTGAGTTTTAAGCCAACTTTTTCACTCTCCTCTTTCACTTTCATCAAGAGTCTCTTTAGTTCTTCTTCACTTTCTGTCATAAGGGTGGTGTCATCTGCATATCTGAGGTTATTGGTATTTCTCCCGGCAATCTTGATTCCAACTTCTGCTTCATCCAGCCCATCATTTCACATGATGACCCATTCCATGTTTTAGCTATTGTAAATAGTCCAGCACCCACATTTTAACCACACACCATACACTTGACATCCTTAAAGGTTTGTGTTTCTCAAGGTTCTGACTTAAGATCTTTTTCAAGTAAGATAGATGGTAGGTCTCAAGAGGAGAAGTCATGTTTAAAAGATATTTGGGGGTGGAAGGGAGGGAAGATGAGAGATTTGATATCCCCTGGGCTCCATCTTTTCAGCTGAGTGGGACAGAAGTGATGCTGAAGTTGAAGGAAGCAGCCAAGCCTCAGGCCTGAAGTTGTCTAGGGAAGAGGATGAGGGTGTAATGAAACCAGAAGCACTACATTAAAAATGGGTTGCACAGCTGAACATGTCATTTTCTTGACCAGCTCTTGACTCTGTGCTGTGCCTGTGCCTATGGAGTCTTTGCACCATGCAGGGCCCAATGTGCAGAGTGAGAAGGAGCTGAAGAAGGGGAATTGTCACTCCGTCTCTTTATGGAAGGTACTTGGGAACTGAGGAGAGAGTCAGAGGTACACCATGTGATCCTTGTCCTTAGAGACTGTGGAGCTGGTAGAAGAAATGGATCATCTGCCTGCCAGCAGGTGACTGAGAGTACAAGGGCATGGTGTGATCAAAACTAATGGCAAGTTTAAAGAGACCTGAGTGTAGACTTGGGCCAGAGGAGCTGGAAGGGCTTCTGGAGGAAGACGCAGTTTCTTACTGCTGAAGGTGTTTGGTAACTGGTCAGGAACCAGGGAGACATTTCAGATGGATGGAAAAGGGAGGAACAGATGGTTTCATAACAGTTTGAGTCTAAAGGAGTGTCAGCACACTCTCCCTTTCAACCCTGCCTCGTTAAATTATTCAGAACCACTACTGACTTCATACAATTCACCCTTGGATTGATATCTCATTCATCAGGCTACATGCTAAAGTGGAAAAGATCAGAGTTCAGATTCTTTGCTCACTTGTTGTGTGGCCGTAGGTGAGTAGCTCCACTTCTTGGGCCTCAAGTTTGTAACGTAGAAATGAATACTGTCTTTTAGGGTTGTGATGAGGCCTTATTGGGATAATGATCAATATTGAGCTTGTTTAATAGATACTCAGTGTCAATCTTCCAAAGAAGTTAAGAACAAGATGGATGAGGCACTTTATTTGCTGACAGTTCCTTTCTGAAGATGTGACTGCTGTGTGTGTGTGTGTTAGTCGCTCAGTCGTGTCCGCCTCTTTGTGACCCCATGGACTGCAGCCCCCCAGGCTCCTCTGTCCATGGGATTCTCCAGGCAAGAATTCTGGAGTGGGTTGCCATTCCCTTCTCCGTGTGACTGCTGGGTCTCCTTAAATGTTAGCTTTCTGTAAGCCTGGAGTGTATTTGCTGTCTTGTGTACTGTTTGTTCACACATCTCTCCTTCATTGACTCAGCCACTATATGAGGAGAGCGCTGATGGTCCAGTCTCTGTCTGTACCTCTGAGAATTCCTAAGTCATGGAGGACCCAGATGGCTTTGCTCAGATATCAAGGGTTTTGCCCCAGTTACCCTATAAAATACCCATCTTCCTCATATCCACTTTTTCCTGGTAGTACTTGTGAATTCTTTTTTATTTTTAACCTTTTCCCCATCATCTGCATTATTAGATTTTTGGATCAGGAACTCAACAACTTCGAGTACCTGTGCTGTTTATTTCTCCTGTGTAATTTTTCTTCGCATTTCTGTCATTTTGTGTTTCCTTGAGGGGTTGTTAGATAAGAGCTAGAAGTGCCATGCTGACTCACCATTCTGGTTCCTTCAGCCCAATAATCTTTGGAAAAGGGACAAGAAAATATGGTCCTGGGAGAGCCATCTATTGCAGACTGAGACTGTTGTGTACTGTCTGATGTTGACTTAAAGCGTCTCTCCCAGCCCTTCATCTGTCACCTGAAAATCTATCTGCGTTCTTCTGGCGTCTTTTTTAATATTTATTTTAGTAAGTGTATTTGGCTGCCGCGGGTCTTAGTTGTGGCACGTGGGATCTTGAGTCTTCACTGAGGTGTGCAGAATCTTTTGGTTGCTTCATGAGGGATCTGCTCCTTCGACCAGGGATGGAACCCGGGGCCCCTGCATTGGGAGCGCAGAGTCTTGGCCACTGGATCACCGTGGGAGTCCCTCTTCTGGAGTCTTTATGGGTCCGCAGCCATTTGTCTTGCACCTCTCTGGAAATGTGGAGCATATCACGGTGGGAGGGAGTGTGGGGATGCCAGGTGGCTGCTGTCGTGATAGTCCTGTCGGAGGAAGGCTCCCACTTGCCCAGGCAGCTGTGCGTCAGAGCAGGGCATGCAGTGGGAGGGGAAGGCTGCCAGGCTGTCTCCCGAGCGGCCACCCAGCATGGCAGGCTTTTCCAGGGTAAATCTCCCAACAGCAAGGTTTCAGCCTCAGAGCATTGCAGGCTTAGTTACAGTTCATGGGGCAGAGTATCCTGTTTGTGAGGAGGTAGATGCATGGACACCCAGAATACCAGCTGTTAATCTACAGAGGGGACCCTGTCTTCCAGGGAGATGGGAACACTCGTGTGATTACGGTCTCCTTGCCCTGGAAGCCAAATCCTAATCTGAAGTGTGTCTGTGAGCATTGTCAGAGTAAGGGTAGTGATAGTGGATAAAGGAGAAAAAATTGGTTTGTCAGTGCTGTCTGCCTGAGCATTTGGAAGTTTTGAACTCTGGGGCTGTTGCCTGGATGGGCACTGCCCAGGTTTGTCTCCCTTACATGTTTTATGTATTTTTTTTTTTTTTTTTGCATTATTGTTTTTTCCTTGGCTGACTAAACCTCATTCTGATTTGAGTCATCCTTTCTTAAAATTCATTAGAATTTACAAATTGGCCCAGGTTATATCCTCCTCTCCTCCTTGGAGAAATTTAAAAATAACTCTGCATACCTCTGTTATATCCCAGATTGCTCAGAATTTTAAAATATAGTTTATATGTATCAGCATATATAATTCATTATCAATATAATTGATGTAAGTTAATGTAATCCAATATTATTTTTGATGAAATTGACATGAAGTCTGGAATTTGCTTCAAACTACTCTTGCACCTAAAAAGCAAACCAACAACAAAGGGAATGAAATAGGTGAGGATTGGAAAGTTTTTTCAGCCTTTTGGGAAGATCTTTATTTATTGAAACTGGATGGTATGTGCATGGGGTCCATCAGACTGTTCCTTTTACTTGTAGTGTGTCTGAAAATTTCCCAGATAAAATACCTCTAAATATGTACATCATTCTAAGGTTATCAGAGGTATAAATCTGAGTTCAGTCTGTATTCTGACTTATACATGAATTCTTTGAAAAAAATTATTTGATTTTTATTGAAATTCCAGATATCACAACAATTTCTAATCCTCATTGCCCCTGACAATAGCATGCCAATTATCTGCATATTTTTCAGGACTCAGGAATAATTCTAATATTTAACTTTATTGTATCTGTGTATAAAACTCTTGTCACAATAACTGAAGATGTCCATTTTTGACTGAAACAACATTCAGTTATTTATATAATGTGAAAATCAGTCACTACCACAATTTTAGTATTACTACCATCCCTTAAGAATGTGAAACAGTTACTGAATGCTTTCTGGATTTTATGCTAAAAATAATTTGGTGTTTTAGTTATTCTGAGCCGACTTCTTCAATATCATGGTGCTATTTCTCATTCCAGGTTTAAGTTTATCTATTCATGGGGCTGAAAAGCGTTTGCAAATCCACCAACGGCGAAGTGTGGCAAGCCGCCCAGGGTCTCGTCGCCTGCCCGTGGTCAGGCATTCCTCACTTCCACCAGGCAGAAGGTCAGTAAAAATGGAGACGAGCTCTTCTGGAATCACTAATGGGAGAACCAAAGTCTTCCACCCAGGTAATGCATGGGGAAGGGTCAACAGGGACCTGGGTTAGCAGCAACCTGACCGCCAGTGCTATATTTTTGTCATCTAATTCTGCCACGCTTCCAGATAAGCTTACTTTTTAAAAGAGTCTTGGGTTTTTTCCCCCCTTCTTTTCACTTCCATCAGTGGTAAATGTCACCAAGACCAATAGGAGGGAAGAGGGCTTGAAGTATCAGAAAAGGTTAAGGCAACATTCCACTTACTGTGGTAGAATATAAATGAAAATTCCAGTGAATACACTTGCTCAGTTCAGAAAAGTTTTCTGTAGAATAAAACAATACAGAGATTTGGCCAGTTTCTTGATACTTTGCTCTAAGACAGCCCAGGGAAAATGTCAAGGTGAAAATGCCCACTGTGAAGCCTCAGGTGTGTGGCTTGACTCGCTCGTGTTTCTTTCTCAGGTGAAGGGAGACAACTAGAGTCATGTGAATTTTCAAGGCCCTGGGAAGTACCTGTGATTTCTTAAAAATGATAAAATGAGTCTATATCAAAGTTGGTATTTACAACCTCAAGTATTTGGGTGAAGGCTCATTTAAGAATTCATTCATTCATTCAACACATTTCTTGAGTGCCTGCTATATGCCGGGCTTTGTTTTGAAAACTGAGGAAAAACAAGTGAACACTATTTCTGACTCACGGAAATAGCACATTGTGAGGAAATTCCAAAGTCATGTTATTTTAAGTCTCCCCGAATCCTGATTCCTGTGTGTAATGTGCTTTCAGCTGGCCAGCCAGTCTCAGCTCAAGTCATTTCCTTCTCTTGCCATGTCATCTTCTTTCTCTCAGCGGATGCCCTGGCTTCCTACCCTCACTGAGAAACCCACGGGCCATGGGGCCTGAGACTACAGGTCTCCAAATATACCTCTGTCTACTCCCATCCTTCACTTCTCTCCTCTGGTGGTCGGGAGGTGATGGTCTCCCACTGTCCTTGACTGAGCTTTCACCTGTGTCCTTCACCAGTGGCCTTGACCACCCCTCCTCTCCTGGACCTTGATCTTTCCCCTCAGTTTGTGAAGAGGGCTGAAGCTTCTCATTTTAATCATCTTCATTTGACACTGCATCCTTTTCCTTGACACTGCATCACTTCCGCCACTTCTGGTCCCTCCAAAGCCAGATTTCTGAAAGAGTAACCTACCTTTGTTCGCTCGGGTTCCCAGCCACTTGTCAACCCAATGCAGCCTGGTTTCTGCCTCATCCACACCATCATGGCTCTTCTTATTGACCTGCTTTCGCCACAGTTTGGTGGGTGGCAGACTCTTCTGACGTACCCAACCAGAGTGGACCACCACTTCTTCCCAAAGCATATTGCCTGACTTCCATGGCAACCTGCTTTCTCCATTCTCCTATCACTTCTCTCACAGGTAACTGATGGTTTCCCAACCTCTAGCATCTCTCTTGTCCTCTTGCCTCTTGTTACAGTACATGCTTCACACCAAATGCAGAATGACTCATCTTCACCCATGACCATGCCATTCATCTTGCTTGTCCTACTCATTCCAGGGTAAAGGCCAACACTCTTAGTATGTTAGGAACAAATGCCCAGCATATTCCAGGCCCTAGTGCTTCTCATCCATTTTTGCTCCTTTCTGTCTTAAACTTTACACTCTAATGTATCAGCCAAGGTTCAACCAGAAAAGCAGAGCCAGAAGAAGATTTATACCAGAGTTTTACTAAAAATCGACTTACATGATTATGAAGGCTGTCTAAGCAGGTCTGAAGTCCATAGGATAGACTGTGAAAGGGCAGACTGAAAGCCTTGAGCACAGTGGAGGATACTGTCCACAGGTACAATTTATTCTTTAGGGAAGCCTCAGCTCTGCTTTTAAGACCTTTTGCCTGGTTAAATAAGCACCCCTCCCTCATTGTGGGATAATCTCCCTTATTTAAAGGTAACTGATGATGGGCTTTAAATCACCTTCACAGCAGCATCTGGATTGGTGTTCACCAATACCTGGGAACTCTAGTCTAGCCAAGTTGGCACATCAACCAGACCTTGAGGTCTGACCAGACTTACTTTCTTTCAGCTCTCCAGACACATGATGGCTGAGTCATGTCTCTCCACCCTTGCTCATGCTGGTCTCTCTAGGATACCCTGATTCTGTTCCATAATCTTGAATATTTTGAAATGGTCTATCTCTCTACCATAAGATCTTTAAAGTCATGGATTCTGGAATATTTATTTTTGCATCTCCAATAAGTAATTTTTAGGGTAGGACTGAACTGACCCTTCATTAGCTGGTTTTCAGACTATGACTATAGAGTTCCTTAAATTTTTTCTGGCTTTTTAAAAGTATAATTGACTGATTACAATCACTTTCTAATTGCTCTATCAACCATTCAGCAAATGTTTTATTGAGGGCCTGTTTGGTTGCCAGACACTCTTTAGGTACTTAGACTACATCAGTGAATGAAACAAAGATCCCTGCTCTTGGAGAGTTTACATACTATACGGGGGAGATAGATGATATATAAACATAGTAAATAGTGTTTAGGAAGAAGATAAATATTATGGATAAAAGAGAAAGGGGTAGCAGGTGGTGGGGGGTTGTATGTTACAGTTGTAATAAGGTGGTGCTCAAGGTGTAGGGCACATTGTGGAGAAGATGTGTGATCAAGGGCTAGAAGGCAAGAGAGCCATGTCACTAGGCAGGTTCATTCCAGCTCAGGGGTAGCCAGGGGACAGGCGCTAGGATAGGAGTGAGTCCGGCAGTCTGAGGAAGAGCACTGAGACCCCTGAGCCTGGAGTGAGAAGCACACATCAGCTCAGTGAGGTCAGATGGAGCAGGGCCTTGCAGAGCATGTAAGGACTTTGACCCCTGTGTGAAGTGGGAGCTCTTAAAGGGTTGTGAACAGAGGAGTCCTATAAGCAGACATATTTTTTAACAGGATCACTTTGGCTGTTATTTGAGAATAGACCACAGGGGTAGAGGATAAATGGAGGAAGATCAGATAGGAGGCCGCCCTTAACAATCCAGTCAAGACATGATGGCTTTTACTAAGGGCAGCGGAAGTGGTGGTGAGAATTTGGATCCTGGATGTATTTTAAAGTTGGGCCAACAGACTTTCAATAGGTTAAATGTGGAATAAGAGAGAAAGGAGAGCTAAGTACAACTTTATGGTTTTTGACTTGAGTAAATGGGATTGATATCAACTGATATGGAGAAAGCTGAAGGGAAAGCAGAATTTAGGTTTTGAGGGCAGAAGTGGGGTCAAAATAAAAAGTCTGTGGGCAACTGAAGAGACCACATGGATGGTGGGATAAGCATAGTTGGAGTTTGAGAGACTGGGGTTTAAAGCTATGGTAGGAAAAGAGATGACCAGATGGAGAAGGGGAAGAGAGGATTAAGGGCTGAAATCTGTTGCACCCCAATAGAAAAGATCTCAACATGAACCACCAGCAAAGAAGGCAGAGAAAGAAAAAGAAAGCTGGCCAGCAAGACTGGAGATAAACCAGAAATTATGTGTCTTGGAAATTAAGAACGTCTTACACGAAGATAGGAGTGATTAGCTAAGTCAAGTAAGGTGAGGAATGAGAATTGGCCTCTGATTTTAGTAAAGTGGAGATGGATGGTGATTTTGAGAAGAGCAATTTTGGTGAAGTGGTGGGGATCAAACCCTGATTAAAGTAGGTTTCATAGAGAAGGGAAGCATATGAATCAGATACTGAGAATATATACAACTTTTTAAAAGTAGTTTTGCTGTGAAGGGTCATGAAGAAATAGGGCAGCAGCTGGGGGAGAAGTGAGGCCAAAAAAGTTTCTTTTCAAAATAGCCATCTCCTGCGGATCATTCGTGGCACTGGGGAGATGGGGGAGTTTGTGATGTGAGCAGCCGTGAGGGAAATGAGAGCTGTTCGCACAACAGAATCATGAAGAGTTTATCTGTGATAACAAATGGGACGGGAGAGTGCGTGGATGCTGGCAATGTGAGGAGGGTCTGAGAAGTTCTTTTCCCCTCTTTCAGGGCTTCCCTGATAGCTCAGATGGTAAAGCGCCTGTCTGCAATGCAGGAGACCTGGGTTCGATCCCTGGGTTGGGAAGATCCCCTGGAGAAGGAAATGGCAACCCACTCCAGTATTCTTGCCTGGAATGACTCCACTTTCACTTTTCCCCTGTTTCAGTTTTATCTGGAATCTGGGAAGGAAGGTCATAACTGAGAATGAGAAAGGAGTGAGACGGATTGAAAGGATGGTATGATGGTGTAGACAGTGGAATAGGGTTGCCAGCCCACATGAAAAGGCTAATTGAGGTTCATGGTCATGAAGCTAAACTAGGACTAGTTACCATAGTTGTGTGTTTTCCTTTAACTTTGTTCAGCTACTTGAGTGAAAACATAGAACATATGTGAGTGAATGAGTGAAGTCGCTCAGTGGTATCTGACTCTTTGCGACCCCATGGACTGTAGCCTGTCAGGCTCCTTCATCCATGGGATTCTCCAGGCAAGAGTACTGGAGTGGGGTGCCATTTCCTTCTCCAGGGGATCTTCCTGACCCAGGGATTGAACCTGGGTCTCCCATATTGTAGGCAGGCAGAGGCTTTTACCGTCTGAGCCACCAGAGAAGAGCCAAACATATGTAGAGTTGTCTTTAGTTCAGGATTGTGATTTTGCCAAGGAACTGGGAAAAGAGAAGGGGAACCAGAGGTGCACTAGAGAGAATAATGATAACAACTGATCATGTAAGCTTGGTACAGAAGGGAGTGAAGACACCCAGGGGCATGAGTTTCAGTGGATAGTTGATAGGATCCTTTGTTGGAGGTCCCAGAGGGGTTGAAGGGGTGTTGAGGTTAAGTTAGGGGAAGAAGAGCTGAAAAGCTAAGAGGGGGTAATCAGAGAGTAGAATGCAGGGCACTGATATTAAGGAGGACATTGCTGTTATTAGTAATGGCGAGGTCAAGGCTAGGGTATGATGTTAGTGTAATATGATGGAGGGCAAGATCAGTGGAGAAAATAATTCTCAGGGAATGAGAGGCAAGGGTTTGAGAAAGCTCATCTGCATAGACATTGAAATTGAACAGTTTTGAGAGAGTGACAAAAAGCCAGGAGTTAACCTCATCAGGAAATGAGGAAACATGATCTGGAAGGTGGCAGATGGGTGCAGTGATGGTGGAGAAAAGGTGATATAATAAAACAACCTGAGGGTCAAGGCTGGGGATCTTTAGGGAAGAGGGAAGAACAGTGGTCTAAAGGTGGCATTGAGGACTCAAGGAAGATACTTCCCTTCTCCAGATTCTTTGGTGTCAGGGCTGTGGGATAAAAATAGTACCATAGGAAAGAGCCTATGGGAAGCAATGACCTCTGGGAGGAGACAGCCTTTCCTTAGAGCAAGAAGATAAAGGGAGCAATCTGAGAAAAGACAGGTGGGAATAGAATTCTGGAAGGCCCAGTGGAAAGGTTTTGAATATTGGGACCTTCAACGGCTCTCTTATTTTTCCAGACCACCCTGAAGTTCTCCACCCTGAAGTTCACTTTTTAATCCTCCTCTGCTTAAAAATCTTTATGCTTGTCTAGAACAAAGGACAGTGTTGTGAGCCCAGTTGTTTGAAGCCTCTACAAACTCACCTCTCCCTGTTTTTCTTGGAATATCTTTTATATACTCCATAACCTGCCTTGTTCTACTTTATCCTCAGCTCTGCACTATTTCTCAAGTAGGCTTTTACTCTCCCGTTTTTCTGCCATTGTTCAAGCTCCTCCCTCTGTTTGGAATGCCCCTACCTGCATAAATCTCTCTTAAGTCCTTCTCATTCCTCAAAATGTAACCCAAATTCTGCCTCCTCCTAAAAGCCTTTTTGGATCCCTCTGGTCAGAACTTCTCTCCCCCTTCCCTAGAACTTGGATCTAATCCACTCACTGGATATAGGTTTTCATTCTGAAATCATACAGAGTAAATCTATCTTTCTTTTAGTGATGACCTTTAAGTTGGTTGAAAACTCATCTTGAGCAATTTTCGAACTGAAGTATTTCCTAGTTTTTTCAATGCTTCCTTTGACAACATGGTTTTCACGTTCTTTTACCATCCTACTCATTCTGCTCTTAGAAAAAGTCTTACTTCATTGCTGCACCTTTGCAAATACCCTGCCCAGAATTGTATAGAATATTCTGTTTGTGTTTGATTGAGGCAGAAGAGTCAGTCTTTGACATCCACTACTGATATTAATGTAATAAACATTTGAAGAAATGTTATTAAGATATTTCCTAATGGTGTAATATCAACATATCTTGTCACTACTTTTGCCTTAAAAACATATCACTGCATTTATCTATCATAATTTTATCATAGATTCTTGAATCCTACTGGCATTGGCTATTGGTTGAAACTATAAAGCCATTCCTTAGCACAGCATTATAATTAAGAAAAATCATAATAAATTATAGTTAGAAACCTGATTTTGAAAATATATGTATTTAAAATTCATATTATTGAGATACATATGATGACTTCAATTCTATCCTTCTATGTTTAGTGTACATTTTTACTAATGCATCATAGTTCTCTTTGGGAGATTATAGAAGAGCTCTCAAACTGAGTTTCTTATTTGCAGTGAGTCATAGATCTTAGAAGCAGCACATGCATTTTAGTCATGGTGAAGCCTATTAAGTCATCCATCTAATTTTTACAAAGTTAATAATCTTGATTCCCAAAGTGCTTTCTAAAAGCCCACTCAAACTGGTTGTTAAGCATGAAAAGAACAAGAAAATTTTACAGATCTTCCATGCCATCAGCCCTGAACAATTTCAGTTCATTTATCTCTCTTTGAGTTTACAAGCGTTGCTGAGTGCCTACCATGTCCTAACAAATATTTAATTGAAGGGTAGCTCTTTGGGGCTGGAATGGTATAGAACTCTATTACTCATGGACCTTAGGGAGCTCACAGTCACGTCCAGAGAGACCATCAGTCAGGGCTCTTTGGTTATAAACAATTGAAACCAATTATTTAATTCAAGCAAAGAAGAAATTTAAATTTCAAGGATCTGGATGGAAAGCCTGGAGAACTAGCCTTGGGAAAAGAAACAGATACCAATAAAAGAACTATTTGACTTTCTGGAATAAATGAACCCTTACCACTTTTCTTAGTTTTCATCATTTGGCTCAGTTTTTGAAGACCTGGAAGAGATCCCTATTTGCCATGTGCCTTTCCCTTGGTTGGGTAGAGAGCAGTGAGAGATAAAAGGATAGGACAGGAGATGTCTCCCTTGAGCAGGAGATAGGACCCCTTGATTTCTCCTCCCACTTGGACTCCACACAGTAAGGGAATGACACTTCCCCAAAATGAAATAGAAGTGACATTACAAAAGGGAAGTGTATATGGAAGCATGTCCATTATACAGGGACCTGTGCTTAATCTGCTATAATAGAATTCATTGTATTAAGGAATGGAATAAAGATGTAAATAAAATTATGGTAACATTCTTAACAAGGGCAAAGATTTAAGAAGTATTCAAAAGGCCATATGATTTTGGACTTTGAAACTCAACTAAGTCCTCTATAGGAAGGTGGGGTGATGGCCATCCAGATATAGGAAAGAGCATAGTAAGAGTGCATTATACTGGTGATCAGTGCAAGCTCTGTTGTTAGATGTTTTAAACTCACGTTAGATGTCTTAAACTCATATTTGCAGACTTGGGCAAATAACTTAATTTCTTTGAATCTGTCTCCTCATCAGCACAATGAGAATATTCATGCATATCTCACAGCGTTAGGGTTGCCAGATGAAATACAGGACTCACAGTTAAATTTCAGATAAACAACAAATATCTTTTGATGTATGTCCAAAGTATTGCATGGGGCACACTTATGATAAAAAAAAAAAAATTACTAATTTGCTTGTAATTCAAATTACCTGGCCTCCCTGTATTTTTGTGTGTTATATCTGGCAACCATATATAGCATTGTTATGTCAAATAAATCCATTCATGTAGAATGCTTGATGTGATCCTTGGCACAGTAAGGTACCAGGAGCAAGCGACGATGTTTGTTGTCACTGTCATCATAGACAAAGTTCAGAAGAAGCCTGAAAGTATGTCCCAGAATCATTTCTTACTTGGTTCTTGAATCATAGGATGGTTTCCCAGTTAACTTGTGCCAGGACAGCATTTAGATGGTTTCTCTTTATGCTGCGCTGACACAGGAACTGTTCACCTCCACCTGGTATTTTTATGGTTTGTCTTTCCTTCTGATTGTTTCAAAGACTTTTCTTGTGTATTGAGTTCATTTTGACCTTATCTTTTAGCCGCTCATAATTAGTGAATACTATTTCCCTTTATGGGCAAATCATTAAAGTATTGAATGGCACCAGGTTTGGGACTATCATTTAAGGGTCAAGAAGACTCAACGGAAGCATTGATTATGAATTTTTGAGTTTAAAACTGTAAAGCTTAGTGAGTGTGGAATCAAATTATCCCAGTATAATGACTGTGCCACGTGAAACAGAATTTATTAGAAGCTTTGTGAAATTGAAAATGCTTCTTCTATTGCTTTTCCTTTATCTGATAGGCCCATTATAGAATCCTAAAGAAATGCCATTAGTCACAGAATTTGTCCCTTATTCTTGCCTAGAGTTGGTAAAATGATGTTTTGATAATGTTTCATTACTTCCCAAAATAACGTCTAGCATCACCGACCCAGTGGACGTGGGTTTGGGTGGACTCCGGGAATTGGTGATGGACAGGGAGGCCTGGCATGCTGTGGTTCATGGGGTCACAAAGAGTCGGACACGACTGAGCGACTGAACTGAACTGAAAAGCCTAAGCAGCTCTGTCCCCTTTATACATGACCATTTCCCCCTTGTATAGATATGGTATTTAAATGCTGGTACAAGTTGATTTCACAGGAGAAAAACTTTAGGATTTTGTTATTTTCAGTGAGCTAGAATAGCTTTTATACTTTCTGTATGCAAAGGGTTTTGAATGTTTGACAATAATATAATTACAGCTATCATTAAGCATGCTGCTGCTGCTACTGCTGCTAAGTTCCTTCAGTCGTGTCCAACTCTGTGCGACCCCGTAGACGGCAGCCCACCAGGCTTCCCCGTCCCTGGGATTCTCCAGGCAAGAACACTGGAGTGGGTTGCCATCTCCTTCTCCAATGCATGAAAGTGAAAAGTGAAAATGAAGTCGCTCAGTCGTGTCCGACTCTTAGCGACCCCATGGACTGCAGCCTACCAGGCTCCTCTGTCCATGGATTTTCCAGGCAAGAGTACTGGAGCGGATAAAAAAAAAAAAATTACTAATTTGCTTGTAATTCAAATTACCTGGCCTCCCTGTATTTTTGTGTGTTATATCTGGCAACCATATATAGCATTGTTATGTCAAATAAATCCATTCATGTAGAATGCTTGATGTGATCCTTGGCACAGTAAGGTACCAGGAGCAAGCGACGATGTTTGTTGTCACTGTCATCATAGACAAAGTTCAGAAGAAGCCTGAAAGTATGTCCCAGAATCATTTCTTACTTGGTTCTTGAATCATAGGATGGTTTCCCAGTTAACTTGTGCCAGGACAGCATTTAGATGGTTTCTCTTTATGCTGCGCTGACACAGGAACTGTTCACCTCCACCTGGTATTTTTATGGTTTGTCTTTCCTTCTGATTGTTTCAAAGACTTTTCTTGTGTATTGAGTTCATTTTGACCTTATCTTTTAGCCGCTCATAATTAGTGAATACTATTTCCCTTTATGGGCAAATCATTAAAGTATTGAATGGCACCAGGTTTGGGACTATCATTTAAGGGTCAAGAAGACTCAACGGAAGCATTGATTATGAATTTTTGAGTTTAAAACTGTAAAGCTTAGTGAGTGTGGAATCAAATTATCCCAGTATAATGACTGTGCCACGTGAAACAGAATTTATTAGAAGCTTTGTGAAATTGAAAATGCTTCTTCTATTGCTTTTCCTTTATCTGATAGGCCCATTATAGAATCCTAAAGAAATGCCATTAGTCACAGAATTTGTCCCTTATTCTTGCCTAGAGTTGGTAAAATGATGTTTTGATAATGTTTCATTACTTCCCAAAATAACGTCTAGCATCACCGACCCAGTGGACGTGGGTTTGGGTGGACTCCGGGAATTGGTGATGGACAGGGAGGCCTGGCATGCTGTGGTTCATGGGGTCACAAAGAGTCGGACACGACTGAGCGACTGAACTGAACTGAAAAGCCTAAGCAGCTCTGTCCCCTTTATACATGACCATTTCCCCCTTGTATAGATATGGTATTTAAATGCTGGTACAAGTTGATTTCACAGGAGAAAAACTTTAGGATTTTGTTATTTTCAGTGAGCTAGAATAGCTTTTATACTTTCTGTATGCAAAGGGTTTTGAATGTTTGACAATAATATAATTACAGCTATCATTAAGCATGCTGCTGCTGCTACTGCTGCTAAGTTCCTTCAGTCGTGTCCAACTCTGTGCGACCCCATAGACGGCAGCCCACCAGGCTTCCCCGTCCCTGGGATTCTCCAGGCAAGAACACTGGAGTGGGTTGCCATCTCCTTCTCCAATGCATGAAAGTGAAAAGTGAAAATGAAGTCGCTCAGTCGTGTCCGACTCTTAGCGACCCCATGGACTGCAGCCTACCAGGCTCCTCTGTCCATGGATTTTCCAGGCAAGAGTACTGGAGTGGGGTGCCATGCTACCATATTCCAGCCTCAAAAACTGTTATACTTTCTGTATGGAAAGGGCACGCTACCGTATTCCCAACCTCAAAAACTGTTAAGCTATTTACATTCATTATTCCATTTAATTTCTCTAATATCCTCATCCTCATATCCACAAAATATCCTTATTTTGTGGTTGGGGTATCTCGGGCACAGGGAAGGTTTAAGTAACTTGCCCCAAAACATGCAGCCGGTAAGTGGCAGAGGCAGGATTCCGACTCCAGTGGTTTGATTCATTCATTACCTTTTTCAGTCAACTTGGTAGCAGTATTTCTAGCAAGTTTGTATTACAAAGCTTTGGAATATTTAAATTTAAAGCCCTGTAATCATTCATACCCTAGTGTAGCAAGGAAGGGACCATAGGATTCCATTGAAAACACACATAGTCACCTTAATGGGTTATTGTTTCTTTCTATTGAATATGTCAGTGATGGTCCACTTTCTAGCATCTTTTTTGTTCTACTCTACATTAGACCTTTCTTTTGTCTTAAATTCAATTTTTATTGAAGTGTAGTTGTTTCCCTGGTGGCTCAGATGGTAAAGTGTCTGCCTACAACGCAGGAGACAGGGGTTCAATCCCTGGGTCGGGAAGATCTCCTGGAGAAGGAAATGGCAACCCATTCCAGTATTCTTGCCTGGAAAATCCCATGAACGGAGGAGCCTGTTAGGCTACAGTCCATGGGGTCACTGAGGGTCAGACAAGACTGAACGACTTCACTTTCACTTTCACATTAGACCTTTCTTTTTTCTTAAATTCAATTTTTATTGGAGTGTAGTTGCTTAGACCTTTCTCATTTCATCTTCCCTTTTTCTAGTTCCAATATTATGAAACTCCTTCCTGTTTCCCTGAGTTTTAAAGATTACTTTCTGGCTCTCATGTTAAGACCTGATCTCAAGTTAGGGAACAGAATCAACTCAGCAAGTACCTTTCATATTCTGTTTAACTTCAGTACCAGAGGCTGTGGGGAAAAGAAGAAAAGAAAAGAAATTAAGGAGAGATATGAAAAAAGCCAACCAAGAAAGATTTGTCTCTTCATTGACTTGTTTCTTATTCTGCCAAAATGAAAGTCAAAATTCAATTCATTCTTTAGGAAAAAAAATTAGGAAAGAATAATCACATGGTTGATCTTGACCACATAATAATCATGATACCACCACATTCTGCTAGGTAATGCTCCATTGTCTGAGTTCTCACAGCAGCCTGGGAGGCAGAATTAGCCCTACTTTACTGTGGCTCAGGAAATGAAGTTACTTGACCACAAGTACAAATTAGTCATCGATGGACTTTAGCTAAAACCTTTGTCTTCAGTTTCTTAGGAGTGTTTCTTCCCCCACTGAGCCAACAGTTTTTTCTTGAGGATGAAAATGGTTGAATGTGAAATTTAGTGTTTTCTCATCATCTTATCTGGAAACAAACATTTTATTGAGAATTATGCCTGAAACTTTATTGAGCCTGAGGAATCTGAACGTTCTTCTTGAATAGATCTCAAGCTGGGGTGAAAATATATTATTTATTTTTCTGTTTGTGAGATGGATTTTTGGTGTGACTGAAAGATAAGATCTTCCATGTGGTTTTCAGAATATGTGGGAGAAAAACCAGCTACTTTGAAACTCTTATTTCTCACTGCCTTGAAGGTAAATGTGGTGTCTTTCTAAATGGTGGTTTAATAATAACACCAATCATCCTTCATTTGAATCACATCCTCTTAAAGTATTTTTTAAATGTGTGATGTGAATTTAGTAAATAGAGGGGTGTTTAGGAAAACAAGTTATTTTGAGCCTTGAAATGTGGGCATTGGGATCTGTGCTCCTTGCTATCATTTGCTGAGTAACAAAATTGTTTTCTAAAAATATATGCCAAATTCTTCTCTTAGCAGTGTTCACTTTTTCCCTTTGCTGAGATACATATGCACATATTTTGACCTATATAATGCATTTATTGCTTCCCAGGTGGCACAATGGTATAAAGAATCTGCCTGCCAATGCAGGAGATACAAGAGACATGGCTTCAGTCCCTGGGTTGGGAAGATCCCCTGGAGTAGGAAATAGAAACCCACACCAGTGTTCTTACCTGGAAAATTACATGGACAGAGGAGCCTGGTAGGCTATAGCTCATGGGGTCACAAAGAGTCAGATACCACTGAGCAGGAGCATGAATACATTTAGAGAGAATTTTCTAAAGAATCTTTTCACAACCATTTGAACATACAAAGTGAATGAAAAAAAGCTATGCAAAGAAAACTATTTCTGGGAAGAGTATTGTATTTTAATAGAATTTAGAACTGCATCTTCTGCACAAGGCTATTGCAAATAGTTTTATATTTAGGAGAGATTTAAATAACTACTAACTCAAGATCATACAACCATAACCAATGACGTCAGCCTACCCCAACTTAAGATCGTAGTTGTGGTAGATAGACAGTTAATAGTAAGCTTCTACTGTGCTTACTTAATTCCCAGAGTTAGAGATTAGAGACTGATATCCAGGGTGGACAGAGCCCTGGCTCTCATGAGGTTTGTTGTCTTGCAAGGTCATTCTGCTTCATACATTCATCTCGGGCCCTTCTGTGTATGTATTGTGCAAGTTAAGAGAGTAAGCAACATTATAGTGATTTTGAAAGTGGCATGGTTTCTATTCTATTCTATAACCCCTCCTAATCCTGAGCTTCTCTCTTCCCTTTCTCTGCAAGAGTCCCTGTTGTCATAGCAACAGACCTCAGCCTCTACGAGATTGGAAGACCCCCATGGAGCCCTGCCTAGACTTCTGCACAAATCATTCCTGCCATTTGGAGCTTTGCAGCTCTGGTTTCTAGGCCCTCTTAGCACAAGCATTCTTTATAACTTAGGAGATCACTGTCTTGCCAATCCTGGGAAACATAGAGGTAATTTTGCTGAAGGTCAGCCATTACTAACTGAAGCAATGGGATTATTATTTCCATTTTAGACCTGAGAAACATCCACCCGCTGTTAGCTAAATGTTCTTCATTCAGGATTTAGTCCAGAATTGGGTCCTTAAAACTACTCCATGTTAATCATTAGAGGAAACATATTTAGCTTTTATAGTGAAGCCTAGCTTGCTTCTGTAAAAGAATGATCTTGCAGTATCACTAGATTTATAGTTAGGCAATACTAATAATGAAAGAGTGGGATTTGTGTGTCTTTTTACAATAGCATGAATGAAGCATCTTCTGTTTTGAAGGTGTTTTAGCTTATGGTACACTAAATAGAGTTTGGTAAGCACTATAAATGAAGAAAAACAGATGGAAAGTTTTTTTCAGAACCAGTGGGATATCCCACATGTAAATCTAGAGTTTCCAGTGTTAGAATCCTCCAGAAGAATATGCTTTTTATATCACCTTGTGTTTGTTACAAATATAAGATCACCTCTATTTGATTGAACAAAGAAGTTGAATTTTAAGTAACTGATTTAAAGCCACTAAACAAAGGTGATAAAATAGAATAACTGGTAAACAGGTGGGTGAGGGGAAAGGGGTAGCAGGTGTAATATAAGTTATATTGTCTTGTATCATAGCAGAAAACTATGTAACAAACAGTTGACCCTTAAATAATTGGGTTTAATGATGGTGGTTAATCTGTGTATAATTAATTTATAACTGTACCACTCAATCTGAGATTCCTCTACATCTATGGATTCAAACTTCTATCCCACTTAACCATTGTTAAGTATTGTAGTATTTACTCTTAAAAAATATTGCCATATAAGTGTACTTGTGCAGTTCTAGGGTCAATGGTGTAAAATTGATCAAGAAACAACAAGTACACCCATGGAGAGGTTCAAAGGAAGTAAAAACAGAAACTCTTAAAAGTGATTAGGCTGGGGGAATAGGATTGGGATTGAAAAAAGGATAGAGTTATCTATTGCTGATTTTCATTCTAAGCCGTTTGGTATTTGAAGGTTTTCTTTATTATTTGACAAAAATTTAGATTTTACTGAAAAGAGCAAATGTATGATTTAGAATATGTCTTTCATAGTCATCTGTAGATGACTATCAAGAGGTGTTAAAGTTGTGGACAAGAAAGGAAAACTGGGACGTGTTCTTAATATCTACTGCTGTTGCTAGTCATGTGAAAGTGTGGTAAAAGAGCATTAACTGAGCAACTAATATGTTCAAGGCCTTGTCTTGAGTTCTGTAGGAAATGAAAAGGTGGATTCAGTTTGGTGCCAACCCTTCATCATGTTACAGCACAGTCAGAGATGCTAGAAATGAGGAGGAAACCTAGACGGGGAGGACTAGGAACTTAGATTTGTCTGTGTCTCCACGGTGCTACATACTTTACCTAATTTTTTATGGAAAATATGTACTGTAAAAAAGATAAAATATAGATAACTGCATGGGTTTAGTGAGTGGAAAATGGTATTTACTTGTTAGGATCGGGAAATGGTATTTACTTTTTAGGATCAGGAAATGGCTTGAAATATAGAACATTCAGGATGGATCCTAAAAGTGGAAGGAATTTCTATAGACAGGGATGGGATGGGAGAGGCATCAACATACTTGCTAATTGAGAAGATCATATTTGAAGCTTTGAGGGGGAGTTCCTTTAACATATAAGAATTTAGTTAAATTCCCCATAAGCTAGGCACAAATCTAAAATGAGTTTTTAAGATATTTCCTCAGCCAAAGATGTTTTATTAAATGTGTTATCAAGATTGCTTTTTATTGAAATTGCTTTCCACTTCACTCATACTACAGATCACAGTTAAGATTTGAATATAATCACTCCTGTCAATTCAGTGTGAGAAAAGATAAAGGCAAACTTGGAGATCACATGAGTTTTGTAGCTACTTTCGATTTTTAGAAATTGTTTAGTAGGTTCTCCACAACTTCAGGTATGTTTTTAGCTTCCCTCTAGAAGGTAACTTGTTAACTTTTCTTGGGATTGACTTAGTTACATGTCAGTTACTGAGGCCCTTCAGTTTGGAACCATGACACCTTCACCCTCTTGCCTAGTTTTTTCAGTTTTGTGTTTTGACTCAAAGTCAGAGACATCCATGACCATCGGAAGGAGTCCAGTTCTCAACTTTTAGAAATCCACCAGTGCTACAGGACTAACAATAAATAATTAAATATCAGAAGTCCAAAGTAGACACACAACTTCCTGTATATTGAAGTTATTCAGTCTGTTTCACTTGGGCAGTATATGCTGAAGATGAAGATTGTCACCTTGAAGGATTCATTTGAAAATATCCTTGTACAGTGATCACTCTCCATTTAGGAAAGGTTACAAAAGTTCTTATTTTACAGCATTTAGATTTTAGTGAGTGACTTATTGCCAGAAATTCCACAGCATTATATTTTATGAAAGTATATTTTGTATTTCTTTGAGAGCAAAGGAATAAAAAGGCCTTGTATTTTAGGGATTCTAAATGCAATGCTAATGTTTACTATGAAGAGAGTGTTGCATCTTGTAATTTAGAGCTATTTGACTTACACAGGTTAAGAATTGTAGTAATTTAGAAAATCTCTTATTAAATTAGTCCCTTAATGGTTTAGCATCCGTAATTTGTCTTGAATTCTGAATTTTAAATGCTCAATATCCTCTACTGCCACAATCTGAATTTTTAAATAACTTTAAAACTAAAATATGTTGCTTATTTTGAAAAACATAGGAAAGATAAGGAATAAAACAAAAAATACCCATCATTTCACAGCTCAGAGAGCTTTTGTACCCAATGAAATATTTCTTCCTTTTTCTAATCAGATAAAAAAGTGTGGTTTTTAGTATACTTGAGACATCTATATATTTATCTGTATGCTTGTATTCACTTTTTTCTTTTCCATGTCTTTAATATTCTTTAAAGACAGACTTTGATCTGAATGCCTTTTTATGTTGCTTCTTTTGTGACTTCTCTGCTCCTACCTGTCCTCTAACAAAAATTAGAATTTTAATTATAATAAATTATAGTTATTTAATTTAGTTAATGGTCACAACTACTAATTGATGAGTTTATGAACTCCTATGACAGATACCAAGTAAATAAATTGGGCTTCTGTTTATCAGTCTACTTTTAGAAGTCATTTGCTTCTTAGGTTATGTAATGACTTTGGTCCTGGCCTAAAGTCCTGAATATTGGTATATCCTGAACTATTGGAATCCAGGAAAAAGTGTTAAATGTTCTCATTTCTAGCAGCCTGTATTTGTGACTGCTTGGATATGAGTAGTTTTAAAGACTAGTTAAGAGCATGGGTTGGTATTATGTCTTTACAACTTAATAACATTTTTGGGTAAATTACTATTTCTTACTGCATTTCCTTTTTAAGGTTAGAGTGAAAAGTAAGTGAGATAATAAAGTAAGTGGCACAGAGTCTGGCTGAAAAGTAGTATTGAATATTCTTTTATTTTTTCCTTTCTGTCAATGTCATTGTGAGGTCTTTGGGTCTCTGGTTATTGTGCACAGTGATTAGCCTAAGCAGAGATTGAAAAGCATCAGAACTTTTCCCTCCCTATTCAAGGTAGCTGACCATGGGAGGGAAGAAAGCATATAGAGCATTCAGATTCTAGACCAGCAGGGAGACATCTTTGTTTTTTCTATCGAGAAGCTTAATCTCACGGGTAACTTCAGACTTTGTAAACAGGCAACTGCTTGCACACACTTAAAAATTTACCGCTGTCTGCATTGCTGGACTATCACTTAAATGCATGCTGGTCCCAAATAATTGACTTATGGATTCCTTCTCATTCCTCAATAGCTAGGTAGTTTCTGTGGAAACCTAAAAGAACTACCTGTAGTTGCTTTAATAATCTATAGTTTAATAAACCTGTAGCTGCTTTAATAAACATAACAGATGGTGTAGGAGTAATGGCCAATGCAGTAAAGTCCACATAGCATTGAAGACCCAGCACGGCCAAAAATAAGCATATAAATAAAATTCTAAAAAGAAAAGAGTAATGACCTCCATTTACTGAGTGCTGTGTGGCAACTAAGAGCTCTTTGTGCATGACCTCATTTAGTCTTCATTGCTGTTCCATGCAACTGTTACTATCACCCCTGTTTCATCAATGAGGAAACTAAGATCTAGAGAGATTCAGGGTTTCCTAAATAAGAATTTGAATGCTGGTTTGTCTGCCTGCAGAATCTGAGCTTAATAGCTTTATGTGTGTGTAGCTCTGCTGCCGTTGTTTCATAAGTACTACGTAACCTTGTTAATTCGTTCCATCTACATTAGTTGTAATAGACACTGTTCTAAGTGATGGATTACAGCATGCAGACAAAAGTTCCTGCCCTCCTAAAACTCACCTTTCTATTATAGTTAGCTGCTCAGTCATGTCTGACTCTTTGCAACCCCGTGGACTGTAGCCCACCAGGCCCCTCTGTCTATGGAATTCTCCAGGCAAATACTGGAGTGGGTTGCCATTTCCTTCTTCAGGGATCTTCCCAACACAGGGACTGAACCTGGGTCTCCTGCATTCCAGGCCTGTTCTTTACCATATGAGCCACCAGGGAAGCCTGTTATAATTACTTGTGTCCATTTCCTTCCCAGAATGAATGTTGTTATAAGATAGTAACTGTGTCTTATTCTTTTTGAGTTTTAAGGGTATAATTAGTTTTAATTCAAAGCTGAGAATAATTACTGGGCTTATGAAAGAATTATTTCTACCAAAATTTTGGAAGCTAGAGTGTGCCCCATTCTATTTATCAGGCTCTCTGTTTATTTTAGCACTAATATTTAGTCCTTCCAGACTCATCCAATTCTTACCATTTATTTTAAGAAGCATTTAGAGGTTTATTATTGTTAACAATAAAGCTACTTTTTGATATATTGGTTTCTTTGACTTCCTTCAGGGATCTATAGGTGTGCAGAGCAACATAAAAAAATTTCTTTCTTTAGAACACACCAAAAATACATCTGGCAAACCAAGTTCAAGAGTCTTAACTACTTCATAGAACAAATTATAATATTCTGGTATAATTGAAAAGTAATGATCATAGCAGGGGAAGTCCAACTGTGAAAAAATTGATACCTTTTTTCTGTGATATCAGGAATATTGAATCCTGTCTTTTGGATAAATTACTATCATTTTAAGGAAAATGGTCTCACAAAGTGTTAGTGTGTAATGTTCTGTTTTAACCATGTAGAAGCTGAGAATAATTTTAAGTGTCCTTGGGTGGAGGTCAGCATGCTATATTCCCCACCTAGGAAATCATCCATAAATTCTATGAAGTAGGTGGTATTTTAATAAAGTTATTTTTGCCTTGCAAATACAATCAAACTTTTTTGGTCCCATAAGAGGCAAATGGCTGATAATGTTGCTCATTTTTAAAAAGTCATTTGTCCAAGTGGGAGGATCCATTGGCAAACCAGCCGGCTATTGGCTGTTCATTTAGATTTTGACATTACTTCTCCTTGGGACCCTGATACTGGGCTGTCTGATAACCAGTGCAAACTCCAAGAATATCTTTCGTTTCTCTAGAAGGTGGTGTGGATTTGCAAAGCTACCAGCTGGATATGCAAATACTACCAGACGGGCCAAGGAGTGATGTGGACTTTTCAGAGATTCTTAATGCAATACAAGAAAGTAAGTTTCACTCCAATTTTAAATTCACCGTGAAAGGAGAAACGATTATAATACTAGGGAGGGGTAATAAAACTAGAAACCTTAGATACGGAGCTTTAAAATAGAGTGATGTCTTAAAAGAGATACTATGTAAAATAATTTTGAGACCAGAAGAGATGGTTAGTGAAATGCCAATTTGATTTGTGAAACTGAGCCACATAGTACTGGGGTCTTTGATGACGCCTGGTGGGAAAACTATAGAGGGATTATAAAATCTTAGTATGCTATGCTGCTACTGCTGCTGCTGAGTCGCTTCAGTCGTGTCTGACTTAGTGCGACCCCATAGATGGCAGCCCACCAGGCTCCCCCATCCCTGGGATTCTCCAGGCAAGAATACTGGAGTGGGTTGCCATTTCCTTCTCCAGTGCATGAAAGTGAAAAGTGAAAATGAAGTCTCTCAGTCGTGTCTGACTCTTCTTGACCCCATGGACTGCAGCCCACCAGTCTCCTGTGTCCATGGGATTTTCCATGCAAGAGTATTGGAGTGCGGTGCCATTGCCTTCTCCTAGTATGCTATAATATTTAGTAAATCACTGGCTCTTATAATTCTTTAGATTCCTTGGTTAATCATAATCAAAGAAAAATCTTTAAGACACCAGAATAATATTCCTTCACTCAAGTATCAGTAGTAGGAAGTGTGTTGATGCAGTAAACCAGAATGAGGAATTTATTCTTCAAAATGGGTATATGAAGTCATTGATGCAGTGCTGTGACCAAGAAGTAAATTCCTTTTTCTAACCATTTTGATTAATCAGGGTTTACCCTTCTTCCTCTATTTTGTGTTACATAGTTTTCACCAAGAACTTTATCATAATGAATACATTTGCTCAAGTTACAGGTTTAGCATTGAGGGTGGGGGATGTGGTATCACAAACTAACTCATTAACATTTGTGTTTCACTAACAGAGCTCTAATTCTTGGTAATTATGCCCCTCTTACAATATCAAATAGTGTTATTTAATATTGGATTTGAAGGGTTCAGATCTGCAATTTTTGCTACTTTGAGTTTGGTGACATTGCATTTCTCTGCAATGAAATATAGATTTCTAAATTATATTTCTATTTCTCTATTTTCTTATGAA
The DNA here is from genome assembly GCA_006410635.1 of Cephalophus harveyi. Classification (NCBI taxonomy): domain Eukaryota; kingdom Metazoa; phylum Chordata; class Mammalia; order Artiodactyla; family Bovidae; genus Cephalophus; species Cephalophus harveyi. The sequence continues at coordinate 69,365 of SJYT01041148.1, forward strand.
CAGTTTTAAGCATTTTAATTCTGTTTATCCTCTTTTGTCATTAAATTACCCCCTCCCCCCCCCGATCTTACGAGATAATTAATATATCCACTTCACAAGTAGGACAGTTTAGGATGGAAGAAGGTCGGTGCCAATGTCAATAAGATAAATAGTGGAGACCAACTTAGAAAGGAGAGTCTCCACCCTCCTTTAATTCTTTCAGAAATGTCTTCAGTAAACACCAAGGTGGGAAAGGACCTGGAATTGAAAATGAGACTGCTTCCAAGAGAAATACCTTTAATGAAAACTTAAAAGGACCAAGTATTTGTTCTGGGTGGGGAATCCCTTCATAGTCAGTTGCTGAATAAGAGAGAAAAAATTTCCCCAGGAGAATAAAAATCAAATTAGTAGACATTGGAGAGAAATTAACTTTTCATGGAAAGTTATAAAATTATGTAATTACTTCATTTGATTGAAAGATGATAGATTACACACATTGCTGAAAGGATTATTTTCTAATAAATGATGAATGTTGGCTTCTGTGCAAGTGCAGGCAATGAACTTGAACTTTTTTAGGGCTGAATGAGCTTCTGTTAAAGTGAACTAAGTGTTCATAAAACAATTTTTATAGTATTTTTTGTTAGCACATCTTAGTAAAAACTCACTTGTTTATGATGTTAACTGTTTTATAGTTTAGAATGGTGATCCCTCTGTGAATAGAAGAGTATAAGTTTGTGAGTACTTAATATTTAAATTTAAAAATAAGAAAAAGAAAATATTATTTCGTTTTAACACAATTTTTGTAGGTTTAAGAATCTTCCAATGTTTGAGAATTTAATCTGTTTATTTTCTTGTTTAAAAAGCAAAGTTTTATGCTAAGTAGGTTTGGGAAGCTATCCACACAGTGTGGGGCATCTCTGGTGAGAAAGATTTGGGCCATTATCTACCTTCAGTCTCTAACTAGAGACTCCAAATATGATTCAGATGTTTAACCAGGTCATTGAAATTTCTGAGTCTAAAATCACATAGTGTGGTTCTTCAAGGGACTATACCTTAGATGATTATTTATAGAAATCTTTGAGAGACTGATATATAAAAAATGTAAAAAATATAGGATTTGAACATCAGTAAAACTCATTGTCTACTACAAACATGTTAATTGGGATTAACAAGATAATGGAAAGATTTCACTGTTTCTTAGGATTTTGTGGATGTTTTTGCATGATTTGTATGATCTTCAAGATTGGGCTAGAATACTGTGTGTGTGTTTGTGTGTGTGTGTGTGCATACACACAGGTTTCAAATATTTTTTCAGCGTCTTAGCAGCCATCATGGTAAGTGCACTCCCTTGACTGTCTCTTGTCATTATTAAAATGGCCATAAGTAATAATAGATACTATTGTCTTCATTTTAAAAGTGCATATGCATCCTGAGGCTATATGATTAATAATGATAGAGTCAGTATTTCCTTGTGTGTCAGCCCTTGTTGTGCTAAATAAAAAGTGAAATAATAATGATTAGGAAAAAGTGAACTACTTTGGATTTTTACAGTTTTATTCTTGTGTTACATCTTAATGCAAGAATTCCTTCACCATGCTTCTATGTTGTAAAATACATTTACAATTTTTCTTGTTGCTTATGCCCTAAGTATAGCTTCGTCTGTTCATAACAAGATGTCTCAGAGTGGCTAACCATCCATAAGTTGTTTTTCAACTTCCCTCATATCAGATGTATGGCTTATAAGGAAGGAAAGACTTATTTTATCCATCTTTTCTTGTATTCATCTCACCTGTCATATGCCAGCCACTGTGCTAGGCAGAATACTTTAAAGCAGTGGTGAACCTTTTTGGTGCACAGTTCAAGTCAGGAAAAATTTTGTCTTATTCAAAGTGAAAGCAACCTAGTTACTTTGTAGTAGGAAAACATTTGTATTTGGTGGTCTACTGTAAAGGGATATTTGTGTTTGAGTGTGTATTTTTTCATTGAGGTTATTTTTCCCTCTCTTTCTATTCTTGCCATTCACTCCCCATCCCAACATAGCAGCCAAGTCCCTGGAGTGCCTTTGTTTCAACAGAGTTCTGTGTTACCTAAATTTCCTGCCTTTTGGTATCTGAAAGCCTGAGATTCTAAGTGCTTGATGCTTAGGTAGGTGGAGAGGGAAGGAGAGAGGAAGGGAGGGAGGAGGCAGAGAGAGGAGATGAGAGTTTCCTAAGACCAGCTAGCTCCCTTGGAGAGTCCTGCAGAGGTAGCATGGCATCTTGCAGGTGGGTGGGAAGAGAGAGAATGCTGTGTTGTGTACCTTGGGTGACTGCGCGTGGGCCATCTGAACTGCCAACCATGACTGAGATTCTCCAGCCTGAGGAAGGAACAGATCCTTCAGTGATCAGGGAATTTGGAGGCTCTGGAAAATCAGGAGTCTCATCATCCCGTTTCTTTGTCATATACCTGGTACCTTGAGCAGAGTGTGGAGTGTGGGTGTTGCTGTTCAGTTGCTAAGTCATGTCTAACTCTTTGCAGCCCCATGGACTGCAGCACCCCGGGCTCCTCTGTCCTTTCCTCTCTCTCCTGGAGTTGGCTCAAACTCAGGTCCATTGAGTCGATGATGTTATCCAACTATCTCATCTTCCACCGCCCCCTCGCTCAGTAAATTTTGTTAATGCCTTAGTGAATGAATTCCACTGTAGACTCGCAAAGGGGACAGCTCAGCAGGAGCCAGTGTGGCATGGAGACCTGAGTCATCCCAGTAGATGTTCTGCCATTTATAAAACCTCTGGAACCTTTGTGCGGTTCTGGATATCTGAGGGTGAGGCATGGGAATGTCAGCAGTGACTGAAATGAAACTGTCTACTGCAGGTGGGTTCTTTGAATTCTCAGATGGGAAACCCATGGATATAGAAGACCAACACTATACAGACTCTGGGGACTCTTAAGTGGCATTCATACCCTGGCAGACTTGATTGTGATATAGTCCATTAGATTCTAATCTACTAGGGAGGGAAAGAGAGCAAATAGCAAAGTGTTTGGAAGGAGACCTGGGAGGCTTTAAGGATTATTGAGTGATTGTTATGCTGTGAAGTGAAGTGGAAATCACTTAGTCATGTCGGACTCTTTGCAACCCCATGGACTATACAGTCCATGGAATTCTCCAGGCCAGAATACTGGAGTGGGTAGCCTTTTCCTTCTCCAGGGGATCTTCCCAACCCAGGGACTGAACCCAGGTCTTCCACATTGCAGGAGGATTCTTTACCAGCTGAGCCACCAGGGAAGCCCAAGAATACTGGAGTGGGTAACCTATCCTTTCTCCAGTGGATATTCCTGACCCAGGAATTGAACCTGGGTCTCCTGCATCGCAGGTGGATTCTTTACAGCTGAGCTACCAGGGAAGACCAGTATGCCTGCAGTGTCCCTAAGCAATCATAAAGCTATTCCCAGATTGGAGATGCTCTTGCTCTGTGGGTGAGGAGACTGAATCATTTCTCAGTGACATCCAGTGAGTCATTCTCAATCCACTTGCTTGAACCCTGATTTACCATTGTATTTTTCATTCATATGGCCATGCTATTGCAAAGGGAAAGATGAGAGAGAGGAAGGAACTGAGAGCCATTAGACATCAAGTACGGCAACTACCTGTATTATTTTGTTTAGTCTTAAACTCTTTTTGCCCTAATTTCCATATCGGTGAAAGGCAGGTAGTTATAGACAATCTATGCAAAGCCCTTAGTGCTTGGCGCACAGTAAGCACTATAGACTTACTGGTGGTCCCCTTGTCTTCATTCCTCGCAACAGTCCTCTCTGGTACATTGTGTTATTCCCACTTAAATTAAAGCTTGAACAAGTTATAGAATCCAATCGAATAGTAAGTGGGAGGACTAGTGTTTGAATTCAGGCTTGTCTAAATCCAAAGCTCATGTTCTTTCCAGGGAAGGGGCAGTTATGGTCAGTAGACTTTAGGATTTTTAATGCAGAACATCACTGACCTTGTTTCTAGTTGTGAAAAGGGAAGCACGGCTATTGAGCAAAGCTTGGATTAGGTACACAGTTCTTCTCTAAACAGCATTTGCAGGGTTGAAAGAGGTGCCATCATTAGACTTCTTGTTATAGAATGACCAAAGTGTCCGTCCGTTCTTTAGAATGAAGCAGCTGCGTGAAGAGCTCTTCGTAAGAAACATGCTGTCTTGGGAGCAACTTAATGATCTTGGCCCCATTACAGGGTGTGCTGTGGGTACCCCATGCTGTCGTGTATGCTCTGTTTTAAAAACGGTATCTTTACAAAGCCAGGAAATGCCAGTGGAAAAAAATTTAATAACCACACATTTTAAAAAATCTCATGACTTGTGTTGTTGTTGTTTTTTAAAGACACTGTGAATCTTAAAGTATTTCAAGTAAATTCTTCAGGAAGAAAAAAAAAAAATGCCAGCTCTCAGATCTGTAACTATTAGGACTCCAGCTTTCTTATCCCAATTTTTGTTTGGGGAAGTGTTAACATATCTGTTTAATTGTTGCCTAATACACTAGTGGAGGTATCCAAACTTTTCAAAGCTGCAGAATCTGTTATTTTGTCCCTAATATATTTTTACGTATATCATCAGTGTTTAGGACAGATAACTGAGCTATTTGGAGTTGGTGGGGGGTAAAAGGTGTAGGACTTTCCCACTCAGTTTCATTTTTGCCCCTTCCGTGGCCCCTGAAGTTCCTCCAAAGAATCCTGGGGTTCCAGGGAACACACTTTGAAAACCACTGGCCTATTAGAAAGGAATAAAGCCAGATAAGGAAGGATTTATGTCTTTTCCAATTATTTATTTTAAATATTCTAAATTAGACCCTCTTCTTCTTGGTTCATGAAGCAGCCTCTGCTGCCTTTGCAAATTTCATTTGAAGAGTAAGGAACATCTAGAGGGTCCTAGGCTTGCTAGTGCCATATAAATTTGATTTTAAAAATTCCAGTGGCTCAAAGCTGTGCTGCGCCGCTGTGTGTTTTCCTGGATTTTAAAAAGCATTTAATTTGATCTATTTGTTAAATTTTTAAAAGCATCATATTTGTCAGGCTACAGCTGTAAAGTCTAGCTTGATTCAGATCAGTGTTAAAATTGTGACAAGATAATTGTTTGCTGGTGAAATGACTTCCTGTTCTTGAAAACCAAACAGAATTTAAGAAGAGTAGAATGCCTTCCACAACAACAAGGAGCTGGCTGGAAATAGCCTGCATTTGGGAGTTAGAACTGGGTTGGAATTCATCTCTGTCACTTATGAGCTGTGTGAGCATCTTTGAACCTGGCGTCTTTCTCGTATTACCTGTCCCGCAAAGTGTTCTGAAGATTGAAAGAGAAAACAGACCTCACAATTCTTCATACACAGTCACCTCTGAATAAATCGTAGTCCCTTCCCACATCCTTCCTATTTGACCTCTGAATTCAGGAGAAAAACAGATTCTTGCAGGTAATGGCACTGAGGTAGTTAGAATAAGGGGAAAAAAGGCAACTGATATAATCTTAAGCTAGCTTTTATTTATTTTAAAATGGGCATTGAGCACCTCCTATTTGCTAGCCCTTGTGTCAAGTTTGGAGCCATCTTGGGCCTTCATCTGAAAGGGACTCTAGATGTATAGATGAGCTGGTTATAAAACAGCCAGGTCAGTGTTCAAACTGAGACATGAACAATTTTTTTTATTATTCTAAATTATTCCTGGAGGTGTCCTTTTTTTTAAATTTTCTAATGAGGCTATGAGGTCAGTATATAAAACCTTCAGAACTCTGAGTATCAGATGTAATCATTTGGAACTCAGGATAAAAATATCAATAGTATAATGAACTGACACTCTGCAGAACAAATATAGAAACTCAGATTATACTGCACACAGCCCTTTCATGTCTTCTTCAGTGACCTATAATTTCACTTTATTTTTTCTGCCTCAGAAAGTGCCAAGATTAAAGAACTATAATGCCAATGTGAGGTGTTTTTTTTTTTTTTTTGAAAGAGCCGTGAGTTGAACTCTTTGATTTTTTTGGTATTTATTTCTTACTCTCTTTTAGATTGTTTCTAACACAGTCTAAAATAAACATTTGCTGTGTTTTTCCAATTGCCTTTATAGCATTGATTCCTCAAGTTCATCCTCTTGTCTGGAAGTATGAGGCTTTCTACTTATGTCTTGGTCATGTTTATACCTTTTAGCACCTAAACTTAGTGTTGGTTCAATGAGCAAGTGGCAGAAGACAAGCAATTCATTTGTTTGTTTTAGCCCTTGCCGTATGTTTGCAGTCTCTTCTCCCAAGAGAGTTGAGCTAATATACAAAATTATTTTCACTGAAAGAATGTTTGAAATAATTGCAAATATTTGATAGTAGATTCAGTACCACTGTGGCAAATGCCCTCCCATCACATGAGGGAGGTCAGGATCTCCGTGCTTCCTGGTCCTTTGCCTTCTCTGATCTGCTTCCGTTCTGGGAGAGTAGAACAAGCCAGCCCTCAGGAATCTTTCTCCCTGCTGCCTCTCTCCTCTGCTTGACTCAGAGTCAGTAGCTGATTTTTGGTCTCCCAGGCAATTTCAGTTTCTTGGCCCTTGTTTAGTTGTTCAATGTGAGTTCCTGCTGTTTAGTTCCTGGGTCTCTTTAGGGTAAAGTGAAGTGAAGTGAAGTTGCTCAGTCGTGTCCGACTCTTTGCTACCCCATGGACTGTAGCCTATCAGGCCCCACCCTCCATGGGATTCTCCAAGCAAGAGTACTGGAGTGGGTTGCCATTTCCTTCTCCACTCTTTAGGGTAAGTGCCTGCTTTTTGCTAGAGTCATTTGGGTATCTTCCTTGCTTTCTCAAATATGTGATATCCATATGCCAGAGCCCATGTTACCTGCCCAGTTCTGTTCACAGGGCCCTTCCTGAGTCTGTATACAATGCAGGTCCATATTTGATTAGAACAGAATTTTTGCATTCCCTCTCTCTCTTTTCTCCCTCCCCCTCCCTTCATCCTTCTCTCCCTCCTTCTCTCTCTCATTCCCTCCCTTCCTCCCTCTCTCATCATTCTTAATTGACTCCTCAGAACATTTGGCTCTCTTTCTTATTTAATTGCCTAATCACAGAATTCAACCAGGCAGATAATTATCAAACATTTCTTAATTTGAGAAACAATGTATGAGGGAGGCGATGGGATGTATTAACAAGTGACCTTGTTTGGATGAAGAGGAGCTTTGTTCACGTCTGTCCCAGAGGAGGGAGGGGTCCTGCTTCTACCTTGGCTGGACCATGAGCTCTTGGAGGGCAGGGGTCCTGCCTGGCGTGTCCAGTACTTGCACCCCAGTTTCTGGGCAGCATAGGTTTCGATAAATACTTAATGAATAGATTTCTAAAAATTGGTTAACTTCACAGTGGGAGGTTATTTTCTTTAAAAGAATGAAAGTTTCCATCAAAGGAGATTGTACTTTAGTTCCTCAAAATTGTGTTGTAGTTACAGCGGCTCTATCAGTGACAATGGTGAAACAATGATGAAGGTCACACGCTTCTTCTGTCTTCTGTGGAGTGTTTACCTGGCTTCTCTGGTGACTCAGATGGTAAAGAACCCACCTGCAATGCGGGAGACCTGGGTTCGATCCCTAGGTTGGGAAGATCCCCTGGAGAAGGGAATGCCTACCCACTCCAGTATTCTGGCCTGGGGAATTCCATGGACAGAGGAGCCTGGCAGGCTACAGTCCAGGGGGTCGCAGAGAGTTGGAGATGATTAAGGAACTTTCACTTTCACAGTTGGAGGTTGTTTTCTTTAAAAGAATGAAAGTTCCTATCAAAGGAGGTTGTACTTTGTTCCTAAAACTTACGCTGTAGTTAAAGTAGCTCTATCAGTCACAGTGGTGAACTACTGATGAAGGACATGTGTTTCTTCTGTCTTCTGTGGTGTGTTTACATGCTCTGCAGTCTTCTTACTGATCACGTGTTTAGCTGAGCGTTTTCTGACACTTCAGCATTTCTTATCTTTCCTGAAGCTCTTGAATTACTGGCAGGTGATAATGGTGCCTTCATATCACTCATTCTCTAAAAATCAGAGAGCACCCTTGAGCACTCAGGTAGCATCAGTCCCGTAATATTAATAGCTTTCAGACAGTAATTCTGATGGGCAGCAGTAGAAAAGCAAAGGGCTTCTCTCCCTTTTCCCAAATTAACTGGTCCCTCTAGAATAAAATAGATGGACCTTTAATGCAAAGCAGAACCTCTCAACCTCAGCACCATTACCATTTGGGCTGGAGAACTCACTATAAGGGCTGTTCTGTGCATTGTAGGATGCTTAGCAACATCCCTGGATTCTCCCCACTAGATATGACTGGCACCACCCTGTGAGAACAAATTCCTCCTAGACCATATGAGATGCCTTCAGGGTGACAGTTTGGGGCCAGTTGAGAATCATAGATGTCAAAAGCTTGCTTGAACAGATTGTGCCAACCCCAGAAGGTGATACTGGTGGAAGATAATCTGGTAATTTTCTATCTTGGCAAAAGCATAGGATGAATGAATGAATATTCAAGAGTTTCTCCCCAATGAGGGCCTGTCACCATGACAAGAATCTCAGTGTCTATCATCTTTAGCATCCCTCTCTATCTCACATCTTATCCCAGTCCATCCCTCTGAACAACCACTCCAGCTTGTAAATGCTTCCTCGGCCTTTTTGCACTGATAACAATAAAGTGCTGACTCAAGGTCCCAGAGTCTAAAATTGACAAACCCAACATTTCTCATGGATTTGCCATATGTCGGCCACCCTGCTGACATGTGCATTATCTCACATAATCTTCTTAGTCACCCTTAGAGAAGGTTTCTATACCTGTCTCACCAGTGAGGAAATGGGAGCACAAATTCACACAGCTAAGTGGTGAAGTTTGAAATAGTAATCAGGTCTTCCCATGTTAAAAGAATATTTTGATCCTATTCAGATATAACCCGTAGAAAGTCATGATTATCTCCGTGAAAATTTAATCAATATCTACTTGAAATGATGCAGCTCCTGGCTTGTAAGAGTTGCATTAAGAGAAACATATATGCATGGTCCCAGAGTCATAGAACAGTGAAAAAAACTACTCTCACACATCATTAGACAGTGACCACTTTGAGGTCATTCTATGTGGGTGCATGCGAAGTCACTTCAGTCATGTTCAACTCTTTGCGACCCCATGGACCGTAGCCCGCCAGGCTCCTCTGCCCCTTGGATTCTCTAAACAAGAACACTGGAGTGGGTTGCTGTGCCCTCCTCCAGGGGATTTTCCCAACCCAGGGATTAAACTTGGGTCACTTACGTCTCATCTCCTACATTGGCTGTTATTCAACAAAAATGAGTTGAGGGCTTACTCCTTGCCTGGATCTCTGTATAACAGTCAACACAGACAGGGTCCCTGTTCTTTTGGAACTTAAGTTCTAATCCAGCATAGAACTTAAGTTCTAATGCTGGGTAGATATCCAGCATTTAAGATAACAAATGAATAAATAATTCAGACTGTGATACATGCTGGGAAGGAAATGAGCAGAGAGAGGAGATGGAGGGTACCTGGGTGAAGGGCAGCAGCTTTATATCGGGTGGTCTTGGAAGTGGTCTTTGACCTTGACACCTCCCACAACATACTGTGCTTCCTCAAAAATGTCAGTGCTTCTACTTGAGCACCTGGTCCAGTGTAGATGCTCTTAAGCCTTGGTTGTATGAAAAGACATTGATGTTTTTCATCTGTAGCCTCACAACCTAAAAATCTCTAATAAATGTGTTAGTTCCTCTTTTTTTTTTTTATTACCATTTGGGCTGGAGAACTCACTATAAGGGCTGTTCTGTGCATTGTAGGATGCTTAGCAACATCCCTGGATTCTCCCCACTAGATATGACTGGCACCACCCTGTGAGAACAAATTCCTCCTAGACCATACGAGATGCCTTCAGGGTGACAGTTTGGGGCCAGTTGAGAATCATAGATGTCAAAAGCTTTCTTGAACAGATTGTGCCAACCCCAGAAGGTGATACTGGTGGAAGATAATCTGGTAATTTTCTATCTTGGCAAAAGCATAGGATGAATGAATGAATATTCAAGAGTTTCTCCCCAATGAGGGCCTGTCACCATGACAAGAATCTCAGTGTCTATCATCTTTAGCATCCCTCTCTATCTCACATCTTATCCCAGTCCATCCCTCTGAACAACCACTCCAGCTTGTAAATGCTTCCTCGGCCTTTTTGCATTGATAACACTAAAGTGCTGACTCAAGGTCCCAGAGTCTAAAATTGACAAACCCAACATTTCTCATGGATTTGCCATATGTCGGCCACCCTGCTGACATGTGCATTATCTCACATAATCTTCTTAGTCACCCTTAGAGAAGGTTTCTACACCTGTCTCACCAGTGAGGAAATGGGAGCACAAATTCACACAGCTAAGTGGTGAAGTTTGAAATAGTAATCAGGTCTTCCCATGTTAAAAGAATATTCTGATCCTATTCAGATATAACCCGTAGAAAGTCATGATTATCTCCGTGAAAATTTAATCAATATCTACTTGAAATGATGGAGCTCCTGGCTTGTAAGAGTTGCATTAAGAGAAACATATATGCATGGTCCCAGAGTCATAGAACAGTGAAAAAAACTACTCTCACACATCATTAGACAGTGACCACTTTGAGGTCATTCTATGTGGGTGCATGCGAAGTCACTTCAGTCATGTTCAACTCTTTGCGACCCCATGGACCGTAGCCCGCCAGGCTCCTCTGCCCCTTGGATTCTCTAAACAAGAACACTGGAGTGGGTTGCTGTGCCCTCCTCCAGGGGATTTTCCCAACCCAGGGATTAAACTTGGGTCACTTACGTCTCATCTCCTACATTGGCTGTTATTCAACAAAAATGAGTTGAGGGCTTACTCCTTGCCTGGATCTCTGTATAACAGTCAACACAGACAGGGTCCCTGTTCTTTTGGAACTTAAGTTCTAATCCAGCATAGAACTTAAGTTCTAATGCTGGGTAGATATCCAGCATTTAAGATAACAAATGAATAAATAATTCAGACTGTGATACATGCTGGGAAGGAAATGAGCAGAGAGAGGAGATGGAGGGTACCTGGGTGAAGGGCAGCAGCTTTATATCGGGTGGTCTTGGAAGTGGTCTTTGACCTTGACACCTCCCACAACATACTGTGCTTCCTCAAAAATGTCAGTGCTTCTACTTGAGCACCTGGTCCAGTGTAGATGCTCTTAAGCCTTGGTTGTATGAAAAGACATTGATGTTTTTCATCTGTAGCCTCACAACCTAAAAATCTCTAATAAATGTGTTAGTTCCTCTTTTTTTTTTTTGCTACTGTAACAAATTACCACAAACTTAGTAACTTGAAACAGCACAGATTTCTTATCTTACAGTTCTGAAGGTCAGACATCTTCAAGGTGTCAGCAAGACTGTGTTCCTTCTAGAGGTTCTGGGGGAGAATCTGCTTTCTTGCCTTTTCTATCTTCTAGGGCCACCCCTGCATTCCTTGACTTGTGACCTTGTCCTCTATTGTCAAACTCAGCAGCATCGTATCTTCCAGTGTCTTTATCTGATTCTGACCTTCCTGTCTCTCTTGTAATTACATGGCCGTATCTATATAATCGTGGATAATCTCCCCAATTGAAGATCCTTGGCTTAATTGCATCAGTGAAGTTCCTTTTCCCATATAACTTTATACAGTCATACATTCCAGGGATTAGGTCACCTTTGGGGGCCATAATTTAGCCTGCTACAGTAAGCAATAAATGTTCATTTTATTCCTGTGTCAGTTTTATTTTACAGATTAAAAACTTGCAGTTAAATGAATTGCCAAAAATCACACACTTGGATCCTGGTCACCCCGTTACCCTCTTGCTCTTCATATCACTCACCACACTTCACATTTCTTTGATTATTTGTTTTTTTTATTACTAAAAGGGCAGGAAGACTAATCACTTTTATTCACCAAGATTCAGTCACTACACATCTCTGCCTGTCACAGTGTGCACACCTCTAAAATTTTTTTGGATGAAAGAATGGATACTCTTTTATATGCTTGGGTAAATAGAAGTCAGTCTTCTATGAATTATATTAGTCAGCAGCTTCTGATAGGTTAAAAATCTTTAGTTATTTTTAAAGCATCAAAGAAGGCAAGAATATACAATGGAGAAAAGACAATCTCTTTAACAAGTGGTGCTGGGAAAACTGGTCAACCACTTGTAAAAGAATGAAACTAGAACACTTTCTAACACCATACACAAAAATAAACTCAAAATGGATTAAAGATCTAAATGTAAGACCGGAAACTATAAAACTCCTAGAGGAAAACATAGGCAAAACCCTCTCCAACATAAATCACAACAGGATCCTTAATGACTCACCTGGAATACTGGAAATAAAAGCAAAAATAAACAAATGGGACCTAATTAAAATTAAAAGCTTCTGCACAACAAAGGAAACTATAAACAAGGTGAAAAGACAGCCTTCAGAATGGGAGAAAATAATAGCAAATGAAGCAACTGACAAACAACTAATCTCAAAAATATACAAGCAACTCCTGCAGCTCAATTCCAGAAAAATAAATGGCCCAATCAAAAAATGGGCCAAAGAACTAAACAGACATTTCTCCGAAGAAGACATACAGATGGCTAACAAACACATGAAAAGATGCTCAACATCACTCATTATCAGAGAAATGCAAATCAAAACCACAATGAGGTACCATTTCA
>SJYT01041148.1:82589-148813 GCA_006410635.1 Cephalophus harveyi
AAAAAAATAACTGAATCAAAAAATGGGTAGAAGACCTAAATAGACATTACTCCAAAGAAGACATACAGATGGCCAACAGACACATGAAAAGATGCTCAACATTGCTAATTACTAGAGAATACAAATCAGAACTATGATAGGGTATCACCTCACACTGATCCGAATGTCCATCATCAAAAAATCTACAAACAATAAATGCTGGAGAGGGTGTGGAGTAACAGGAACCCTCCTCCCCTGTTGGTGAGAATGTAAATAAGTGCAGCCACTATGAAGAACAGAATGGAGGTTCCTTAAAAAACTAAAAGTTGTCATATGATCCAGTGATCCCACTCCTGGGCATAAAAGACAAAAACTGTAATTTGAAGATACTCACACCCCAATGTTCATAGCAACCCTATTTATAGTAGATAAGACATGGAAGCATTTAAATGAAAAGAAAACATTTTTGTTTTTTGTATTCTCCAATACAAAATGAGATCTTAAGTTGCTGTACGTATATACAATGGAATATTACTGAGCCTTCAGTTCAGTTCAGTTGCTCAGTCGTGTCTTACTAAGCCATAGAAAAGAACAAATTTGAGTCAGTTGTAGTCAGGTGGATGAACCTAGAGCCTATTATACAGAGTGAAGTAAGTCAGAAAGAGAAAAATGAATATTGTATAATAACACATATGTATGTGATCTAGAAAAAATGATACTGATGAACCTGTTTGTAGGGCAGTGATAGAGATGCAGACGTAGAGAATTGACTTGTGGGCACAGCGGGGGATGGAGAGGGTGGAACGAATTGAGACAGTAGCCCTGAAGCCTGTATACACACTACCACGTGTAAAACAGATAGCTAGTGGAAAGCTGCTCTGCCGCACAGGGAACTCAGCTTGGTGCTCTGTGATGACCGGGATGGGGGTGGGTGGGAAGGAGGCTTAAGAGGAAGGGAACGTATGTATACTTACAACAGATTGACATTGGTGTACATCAGGAACCAGCACAACCTTGTAAAGCCATTATCCTCCAATTAAAAATTTAAAAAAATATGCAAAATGAGTTCTTTGAAGTCTTAAAGAACCCATGCTAAACAACTATATGAAGGAAAGCTAAACAAAACAACACTTCCTGTTATCATGAAAGACAAATTATATTTATATTGTGGAGATACTTCACTTCACATTGTCTTTCACCTTGGCCTAATGGAGACACTATTTGGTTAAACACGTTTTACGTTTGACGTCCATTTTTCTTTGGAAATAATATATCTGTCATTCAAGGTGTCATTGAAACAATGAAAAACTATGAAGCCAGAGGAAAATGTCTTTACTTTTAGCGTTGCTTTTAAGATCCCAGATTCTTGACTTGACTTGTAATGTATTTACTTTGGTTCTAGTGGCCAAGGATGTCAATATTCTTTTTGATGAATTAGAAGCTGTCAACAGTCCTTGCAAAGACGATGACTCTCTCCTTCACCCTGGAAATCTTACCAGTACTTCGGATGATGCTAGCAGGTTGGAAGCCGGGGGAGAGGTAAGAGTATGCCATTTCATAAAAACAAAATTCTTGATCCAGGCCAGAACTGGAGAAGCATATTCCAGTGGATTGTTTAAAGTCATCTCATTGAGCTGGGGGCTCCTGGGGGAAAAGAGGGGTGAAGTCTTACACTCTTTTGAAAACCTCTGGGGGTCTAGCACATTTCAGGAATCCGAAATCTACCTAGCTCAAAACAGACTTTCAGTGAGTCATGCACTTCTCTTATAGCTAAAGGCATTTAGCTTATACAAAGAGGACTTTTAAAAGCACTCATCGTTTTAAAATGGTTTACATTTTAGGTATGGCTAACTAATCAAAAGTTAGCTTTACAAGAATGGATTCCCTGTTGAAATCTCCCATCATGTGGAACAATGATGTAAAGTGGACCAGCTCTCGGTAGACTGTGTTGTCTGTAGCCTCTTTGAGTTCCCATTCGCCTCTGTAATCTGGAAACTAAGATTACAGAAACTCATTGCAATTATAAACAGACCATCTGTTCATGTGTTATTTTTTGAGAAAGTATTTTGTTAAAAGCATTCGCTATTGCTCAGCTGTGTCTCAGTGGAGTTTAATATCTTCTTTGTATATGGGCTTTCCTAGTGGCTCAGTTCAGTTCAGTTGCTAAGTTGTGTCTGACTCTTTGTGACCCCATGGACTGCAGCACACCAGGCCTCCCTGTCCATCACCAACTCCCAGAGTTAACTCAAACTCATGTCCATTGAGTCAGTGATGTCATCCAACCATCTCATCCTCTGTCATTTGCTTCTCCTCCTGCCTTCAATCTTTCCCAGCATCAGGATCTTTTCAGATGAGTCAGCTCTTCACATCAGGTGGCCAAAGCATTGGAGTTTCAGCTTCAGCATCAGTCCTTCAAATGAATATTCAGGACTGATTTCCTTTAGGATGGACTGGTTGGATCTCTTTGCAGTCCAGGGGACTCTCAAGAGTCTTCTCCAACACCACAGTTCAAAAGCATCAATTCTTCAGCACTCAGCTTTCTTTATAGTCCAACTCTCACATTCATACATGACTATTGGAAAAACCATAGCTTTGACTAGATGAACCTTTGTTGGCAAACTAATGTGTCTGCTTTTTAACATGCTGTCTAGGTTTGTCATAGCTTTTCTTTCAAGGAGCAAGTGTCTTTTAATTTCATTGCTGTAATCACCATCTGCAGTGATTTTGAAACTCAGATGGTAGGTAAAGAATCTGCCTGCAATGCAGGAGACCCGGGTTCGATCCCTGGGTCAGAAAGATCCCCTAGAGAAGGGAACAGTTACCCACTCCAGTATTCTTGCCTGGAGAATTCCAAGGACAGAGGAGCCTGGTGGGCTATAGTCCACGGGGTCACAAAGAGTTAGACGTGACTAAGCGACTGACACTTGTATATGCACTAGGTTTAGGAACACAGATCAGAGTCATTAATTTATTGTGTATTCATAATGCTGTTGTTATTCCAGAGGCTGTTAGCCAGTGAAAGGATAACACCTTTGAGCAGGAAAAATTGTTTACTTCTGTCAAACTTCCCAGACCTCTTTCTATAAATGCCGTACACTACTTATCTCTGTGTGTGTGTTTTAAGAAAAAAACTCATTCTGTCAGCATTTCTTCACACAGAAACTTTGGATACCATAATATGACACAAACGAAGGACCTTGAAAGGCACCTCACAAAGCAGCTAGTCTAATCCCCTTAATTTAGAGGTGATTGAACAGTCTCAGGGAGATTAGGGCTTTGCTAAAGCTTCTCTTGAAGCCTCGGCTGGTTTTGCAGATAGATGGTAATGTGCTAAATCTACTGAATAGTTCTCTTGCCTGGCAGATGATTGCTAAGAAAGTGTTTATTTGGGTGGGCTTCTGAGCAGAAGCCAGAAATAGTGAAGATTGATCATCAGTTATAAATGCCTGCCCAGGTATGAGACATGTTATTTCCGTCTCTCCCAGCTGAGATTTTCCTTTTGAATGAGGTTGCATGCATGGCACTGCTGCAAGAATATGGTCTCTAGCAATAGCCTTGGAGGTCTGGCATGTTTTCTTTCTTCATACTGCTATGTAGAAACTGATATATACTGTGATCTCAAATTTTTTTGTGTTTACACTTACATTTGACCCTTGAATAATGTGGGTTTGAGCTATGTGGATCCATCTATCTGTTGATGTTTTTCAATAATAGATATTATAGTACTAGTACTATATAGTATGTGGTTGCAACCACAGTGTGGAGAAACCATGGATATGAAGACCCTGCTCTGACTATAAGTTACAAACATATTTAATCCTTGTGCTGTTTATAACTGCATACACAAGTATCACAAAGAAAAATATTTACTATGGTGGGGAAAAAAGTTTGAGAGACACTGACTAAAAAGTATTACTAAAACTATCAAACTACATGTAGTCTCATCCTTCTCCCCTACTAGATGGACTGTCTTCCTGAATTTTTGCATTTTTTATTACCTTGCTCTAAAAATCATTTTACCATGCATACATATGTAGCCTTAACAAATTATTTTGCATTGATTTTGTTTTGTGATTTGTAAAAAATGGTATCATGCAGTATAAAGTCTTCTCTGACTTGCTTTTCTTCTGTCAACGTTGTTTTTAAGATTTTGCTTACTATAAGATGCATCATTAGTTCTTTTTCCCTGCTGTATAATATTCTACTATATGACTATACAGTTTATTTATGTTCACCTATTAATTGATATGCATTGATTCCCATTTAAAATTTTTTCTCTTATGAATAATTCTGCTGTGAACATTCATATACACATTTCCTGGTTTGTCAGGAATTTATTAGGGTTATATATGCCAGCGTTCCTTCCAAGGAGTAAGCGTCTTTTAATTTCATGGCTGCAATCACCATCTGCAGTGATTTTGGAGCCCAAAAAAATAAAGTCTGATACTATTTCCACTGTTTCCCCATCTATTTGCCATGAAGTGATGGGACAAGATGCCATGATCTTTGTTTTCTGAGTGTTGAGCTTTAAGCCAATTTGTTCACTCTCCTGTTTCACTTTCATCAAGAGGCTTTTTAGTTCCTGTTCACTTTCTGCCTGGTGGCTCAGACAGTAAAGTGTCTGCCCACAACGTGGGAGACCCGGGTTCGATTCCTGGGTCGGGAAGATCCCCTGGAGAAGGAAATGGCAATCCACTCCAGCACTCTTGCCTGGAAAATCCCATGAACGGAGGAGCCTGATAGGCTACAGTCCATGGGGTCGCAAAGAGTCAGACTCGACTGAGCAACTTCACTTTTCTGCCATAAGGGTGGTGTCATCTGCATATCTGAGGTTATTGATATTTCTCCCGGCAATCTTGATTCCAGCTTCTTCCAGCTCTGCTTCTTCCAGCCCAGCGTTTCTCATGATGTACTCTGCATATAAGTAAATAAGCAGGGTGACAATATACAGCCTTGATGTACTCCTTTTCCTATTTGGAACCAGTCTGTTGTTCCATGTCCAGTTCTAACTGTTGCTTCCTGACCTGCATATAAGTTTCTCAAGAGGCAGGTCAGGTGGTCTGGTAGTCCCATCTCTTTCAGAATTTTCCATAGTTTATTGTGATCCACACAGTCAAAGGCTTTAGCATAGTCAATAAAGCAGAAGTAGATGTTTTTCTGGAACTCTCTTGCTTTTTCCATGATCCATCAGATGTTGGCAATTTGATCTCTGGTTCCTCTGCCTTTTCTAAAACCAGCTTGAACATCTGGAAGATACTCTTTGGGAGAAAAGCTATGACCAACCTAGATAGCATATTCAAAAGCAGAGACATTACTTTGCCAACAAAGGTCTGTCTAGTCAAGGCTATGGTTTTTCCTGTGGTCATGTATGGATGTGAGAGTTGGACTGTGAAGAAAGCTGAGCACCAAAGGATTGATGCTTTTGAACTGTGGTGTTGGAGAAGACTCTTGAGAGTCCCTTGGACTGGTTGGATCTCCTTGCAGATCCAACCAGTCCATTCTGAAGGAGATGAGCCCTGGGATTTCTTTGGAAGGAATGATGCTAAAGCTGAAACTGCAGTACTTTGGCCACCTCATGCGAAGAGTTGACTCATTGGAAAAGACTCTGATGCTGGGAGGGTTTGGGGGCAGGAGGAGAAGGGGACGACAGAGGATGAGATGGCTGGATGGCATCACGGACTCGATGGACGTGAGTCTGAGTGAACTCCGGGAGATGGTGATAGACAGGGAGGCTGGGTGTGCTGCGATTCATGGGGTCGCAAAGAGTCAGACACGACTGAGCGACTGAACTGAACTGATGCCAGTGTTCAACTTTACATGATGACATTAGTGTGTTTTCCAGTGTTAGTGTATCAGTTTTCACTCTCACCTGTAGAATGTAAGTTGCTCCACATCCTTGGCAACTTTTGATATCATTGGGTATCTTTAGGTTTTGTTCATTAGACTGAATGCTTTTTCCGATTTTTATTTTGTGTTCTGTTTACATTTTTCATTAATAAAAGTGTAATTTTGATAAAACACAAGGAAAATTCATTTAATTTTAGTTATTCTTTAACGTTACTTAGTCAAGGCTCAGTTTTGAGTGTCTTAAACTGGTCCCTTTCTCTTTGTGTGCAGACAGTACCGGAAAAAAACAAATTAAATGGCCTTTACTTCAGAGACGGAAAATGTCGAATTGACTACATTCTTGTGTACAGAAAATCCAACCCCCAGATGGAAAAGAGAGAAGTATTTGAAAGAAATATTAGAGCAGAAGGATTACAAATGGAGAAAGAGGTAAATGCTTTGCCTGAATGAGAAAAGTGTGTATACACGTCAGTTCATATCAAGAGACAATTTAAAAAATAAGGAGTTAGTAGAGTAACTGAATGTTTCATTTTCTGAGGCTTTGCCAATCTGCAGTGTATGGAGAATTTTCCTGCAATTAGACTTCTGCAACACAATTTGCCTTTGAGAGCATTTTGATATCCAAAGATTTCATAAAAATCAAAATATTCCAATTAAATGGATTATTTCAAAGTGTTATTTTACCTGACTTCCTACATCTGCTGCCTCTCTATGTTAACGGTGGGTTCTTTTGGGTTCACCAAAAGGTTCCTTCAGGTTTTCCATACCATCTTGCAGAAAGCCTGAACGAACTTTTTGGCCAACCCAATATTTGCATGGATTAAAAAAAAAAAACTTTGGATGAAATGCAGTCAGCTGACCCTAGAGGCTCTTTTTACATTTCAGGAAGCATCATGGGTTTGGGTATCCGCACACACCAGAAGAGACTGTCTGGCTGATTTGGCCAAAAAGAGCTGAGACTTACAAAGTGATTCTGGTTTTAAGAGACGTTCAGGATGTTTTATCAGGTTCCCAAACTCAAGGGTTACCTTATCAGTGTTTACTCTTCCCCCTTCCCTCCTCCTCCACAGGGGAAATTTTGAGGAAGGTATAAGAGACCCACCAGGCCTCTGATAATAATCCACAATGGGACTGTTGTGTACCCAGAAACGCTGTGCACTTTTCTAGAACTTGGCCCTGTTTGCCGAATTACATAACTCCTCTCACATTTTCCCTAAACATTGTTCACAGCTTCTGGAGTTTTTCATATTCAAGAAGAACATGTTGCAATTAAAAGTGTTTGGTTCTGATTCTTCTCTTCAAGGCTGAAGGATGGATCTTTGAAGTTAGGCATCCCTGTTTTCTTTGTATGGGAAAGGTTGCATGCTGTTCCTGGGACTCTTCTGATAAATAGGTTTTATTTCAGTTCTGTTCGACTAGCCTCAACCCTGGAGCATTTATAAAATAGAAGCAGTGCTTTTCTGGAATGTCTCCAAAAAGAGAATTAGAAAAACAGTGAGATGAGTATGGCCTTAAGGGAACAGGTTCTCATTCTCAGGAAAGTGGAAGCAGATTGCTCAAAAGACTGCTTCAGTTGGAGTTTCCCCTGGAGCAACAAACAGAATTAAATATGTTGCTTTTTCCATTTTTGTGGGATTCTGGAAAATCTTTCCTACACCCACTGGAATATACATTTGATAAACCTTGTTCTTTAGATAAGCTGTATGTTGGTATCCTAAGACAGTTGTGTATTTTCTTAACAGTAATAGTACATTAATATTTTATCCCTAAAAATCATTTCTTCATGTTTTATTCTGTTTCAGAATTTTTATATAAAAAAATAAAAGATCTGAATTGCTGCCTGATCTAACGAAAGTCCTTCCCGTGATCCATTCTGACTCTGTCAAAGTTTTGATTCCTGTTAAAACTAAGTAGCTTTGTTCAGTTAATGAAAGATTTATATTTTAAGCTTCATCATTGTTCTCTCCATTTCTGAGGCTTCTTCTGTGTAGATCTTTTTAGTGTCATTTCATGACTTTGAAAAGTTAAAACTCAAAAAGCCTAATACTTTTACAAATAATGTACATTGCTAAAGAGTTGACAGCTCTCCCATATGCTTCCTGAAAGTCTTCTGTACTGCAACATTCACTGCCAGAATTAGAGTGGGTGGCTAAGGAGGGTTACTCTGCCTTCTAACGTGCAGTTTTGCTGTGCAGTCCAGAGCTGACCAGAGTATGTTAGATAGATGGCTCATAAGATTTTCAGTTCAGTTCAGTTGCTCAGTCGTGTCCAACTCTTTGCGACCCCATGAATCGCAGCACGCCAGGCCTCCCTGTCGATCACCAACTNGAGTGGGTGGCTAAGGAGGGTTACTCTGCCTTCTAATGTGCAGTTTTGCTGTGCAGTCCAGAGCTGACCAGAGTATGTTAGATAGATGGCTCATAAGATTTTCAGTTCAGTTCAGTTGCTCAGTCGTGTCCAACTCTTTGCGACCCCATGAATCGCAGCACGCCAGGCCTCCCTGTCGATCACCAACTCCCAGAGTTCACTCAGACTCACGTCCATCGAGTCCGTGATGCCATCCAGCTATCTCATCCTCGGTCATCCCCTTCTCCTCCTGCCCCCAATCCCTCCCAGCATCAGAGTCTTTTCCAATGAGTCAATTCTTCGCATGAGGTGGCCAAAGTACTGGAGTTTCAGCTTTAGCATCATTCCTTCCAAAGAAATCTCAGGGCTGATCTCCTTCAGAATGGACTGGTTGGATCTCCTTACAATAATTTTATTTGGTTCTGATTTTTAAAAATTTTAATAGCTGGGTATTTATTTTAATGTATGGAAATAATAGCAATTGGAAAGCGTGTATCACCATATGGCAGACTTCATGCAGCACTTATCTAATGAACACACAAGAAAGTTACGGTACAAATACACAATGGAATATTACTCAGCTATAGAAGGGAACAAATTTGAGTCAGTTCTAGTGAGGTGGATGAAACTAGAGCCTGTCATACAGAGTGAAGTAAATCAAAAAGAGAAAAATATGGTATATTAATGCATATATATGGAATCTAGAAAAATGGTACTGATGAACCTATTTGCAGGGCAGCAATAGAGACACAGACATAGAGAACAGACTTGTGGACACAGGGGGAAGGAGAGGGTGGGAGGAGTTGAGAGAGAAGCATGGAAACATATATATTACCATATGCAAAATAGATAGCTAGTGGGAATTAGCTGTGTGATGCAGAGAGCTCAACCTGGTGCTGTCTTACAACCTAGAGGGGTGGGAGGGAGGTTCTAGAGGGAGGGGACATATGTATACCTATGACTGATTCATGTTGATGTATGGCAGAAACCAATATAATATTAAAAGCAATTATACTCTAATTAAAAAATAAACACTTATCTAAGCATGTCTTTCTCCTCTTTCCCCCAAAAGTTTTTCTCTTGATGGCAGCTTCCCTGCAGTGTTCTATCTACTACCAAAAGCTTGGTTTTCCTCTTTTTGGAAGCTTCTTCCTAAGCAGCTTTTCCCTGTGGCCCACACTCTGCATAAGCAGCACAGTTTGACTCTCAGTTCCATCTCCAAGCTCTGTTTTGTATTTTCATGGTCTCAGTCGGCTCAGCAGAAAAAGGGTCTCTGCAGGATCTTCCTTGCTTAGAGGCAGCAGGAAATTATAGCTAAATTAATTTTCCCTGTCATAATTAATTAAAATAAAATGTCCCTTGTATGAACAGCAAATCTGCATCTTCCTTTTTTTTTAAAAAAAAAGAGTTGCATTTTATTAAACCATCAGAAGCATTTTTGAGCTGCCCAGGTAGCACAGTGGTAAAGAATCTACCTATCAGTGCAGGAGATGCAAGAGACATGGGTTCGATCCCTGGGTCAGGAAGATCCCCTGGAGGAGGGCATGGCAACCCACTCCAGTATTCTTGCCTGACAGATGGAAAAGAGAGAAGTATTTGAAAGAAATATTAGAGCAGAAGGATTACAAATGGAGAAAGAGGTAAATGCTTTGCCTGAATGAGAAAAGTGTGTATACACGTCAGTTCATATCAAGAGACAATTTAAAAAATAAGGAGTTAGTAGAGTAACTGAATGTTTCATTTTCTGAGGCTTTGCCAATCTGCAGTGTATGGAGAATTTTCCTGCAATTAGACTTCTGCAACACAATTTGCCTTTGAGAGCATTTTGATATCCAAAGATTTCATAAAAATCAAAATATTCCAATTAAATGGATTATTTCAAAGTGTTATTTTACCTGACTTCCTACATCTGCTGCCTCTCTATGTTAACGGTGGGTTCTTTTGGGTTCACCAAAAGGTTCCTTCAGGTTTTCCATACCATCTTGCAGAAAGCCTGAACGAACTTTTTGGCCAACCCAATATTTGCATGGATTAAAAAAAAAAAACTTTGGATGAAATGCAGTCAGCTGACCCTAGAGGCTCTTTTTACATTTCAGGAAGCATCATGGGTTTGGGTATCCGCACACACCAGAAGAGACTGTCTGGCTGATTTGGCCAAAAAGAGCTGAGACTTACAAAGTGATTCTGGTTTTAAGAGACGTTCAGGATGTTTTATCAGGTTCCCAAACTCAAGGGTTACCTTATCAGTGTTTACTCTTCCCCCTTCCCTCCTCCTCCACAGGGGAAATTTTGAGGAAGGTATAAGAGACCCACCAGGCCTCTGATAATAATCCACAATGGGACTGTTGTGTACCCAGAAACGCTGTGCACTTTTCTAGAACTTGGCCCTGTTTGCCGAATTACATAACTCCTCTCACATTTTCCCTAAACATTGTTCACAGCTTCTGGAGTTTTTCATATTCAAGAAGAACATGTTGCAATTAAAAGTGTTTGGTTCTGATTCTTCTCTTCAAGGCTGAAGGATGGATCTTTGAAGTTAGGCATCCCTGTTTTCTTTGTATGGGAAAGGTTGCATGCTGTTCCTGGGACTCTTCTGATAAATAGGTTTTATTTCAGTTCTGTTCGACTAGCCTCAACCCTGGAGCATTTATAAAATAGAAGCAGTGCTTTTCTGGAATGTCTCCAAAAAGAGAATTAGAAAAACAGTGAGATGAGTATGGCCTTAAGGGAACAGGTTCTCATTCTCAGGAAAGTGGAAGCAGATTGCTCAAAAGACTGCTTCAGTTGGAGTTTCCCCTGGAGCAACAAACAGAATTAAATATGTTGCTTTTTCCATTTTTGTGGGATTCTGGAAAATCTTTCCTACACCCACTGGAATATACATTTGATAAACCTTGTTCTTTAGATAAGCTGTATGTTGGTATCCTAAGACAGTTGTGTATTTTCTTAACAGTAATAGTACATTAATATTTTATCCCTAAAAATCATTTCTTCATGTTTTATTCTGTTTCAGAATTTTTATATAAAAAAATAAAAGATCTGAATTGCTGCCTGATCTAACGAAAGTCCTTCCCGTGATCCATTCTGACTCTGTCAAAGTTTTGATTCCTGTTAAAACTAAGTAGCTTTGTTCAGTTAATGAAAGATTTATATTTTAAGCTTCATCATTGTTCTCTCCATTTCTGAGGCTTCTTCTGTGTAGATCTTTTTAGTGTCATTTCATGACTTTGAAAAGTTAAAACTCAAAAAGCCTAATACTTTTACAAATAATGTACATTGCTAAAGAGTTGACAGCTCTCCCATATGCTTCCTGAAAGTCTTCTGTACTGCAACATTCACTGCCAGAATTAGAGTGGGTGGCTAAGGAGGGTTACTCTGCCTTCTAACGTGCAGTTTTGCTGTGCAGTCCAGAGCTGACCAGAGTATGTTAGATAGATGGCTCATAAGATTTTCAGTTCAGTTCAGTTGCTCAGTCGTGTCCAACTCTTTGCGACCCCATGAATCGCAGCACGCCAGGCCTCCCTGTCGATCACCAACTCCCAGAGTTCACTCAGACTCACGTCCATCGAGTCCGTGATGCCATCCAGCTATCTCATCCTCGGTCATCCCCTTCTCCTCCTGCCCCCAATCCCTCCCAGCATCAGAGTCTTTTCCAATGAGTCAATTCTTCGCATGAGGTGGCCAAAGTACTGGAGTTTCAGCTTTAGCATCATTCCTTCCAAAGAAATCTCAGGGCTGATCTCCTTCAGAATGGACTGGTTGGATCTCCTTACAATAATTTTATTTGGTTCTGATTTTTAAAAATTTTAATAGCTGGGTATTTATTTTAATGTATGGAAATAATAGCAATTGGAAAGCGTGTATCACCATATGGCAGACTTCATGCAGCACTTATCTAATGAACACACAAGAAAGTTACGGTACAAATACACAATGGAATATTACTCAGCTATAGAAGGGAACAAATTTGAGTCAGTTCTAGTGAGGTGGATGAAACTAGAGCCTGTCATACAGAGTGAAGTAAATCAAAAAGAGAAAAATATGGTATATTAATGCATATATATGGAATCTAGAAAAATGGTACTGATGAACCTATTTGCAGGGCAGCAATAGAGACACAGACATAGAGAACAGACTTGTGGACACAGGGGGAAGGAGAGGGTGGGAGGAGTTGAGAGAGAAGCATGGAAACATATATATTACCATATGCAAAATAGATAGCTAGTGGGAATTAGCTGTGTGATGCAGAGAGCTCAACCTGGTGCTGTCTTACAACCTAGAGGGGTGGGAGGGAGGTTCTAGAGGGAGGGGACATATGTATACCTATGACTGATTCATGTTGATGTATGGCAGAAACCAATATAATATTAAAAGCAATTATACTCTAATTAAAAAATAAACACTTATCTAAGCATGTCTTTCTCCTCTTTCCCCCAAAAGTTTTTCTCTTGATGGCAGCTTCCCTGCAGTGTTCTATCTACTACCAAAAGCTTGGTTTTCCTCTTTTTGGAAGCTTCTTCCTAAGCAGCTTTTCCCTGTGGCCCACACTCTGCATAAGCAGCACAGTTTGACTCTCAGTTCCATCTCCAAGCTCTGTTTTGTATTTTCATGGTCTCAGTCGGCTCAGCAGAAAAAGGGTCTCTGCAGGATCTTCCTTGCTTAGAGGCAGCAGGAAATTATAGCTAAATTAATTTTCCCTGTCATAATTAATTAAAATAAAATGTCCCTTGTATGAACAGCAAATCTGCATCTTCCTTTTTTTTTAAAAAAAAAGAGTTGCATTTTATTAAACCATCAGAAGCATTTTTGAGCTGCCCAGGTAGCACAGTGGTAAAGAATCTACCTATCAGTGCAGGAGATGCAAGAGACATGGGTTCGATCCCTGGGTCAGGAAGATCCCCTGGAGGAGGGCATGGCAACCCACTCCAGTATTCTTGCCTGGAGAATCCCATGGACAGAGGAGCCTGGAGGGCTACAATCCATGGGGATCACAAAGAGTTGAACATGACTGAGTGTACGCTTGCACGCAGAAGCACTTTTATTTAAATCAAATGTTCTCATAAACAACTGCAATAGAAAGCCAGCAATTTTAATAGCTATTTCAACTTCCAGAAGTTATTTCCACCTTTTATACATAAAACAAAGAATTTAGTTCAAGGTGAAAAAACCTAGGGGACTTCCTGTGAATCTATGTATACTTGAAATGATGAACACTGAATAAATTTTATGAATTATTAATATCTTCTTCATTAGTTGTGTGTCATGATGTCCAGTAATTACAGAAAACATCTCACAGACTTAGAAGCTTTTGTGTCCAAATCAGCACTTATCATTATAAGACGGGATCTCTAGTTGAAGTTTAAATAGAAGAATCCTTGTCTCTTATAACATTGTGAATCATGAAACACAATCAGGAAAATCTTTGATTCATGATAAAAGTGAGGATCCAATCAAATTTCATCTTTCTTGAAAACTTAACCTGCTACCTGGTCAGTCAATAGGTAAATGCTTGCTTTAGCACCGTGGGTCTTTAACATCTGTAACTCATCTCTCATGTTAGTTCAGAGAAAGCAACTGATAACCAAGTTCCCAAATAAAGTATCAAATCCAGGTGATTTTCTTCTCAAGTGTCTCTCTTCTTTAAAAGGTAAACTCATGTTTATAAACCCACATTTTCTATTTTTTTTTTTTTTTTTTTTTAAATTTTGTGTCTATCATTGACTCTTTGGTACCCATTTTGAAATCAGTATCAGTGAGGTTTATCTCTTCCTTTTTATAAGGGGTCAGGTTGTGGGTGACTGGAATGTATGAGTACCAATTAGATTAAAGGAGCACCCTTCCTCTTTAGAATCATGCAGAACATAGGGGAAAACTCATATCATCAGGTGTTTACAAAATAACTGTAATTATGTAAATCATACCATCTTGATAATTCACTCAACAAATATTTATTGCACATTCACTCTGCTAGGCACTGTCTTAAGCACTAAGAAACACAGTAGTAAATGGAACAGACAAAAAATTCCTGCTCTGTTGGAACTTGAGAGCAAAGTAAATAAGTAAATCTATGTAGAACAATAGTAAATGCTGAGAAAAAAGTAAAGCAGGAAGTGTTGAGTGGGGCTTATAATTTTATAAAAGTTGGTAAACATGGGTCTTTCCCCAGGGACCAAGAAGAGCACATACAAAGGCAATGAGGCAGGAGGATGCCCAGTGCGTTTATGGAACAGTGCAAAGGCCAGTAGGACAGGAATTGACTGAGCAGGGTAGAGAATAGTGAGAAATTGTATCAGAGAGGCAATGGAACAGATGGCATCAGACCTTTGAGATCACTGGGCAACTTTTGGAGAAGGCAATGGCACCCCACTCCAGTACTCTTGCCTGGAAAATCCCATGGATGGAGGAGCCTGGTAAGCTGCAGTCCATGGGGTCTCGAAGAATCAGACATGACTGAGCGACTTCACTTTCACTTTTCACTTTCATGCATTGGAGAAGGAAATGGCAACCCACTCCAGCGTTCTTGCCTGGAGAATCCCAGGGATGGCGGAGCCTGGTGGGTTGCCGTCTATGGGGTCACACAGAGTCGGACATGACTGGAGCGACTTAGCAGCAGTAGGGCAACTTTAGTTTTTCTCAACATGACATGGAAAATCACTGGATGGTTTTGAGCCAAGGCATTATAAGATGTGGTTTCTGTTTTATTAGGGCCACTCAGGTTTAGGGCAGAAGCAGAGAAGCCAGTTAGGAGATTTGTTGCAAGAATCCAGGAAAGAAGTGATGACAGCTTGGCTAAGTGCACAGCAGAGGAGATGTTGAGAAGAGTAGTGAGTAGGGCCTGTGGGATTGCAGATAGATTGAATGAGTGATGTGAGAGAGGAGGCGGCACAGGTGGTTCCGCTGTCTGTCGTACACTGTTCGTTTAAAGAGTTGGAAGAAAGGAATCACCATTTACAGGGAAGCAAAGGGAAGTGAGTCTCCTTGTAGGTGTGTTAAGTTTGAGGTGTTCCAGTAGTGCAGATGTTGAGTAGGAGGGAAGATTGTGGAAGACAGGGGTTGATCTGGGCTGGAAATAGACTTTTGGGTGATAGGAGTCAGCAGAGAGGGGCTAGAAGGAAACCTTGAAAGTGTGGTGCTCGGAGGGAAGCGTGTCAGGAGGGAAGGACAGTTGTGTCCAACGCTGCTGATGGAGTGAGTGCAAAAAAGACTGAAAGTTAGTCATTGAATATATCAACGTGAAGGATTTTGGTGAGCTGGGCAAGAGAAGTTTCCACAGAGAGGTAGAAGTGAAAGCATGACTAAAGTGTATTCAAGGAAGGAACGGGAGGAGAAAATGTGGAGAGAACAGATAAAAATAGCTCTTTGAGAGAGGTTCACTGTAAATGGAAAGACTGGTGTAAGAGGTGGAGTCAAAAAAGAGATGTTTTTACTAAGATGGGAAAAATAACTGCATGATTTCATGATAATAAAAGTAATTTGAGAGACAAAATTGATATTATGGAAGGGTAAAGGAAGAATGTTTAGACCTGTGTTTAGTACTGTGTTTAGTACTTCAAAGCACTAAGTAGAGTGGCCACATGTGCCTCCCATGCAGGACCTACCTGCCTGCATCTGTGTCCATAAAAGTAGCCTTGCCACTGGCGCTAGAGGTGTTCTAATCGTGCTCCCAGATAAGGCCAACCTTTTGCTTTGGGCTGGAGAAGGAAATGGCAACCCACTCCAATATTCTTGCCTGGATAATCCCATGGACAGAGAAGCCTGGTGGGCTGCAGACCTTGGGGTCACAAAGAGTCGGACACAGCTGAGCAATTGCGCACAGTTTGCTTTGGATATCACACTCCATCTTCTCAGTCCTACTCAAGGACATTGCCCCCTCCAAAGATAAAATATCGTAAACTTTAAAAACAAATTTACAAAGTCATGCAATGTGTCAAAACAGCCTATTTCTCTTTTCATTTGTTTCTCAGGAGGATTGGGAAAATCTCACTGTGGTAAACATCTGCGTAGCACTCAAGGTTGGGAGTTGTGGATGTTTTTCTGTGACATGATGACAAAAATAGTATTATTAAAATTCTCACTCTTGCCTTTATGAACCACGTACTATTATCTCCATTTTATAGGTGAGACAGTTGAGGCAAGCAATAACTTGCCCCAGGTGACAAGGCCAGTAAGAGATAAAGGCTGCATTAAAACCTGAGCCTGCTTACTCTTTACCCTTGTATCCTGTTGATTCCTGCTATCTGAAGATGGAATCTCAGGGTTAAACAAGGTTAGGACATGGGTGGAGTTTTGAAAGAGAACCAGGAAAACTGGAGTGCATAGTGAAATTGGGTGCTATCTAGACTATTTCCTTGCCCTTTGGCGGCCAGTAGTCATAGATTTGAATCTTGGTTCAACAGCTTATAAGCTGAATAGTCTTGAGCAACTTATCAAAGTTCTCCAGATTTCAGCTTTCACATTTTTAATAATGAGGATGATATTATTTACCATGAAAAGTGTGAGGATTAAGTGAGCCCTTCCAGGTGAATACAGAATACAGTGTAAATCTTTTTTATTTTACCTGAATTTTACCTGTTCCGCCTTCTATTCATGCAAACAATTTATGATTGTGATATAAAACTTCTTTGTGAAATATTTTAAAGTGACTCAAATTAAGGAAATACAGGAAATAAAAATATTGTAGATAATGTACACAGATTTGGCAGAAGCATGATTTTAGTCTATTACTTGGCTAGTGCTTATGGTGGACAGACCCTGAAGCCCTGCCTCCTGATTTTAATGCCTTTGTATCATTCCCTCTCCTGGAGAATAGGTGACTTGCTCTTAACCAACAGAATATGGCAAATGGGATGTTACTTCCATGGTTATGTTATGGTATGTAAGACCCTGTCTCAGCTGACAGACGTTGGGCTCTCTTTTGCTGGCTTTGAAGAAGTAAGCTCTCATGTTGTGAAACTGTTTATGAAGGGGGCTCTGAGCTAGGAATTGCTTCCAGAAACTGGCCAGAGAACAGGGACTGCAGACCTGCAACCTCAAGATGAGCTCTGCCAACAGCTGAGGGATCCTGAACGGAGATCCGTCTGCAGTCGAGCTTCTGTTGAGACTGCAGCCCTGGCCAAGCCTGGTGAGACCCTGAAGCTGAGGGCCCAGCTATGCTATGTCTGGATTCCTGACCTACAGGAACTGTAAACTCAGTTCAGTTCAGTTGCTCAGTCGTGTCTGACTCTTTGTGACCCCATGAACTGCAGCACGCCAGCCTCCCTGTCCATCACCAACTCTCGGAACTTACTCAAACTCATGTCCATTGAGTCGGTGATGCCATCCTACCATCTCATCCTCTGTTGTCCCCTTCTCCTCCTGCCCTCAATCTTTCCCAGCATCAGGGTCTTTTCAAATGAGTCATTCTCTTGTGGCTCAGCTGGTAAACTCAGTAATAAGTGTTGTTTTGTTGTGATTCGTTCTGCAGCAGAAGGTAACTTCATACAGTGGTTAAGCGTCTGGGGTCACACATTCTGAGTTCTCATTTGTTTTCATCATTAAAAGCTGTGTGCACTTAGGAACTTTAGCTTAATGAGGCTAATGATGAGAGCTATTGGGTTGGCCAATAAGTTTGTTCAGGTTTTTCCATAAGCTATTATGGGTTATAACACTGCATGGGTTATTATACTAATTAAATGAACTTATTCAGAATATCAACTGCTTATCTCTGTACTTGTCATATTGCAAGCAAGTAATAAATCTTTATTACCATCATTATAGTTATCATAACAGCTAAACATAGTATATGAACATTAATACTTCAAAAATAGTTTTTCAAGGTAAACTCTTTGGAAAATTAATCATATACTTTATAAATACCTTAAAATCTAATCATTAGGGTAGCAACATCAACTGACTATATATTGCTAATAATGTATATATATTAATGAGATTACTGATTACCTTCCGTGCTCTTGGAAGAACTTAAAATACCTTAGGTAACATGTTTAGCATTGTCAAGGTTCAGACATTTCTGTGCCCAGAGAATTTGGTTTTAGATTCATCAAGGAATAAAATGGTATATCAACCCAGAACTAAAACACCGTGCTCAATTGCCCATCCTAGTCTTGCTTGACACCTATTCAGGGGAAATCTATACAAAGATTCCCCATGAAGGTGCTCATCTCACCACTATTCTCTGCCTTCACAGGCTTCCTGCTTATCCTACCCTTCCCTATTTTCATCCCTGATTATGTTCCACAACCGCTGTTACTATAGATGTTCTCTCTGGATCCAGAACTCTGAGAATGAAGGAAAAAGAACCAGAGTCTCCTCCCTTCTTTATAGTTCAAACCATGATAAATATCTAAAATAAATGCCAGGACAAACTGAACTATCCAAATTCATGTCCTCTAGTATTTTCTGGAGCCCCCTCCACTTAATAATCTCCATTTTCCGGTATGTCAAACATATGTTCTACCAAGGGTCTCAAGTTGGATTTGAAGGGAAGGGAAAATTAAGGACAGTCCTAGGCACAGAATGAAGAAGGCAGATTTTCTTGTGAAAATCAAAGCCCTGGAAATTCCTTGAGTATTTATCTTAATCTGTCTGGGCCATTATAACAAAATACCATATACTGGATGGGGTATAAATAACACAGACTTATTTCTCATAGTTCTGCAAGCTGGGAGTTCAAGGTGCTGGTGAAAACCTTCTTCCTGGTTCACAGGCAGCACCTTTTTGCTGTGTCTTCACATGGTGAAAGCAGATAGGAGCTCTCTGAGGTCTCTTTTTTGAAGGAACTAATCCCATTTTTGAGGACTCCATGACCTAATCACCTCTCAAAGGCCCTAGCTCCTAATACCATCACATTGGGGGTTAGAATTTCAACATATGAATTTTAAGGGGATACAATTCAGATCAAAGCAGTACCTTTCAGGAGTTCATTGTTGATCCATACTGACAGTGGCCTTTTTAAAAAGTGGTCTCTGAGGTTGAATTTTTTTCCTAGGCAGAAGCAGAGCCTGAGGTGAGGATTCTTGCAAAGTTGTGGTTGGGTAGAGTGAGCTCAGGAGAAAGGGGTATGGGGAAGTAGCAGAGGTCCGAGGAGAAGAGCCAAACTGAGAGTATAGTCTCTATTCCAGGTAGAGAGTTCTGGATCTGGTTCCCTTGCAAGCAGAGGTCCTCCTACCCATCAATCATTGGCTGAGCCTGGGGAATGGTGGGAGGTAGATGCTGTCCCTGCTTGGCGGAGGGTGATTCTTCAGCACTCAAGGCTACTTGGCTTCTGGGCTGTACACCATCAGAATTCATTACCAGTGATACTATATCTCTACTGATCATATGTTGCTGTTCAGTTAGTAAAGTCCTGTCTTGACCCTTTGTAACCCCATGGACTGTAGCCCACCAGGCTCCTCTGTTCATGGAATTTCCCAGGCAAGAACACTGGAGTGGGTTGCCATTTCCTTCTCCAGGGGATCTTCCTGATCCAGGAATCAAATTCCCATGTCCTGCATTAGCAGGTAGTGGATTCTTTACCACTGAGCCACCAGGGAAGTCACCTATGGCTTCAGATGGCCCACTTTGAGATTACAGCAGTCAGGGAATTCATGATGAGAGTAAAGGAGAGAGAAACAAAGACACTTCCTTTGCTTTAATTTGCCCAGTGTTCCCTCTAAGATACTCCATCTTAAAGGCAAGGATTCCATGTGGCTGGTATAATCACTTTGAGGGCAGAGATGGTATCTTGCTGGTTTTTAACAGTAAGACTGAGCCCAGTGCTTAGCTTGTGGGATTTTGAGTTTGTCGCAAGAGATTGTAAATAGCTGATTTCCATGGCTGTGTCTGGGTAGCATCAATCAATTTAGCTCCAGGATTTCTCAACCTCAGCAGTATTGATGTTTGGGGCTGGATAATTCTCTGTTATAGGAGGCTGTTTTTTGTACTATAGGATGTTTAACAGCACCCCTACCCACTAGATCCCAGCAGTGCTCGTACCCCCACCCCACCCAGCTATGACAACCCAAACGTCTCCAGGCATTGTCCTGTGTCCCCAGGAACAGGTGTATAAAATTGCCCCTGGCTGGGAGCTACTGAGTTAAACTCTTAGATCCAACTTTATGCAGGTGGTTGCAGTGTCTATGAGATAGCTGAAGGAATTCAAGGCAGCTCTTCTTTCATCCACCTGGGCTAAATAATTTAAGCACTCTTAATATCAGACTTTTGAATCATAAAGACCCTATGTCTTTGAAGAGAGAATAGGGTTAATTAAGTTTGACCTTTCAAGCCAGACAACAGGAATTTAGATCCACTTGCTACTTCATCACTTACTGAGTAAATACCCAGATGAGACTCTTAAGCACTCTGTGCCGCAGCTTCTTCATGGGGATAAAATGAGCTAGTATATTGTAGCCTGCTTAGAAGGGAGTCCAGCGCATATGAAGGGCCCAGTGAGTGGTGGCTGTGGGTGTTGATAAAGATGAGAGTGGTTTCAGCCCCAGGTCACCTTGTGTTCTGATCTCAGACATTCAGCCCTGTCCCCTCTTAGACTGAAAGTCCCTGGTCTGTGTCTAGGGAAAGCTGTGGGGGTCTGGTGGGTGGCACCCCCAACTCATTACCAGCACTCAGTCCTTCTGTCACCCAGCACTGCCCTACACCAGTCCCTCAGAATCAGGGCTTCATTGTCACGGTCCATCTTAAGATCGTTTCACCAAACGGTGGGGGGTGGGGGCTTTCTCCTCTCTCTCTCATTCTTTCTTTCTCTGGCTCTATTTCTCTCTTCCTCTTTCTGCCTCAGTCTTTCACTCTGACTTGTGAGATTGCTTTAAAGAGTGGAGGGCCTACTTATTTTTACCTTAACTGTTTTTGCTTGTTCAGGAAGACAGAATTTAAGCAAAACATTTCTGTTGCCAGGTCAAGATGACCAGTACACAGTTATCCTGAACTGATTTACTCAAAGAATCATTCTAAATCAATACATACTTACATGACTCATGCGTATTCCTTTGCTTAAGACAGAATATTAAGGGGAAAAATTACCCATTATATAAGACACAGCTGAAGAACTGAAATCACATTATGAACTATTGTTACCAACCCACGAGAAGAAAATTAATCTAAAAGATCTTCTCACTGTTCTAAATTGAACTTGTCTGATATAAAACACATTTCGCATTGTTTTTACATACCAAATGTGGGCCACGTAGAGTTGCAGCTATGAAAGGAACTGAAAGTCTTTTCTTAATGATGTTATTTTTGTTGCTGATGTTCTTACTATGTGTTATGTTAAGTTGCTGAAAATTACACAAATTATACACTAGGGATATGATGTTAATTATTCATTAATGAGATGGAGTGATTTCAAAGCTTTGAAGCAGTCTGGAAAACTGTAAATCCAAGGTCTCCTGCTTATAATCCTTATAAGTCGAAAATCTGACAAAGGTCAATTGTAAGCTGAATTTTATTACCCAAGCCTGATACACTTCATTTGCAAAAGTGATGATGCAGCACTGTCCCTGGAGGCTGAGACCAAGCTTTAACTCACTTCCTATTGTGGCTTAGCCATATTTTAAGAGCAGTTGATGGTGTCTGATGATTCCCATTTCCAAATAGAGTCATTCTTCGTTCATCAAATATCTAATGAACATCATGTCTAATTATTAAGGGAAGAGAAGCATTAAATAAGTCAGGTGTGATGAGAGCTGTGAAGAAAATACACAGGAATCCTGGGAGGGAGTCACTATTTTGTCTAGGAGTTCAAGGTAAATCTCCAAGATAATGAGTGAACCAAGAGAGAAGTTGGAATATGCATTTCTAAACCCAATTCTCAAAAGCCCCTCAGAGTTCTCCCACTACTGGGGAGAATTTTGCTCGCATTTTTCCACGTGTGGAGTGGAATGAGGGTTGGAAGAATAAGTAGACCCACTGAACACGGTGGGAGTATGTCCTGTATAGGAAGAGGGAAATGGGTTGATTTGGCTGGGGTGGGGGCAGAGAAGATGACAGTGTTTGCATATACATGACCTTGCCCAGGGCCCAGAGCAGAAGCCAAATCAAGTGCCTGGGCAATACTGGGACCTTTGCTGACCTGTTTTCAAACCCCTCCCTAACTTGTCCTTTGCCATTTGTTAGTTTAGCTCCCCCCTCTTTTGGTGCTTCATCTTTCATGACCTGACACACTTTCATCTACACTTACATCAAATTTCTTCTTTGAAAGGCTTCCCTAGTGCTTGTAACTGTTTGTCCCCTCTTTCAGTTAAGAGTTATGCAGAAAACAAGCCACTGTATGTCTTCTAAGCATGAAGTGTTTGATACAGAGGCTTGCACCATTGATGAAAAGGGCAGGGAAGCCACCTTCAGTTGTTTCCTGAAACATCATAGTAGTGGTCCCAGGCACTGACCTGGAATCCACTAGGGGTCCCAAGAATGCCTGACAAAGATGACTCTCAGAAGACTTACTTGAAGCTGTCTCTAACTTACACAACTGTGACTACCTGGAGGGAGAAACAGCCTCTTCTACTTTCCAGATTTCGTTTTCCTGAGTGCCTCCCTCATTGTTGACTCTAACCCACAGCTCCACAGGGAAGGGCATTCTGGGAAATGCAGTCCCAATTTCTCCCCAGCAGTGCAGAGGACTTCAGAAAGAGAGGGGCAGAAATGCCAAGATGACAAAAACAGCATAGCACAGCCACTACCCCACCTCCTGCCAGGTTTGACCACCAAGCCCTTCATTTAAGGCTATGCCAGCCCCTTCTCTGTCATACTCAAAAGGTTTACAGTTGTAAGTCATAAATCCTAATACAGTAAGTCCCCCACGTACAAACCTTCAAGTTCTAGTGGTTGTGGTTTTGTGTAATTTACTCTACAATACACACATTATGCTTTTGTATACTTTATAGCACTGTATACAGTTTAGTAGTATCTGTGTGTGTTCAGTCATGTCCATCTCTTTTTGACCTCATGGACTGCAGCCCACCAGGCTCCTCAGTCCATGGGATTTTTCAGGCCAGAATACTGGAGTGGGTTGCCTTTTCATCCTCCAGGGGATCTTCCCAACCCAGGGATTGAGCCTGCATCTCCTGCATTGGCAGGAGGATTCTCTACCACTGAGCCACCTGGGAAGCTATAGCATAGTAATAAAGTATCTTTATTTCAAGCCCAGGGTGTCTGGCAGCAAGCCTAAAAGCAGTGGTGATGTGGCTGGTACTGCTGAAAAGCGCCACCTGATGTACTGTGCGACTGTACTTTTCAAGATACTGTACTGTAAGATTAAATTGTTTTCTTTATTTTTTGTGTTTGTTTTTTATGTATTATTTGTGTGAAAAATATTATAAACGTATTATAGTAATAGCCGATTTTGTTAGTGGGGTACCTAATCTAACTTTGTTGGACTTACAACAAATTGGACTTATGAATGTGCTCTTGGACTGGAACTCCTTTGCACAGAGGGGACTTACTGTGCTGCCCCTCAAAGTGATGATGGAACAGCTTTCATCACGTGGCTGTAGCTGGATATATTGCCCACAGTCGAAATACCTCCCTCACACCCACACCATTATTCTGATGCTAACCCCAGGCAGTTCTTTGTTCATAGCAGAGCTAAATTCATTGAGTCCAAATCTTTAATTAGACATTCAGACAGTAGCAGTCCCAAGCCTGCATAAGGAGACATCTGTGTATCTGTGGTGCGTGAGGAAGGGAGAGAACAAAGGAAAGATAAGCTGAAAACTCCTCTCACAACTGAGTAAAAGGGGAAGGTTCCCACCACCACTTGCGGCTCCTGTGGTGTTAGACGGTCCATCATCACATGTATGGGGGGAATGTCATATTCTGGGAACAGTATCAGGCAGTGGAGAATCAGTAATGAAAAAGTGTTCCTTTTATCTGTTATTACGTAACAAACAACTCCAGGACTTGCGGCTTAAAACAGCAGTTATTTTACTGTCAAGTCTGCAGTTGGGCAGGGCTCTGCAGGACTGGTTCTTTTCTGCTCCCTGGGTCATGCTCCCAGGAAACTGGTGGATCCCCTTTCAAGGCACCTCTCAGCGGAGAGCTCAGCTAGGTCTGCAGGCTTTGTTTCTTTCCATGTGGATCTCTACACAAGCTTCTCTGAGGCTCCCCTGCCACAGGCCTACTCATAACATAGTGCCTGGGTTCCAAGAAAATGAAGCAGAAGTGCATTTTTAAAAATTAAAATATAGTTGATATTGTGTTAGTTTCAAGTATACAGCAAAGTGATTCAGTTATATATTTTTCATTCTTTTCCATTATAGGTTATTGCAAGATATTGAGTATAGTTCCATGTGCTATATAGTAGGTCCTTTTTGCTTATCAGTTTTATGTATAGTATCAATAGTTTGTTAATCGCCTTCTCCTATTTATCCATATCCCTTCTCTTTTTCCTCTATGGGAGCTTCCCTGGTGGCTCAGATGGTAAAGAATCTGCCTGCAGTGCAGGAGACCTGGGTTTGATTCTTGGGTCAGGAATATCCCCTGGAGAAGACAATGGCAACTAACTCCAGTATTCTTGCCTGGAGAATTCCATGGACAAAGGACCCTGGCCAGCTACAGTCTATGGGATTGCAGAGTCAGACACGACTAAGCGACTAACCCACTCCTCTCTTTCTCCTTTGTAGCCATACATTAATTTTCTGTGACTGTGAGTCTGTTTCTGTTTTGTATATGTATAGATTCATTTGTATTATTTTTTAGATTCCACATATGAGTGATACAATATAATATATAAAATAGCATATATGATATAATAATATCATATAATACCTTTCTCCGCCTGGCTTACTTCACTTAGTATGATATTCTGTAGGTCCATTCATCTTGCTGCACATGGTACTATTCCATTCCTGTTTTGTTGTTCAGTCGCTCACTCATGTCCAACTCTTTGTGATCCCATGACTGCAGCACTTCCCTGTCCTTCATTATTTCCCAGAGTTTGTTCAAACTCATTCCTGTTTATGGCTGAGTAATACTTCCTTGTATATAGATATGTGTATATATATACCACTTCTTCTAAAACCCATCAACAGATGTGCATGTTTATGACCTAGACCCAGAACTGTTTCTTCTGCTGTGCTCTATTGGCAGAGACAGGAACAAGGGGAAGGTACATAAGTTCTCCCTCTTGATGAAGAGAGGCAAGGTTCTGGGAGACATGTGGGATGAAAGCTATTGTCAGGGCTATCTTTGGAAAATATAGCATGTCACGTTATACTCAATGTGTTTGAGGAGCTCATTGACTAGAGGTGAAGACGGGCATGAAATAGATGACTAGAATACAGCCTGAAAAGTTTTCTATGAAAACACTAAGAGAACTTCAGACTCTGCCCAGAGATTTCGGGAAGGTTACAAGCAATTCTTCTAAAACCCATCAACAGATGTGCATGTTTATGACCTAGACCCAGAACTGTTTCTTCTGCTGTGCTCTATTGGCAGAGACAGGAACAAGGGGAAGGTACATAAGTTCTCCCTCTTGATGAAGAGAGGCAAGGTTCTGGGAGACATGTGGGATGAAAGCTATTGTCAGGGCTATCTTTGGAAAATATAGCATGTCACGTTATACTCAATGTGTTTGAGGAGCTCATTGACTAGAGGTGAAGACGGGCATGAAATAGATGACTAGAATACAGCCTGAAAAGTTTTCTATGAAAACACTAAGAGAACTTCAGACTCTGCCCAGAGATTTCGGGAAGGTTACAAGCAATGACCTGAGCCTTGAAGAATGAATGGACAGAGCAGTGAAGGAGAAGGGCATGGAAGCAGTTTGAATGGAGGCAAAATAATTTGCAGTGGGGGCATCACGGCTCTTCTAGAGGCTCTGCTTCCCGAATTGGAATAGGAATCCCATGAGGACTGCATGGATTTACCCACAGAGCCTCGCCTAGTGCCTGGCTCATCACTTCACCTTGACTTTCAAGTTATTTACGCTCATTCAGCAATTTCTCATGAATATAATTTTCATCAGACATAATTGTCCTCGTAGGCCTTGATGAGTGTACTGATTCTGGCCAGATAAGCATTTTTTTAGGCATTTGCTTTCCAAAATGGTCTAAACTATTATCACTTAGCTTCTTTGCAACCGAATCCACCCCAACCATACTTCTATTTAAATAGTGTCATCTTGCTGCTGGATTTCTTTCAAGCTAGGTGTTTTACTCAACCAACTGCACCGCTATAACCTGAAAACTCAACCAAGATCGTGACAGTTTTCCAACAAGATGGTGTTTATTGCTCAACAGAGTTCTTTGCTGTTCATCTCCATTCTCTATTCTGATTTGTTCTACACAGGTTGAAATTAAAAAGAGCTTTAGAGAAGACTGGGAGTAGAGCAGGCAGAAGAATGAAGGTGTACTACACACAATTTTCCTTGACCTTAGTCCAGTAGGCAGTAAAGAAAATGGCACGTGGTGAGACCTGGTGTCCATTAGTGTTTCAGAAATGTGCTCTGTCTCCTCTTGGGGGCCTCTCCTCATCTACGGACTGACAGTTCTTTGCTTTAACCAGCATATTATTTTGGATTGCACAGCAGTAAATCACTTTGGCATTCATTGAGGCTACCTTGATTCAGCTTTTCAGACTCTAATAAGCGCCTGTGGGTCTTCTGAAATCTAATCCTTCATTCAGTGACTCATGGATCACACTGTGAACATTATGTTTGGGGCATCCACTCTTGCTTCTTTTCTGACTGCCAGAAGGAATCTTTTACCCTTCAGTTCTCTGTACAAACTCCAGTGGAATGAAAAAGCCCTAGTCTTGATTGTTTTCATCACGCAGTGGTTTATTTAGTTTGCAAAACAAAGATAGCAATTAGCAGGTAAGTACTGAAATTTAGTTTGTAATTGTTCTTTTCTTCTTTTTCTAGATATACTTAACAAAGATATACCTTAATCTTTCTTTGAAATGAAGTCTGTTTAGGGAAAGAGAATTCTAAGTAAACCCTTAAATACTTGGAACTGAAACTTGCTTTGAATGGGTTTAGATATTTCACATTGTCACTGGAGAGGGCATGGACTATCATGATGAGCCTGCTGATGAATTGTCCCAGCCTCTCTTTTGACCATCATTTCATCCCCCCATTACTTTACTTCAATTCCAGGATCCATCATTATGACCACTCATTTACAGGTACTTCGGTTCTCTCATTCCCTCATTTCTTTGATTTATTTGCCTGGCCAAGCCTTGACCTTGATTAAACCCCACCTTCTTTGTGCCTGCACCTAAACAGGTTGAATGTTCCTAGAAAAACATGCTGACTGGTTCCCTTTATGACTGCTCTCTCGGACAAGGACCAGAGTACCAAAGAACGCCAGGGAGCCTCGTGGGTGTGCTTCGCTCCTCCCCATAATGAGCAATTATATTCCTTTCTTCTTCCTATCCTTCCTTTCTTGGCCTCTTCCTTTCATTTATTCATTAAAAAAATTTTAATTGTTCAATAAATAGACAATGCCTGGCATAATTCCAGACATTCAGAATACATCAGGGAACCAAACAAAGAGCCTCTATCCTTGTAGTGCTCACCTTTTAATTGTTGAAGTAGGTAGGACCCCTTCCAAGGCATGAGAGTGGGCCCTCATCTATCGCTCAGAAATGCATTGTCTGAGGGGCACATGTGCTGCCAGGGCAAGAGACTTTATTGGGAAGGGGCAACCAGGCGGAAGGCACAGAGTAAGGGAGCCCAGAAGAACTGCTCTGCCATGTGGTTCGAGTCTCAGGTTTTATGGAGATGGGCTTAGTTTCTGGGTTGTCATTGGCCAGTCATTCTGATCCAGGGTCCTTCCTGGTGGTGTGTACATTGCTCAGCCAAGATGGACCCCAGTGAGGAGGGTTCTGGGAGGTTGGTAAGACATGTGGCATCTCCTTCTGACTTTTCCCTAATTCTTCCAGTTGGTGGTAGTTTTTAGTTCCATGTTCCTTACCAGGACCTTCTCAGTGGCTGCTATCTTACCTGACCAGGGTGGTCAGTCTCAGTCAGTGTTGCCCCTGACATAATGAGTGAGGCAGGGAAAATAAACTAATACAAATATATGGCATGTTAGAACATGATGTAGCAAAGGAAAAAGTAGTGCTGGAGGGTGAGTGAATATGCTTTCTAAATAGTGTGATGTAGGGGGCTCACTGAAGGTGACATCTGAAAAGACTGAATGGGAGTTGACCAGCTGTAATTTCCCACCATCTTCTTGCCCCTGCCCCCTCTCACCTCCTTTAGCTGTACCCCCACCACCCACCCAGGCTCTGCTTATGATCTTGTCTGTACTTTGAGAGAGACTAGAAGCAGTCTCACAGGCTTTTCTGTGGCCATCCCCTCTCTCACGCTCTGCCTTCCTGCTGTTACTGTGCTCCAAGTGGCTGCCACTGTCCTGGGAGCCCTCCAGTTATGTGCTGAATCCTTCCCATTTCACCTTCTCAAGGACTTTTCTTCTGTGATCATCTCTTCTCTCCTGCATCATCAGTTTTTGCTCTCTACTCAATCATTAAAACATGCTCCTGTAACTCGTAAGAAAAATCCCTTTATCACCCCCCCATATTCTTTTCCAATGACCACCTCATTTCCCTCCTGCACTCGACAGAAAAACTTGTTCAATGATTTGTCTAGTGTCCTTGTCTCCACTTTCTCACCTATGATTCTCTCTCTCTCTTTTTTTAAATTGAAATATAGTTGATATGGATTTCCCTGGTGGCTCAGAAGGTAAATAATCCGCCTGCAATGCAGGAGACCTTGGTTTGATTCCTGGGTCAGGACAATCCCCTGGAGGAGAGCATGGCAACCCATTCCAGTATGCTTGCCTGGAGAATCCCCATGGACAGAGGAGCCTGGTAGGCCACAGTCCGTGGGGTCACAAAGAGTTGGACACAACTGAGCAACTAAGCACAGCACGTAGTTGATATACAGTACTGATAGTTTGAGGTGTATAGCAAGCAAGTGAAGTGAAGTCGCTCAGTCGTGTCTGACTCTTTGCGACCCCATGGACTGTAGCCTACCAGGCTCCTCCGTCCATGGGATTTCCCAGGCAAGAGTACTGGAGTGGGTTGCCATTTCCTTCTCCAGAGTATCTTCCTGACCCAGGGATCAAACCCAGGCCTCCTGCATTGTAAGCAAGACGCTTTACCGTCTGAGCCACCAGGGAAGTCTATAGCAAGCAAAGTGATTGTTAAACATTTTTTCAGATTATATTCCATTATAGGTTATTGAATATAATTCCCTGTACTGTGTAGTATATCCTTGTTGCTTATCTATTTTATGTATAGTAATTTGTATCTGCTAATCCCCTACTCCTAATGTGTCCCTCCTTCCCTCCCTCTCCTTTTTGGTAACCATAAATTTGTTTTCTATGTCTGTGAGTCTATTTCTGTTTTATAAATAAGTTCATTTGTATCATTTTTTTTAGATTCTACATACAAGTGATATCAAGTGGTTTTTGTCTTTCTAAGTCTGACTTACTTCACTTAGTGTGATAATCCATAGGTCCGTCATGTTCCTGCAGTAGACATCATCTTATGCCAGTTGTCAGTTGATGGGCCCAGCCTCTTTTCAAACTACTGGATCTGAGCTTTCTCCCTCCATAGACACTATTTTTTATTAAGATCAGTTTTAACCATACCCAGCACTCATGCCATTTCTGTTATCCTACTTGCTTTGTTAACAGCATTTGTCCAAATGGTAGGTTATTGCTTTCTTGAGAAACATTCTTTTCTTGACTCAGAAGGCATCTCATGATCTCCTGATTTCTCCCTTCTTTTCTGACCCTTTCTCAGTCTCCTTTGCTCACGCTCCTCTTCCACGTGACCTCCAGCTTTGAGAGCACCCTAAGATCTGGTCGTGAGTGCCTCTCCTTCTGTGTCCCCTTATAATCCCATGAAGTTCAGTGCAGAGCTTTTATATCACTTCTATATCTCACTCAAGGCTTGAAGCAACAGGGTTTACTTCTTGATCTCAGGATAGCAGCAGGGGTGGGGAAGAGTTACCATTTACATGTAATCATCAGGGACCCAGCATCACAGTAAGGGAAAGGCAAATTGCACACCAGTCTTCAAGGCTTCTGCTCATAGCTCAGTAGCCTGAGCATGTTGTATGGCTCCAGCCTAACCACTGGGTCAGGAAGCCCAGCTTTCTATGTGCCCAGAGTAGAGGAGAACCCGATCCCAGTGATACATGGATGGCCCCCACACAACATGATTTCAAATGCATTATATAATTTTATGTGTAATTTATATCTATATATACCTGTCTATCTCTCTATCTTGGCCCCATAAAGTAAGCAAAGGAGTAATATTAGCATTATACCAATGAGGAACTGATAGGAGATGAAGTATAATCTATCAGCTACATTTCTGATCATATAAGCCCCAGTTTTTGACAGCTTTTTCATAACCTATAGGTAAAAAAGCAGTTTGTAAACTATCACTCCTTGCACTGTTTCTGCATCCTCTAGCTTCTTTCAGCATTTCACCAAAAGATAACTAGAATAGGCCTGGGGAGAATATCATAACCTTTACAAGTGTGTTAGAAAGTTATTTCCAAAGTCAAATTGCTGCTTCACTGGCAGCAGACAAGATACTCACCTGTCCTTTCTGGGTCATGCTTGTTTCATGGCTGTTAATTGCCACACCTTATTAAGGACATAATGACACATTGATTATTGACTGGGTCATAACTGTGAATAGTTATCAGCAGGTCAATCGTTCATGATAATATAAAGTATAACTGATGATACAGTTGTCTCCAAGTTCAGCTTATCTAATACATCACCTTGAAGAAAAAGAGAAATGTTATGATGAGGACTTTTGGAGTTGGGTAGATCAGAACTGACGCTGCTTACTTCTGAGAAGAGATTTAGTACTCCATGAAAGGACCGTCCACAGAAGGAACATTTTCTCTCCTACCCTCCCATTGGGCATGAGACCAACATCTATTCATATTCATCACATTGTACTCAGCTTAATTTTGCAGTTAGTTGATCTGATGAATTGTGAGTTCCCTGAGAGCCAGGACCATGTTTTAGCCTTTTCTGTATCCCAGCTTAGTACTTAGGATGTTAAGTTTATCTTTAGGTATGTGTTGAATGACTATGAATGATTATGTTGTGAAGTAGATAAGACATTTGTTTTACACAATAGATATACTGTGATAATCAGGTGATGGAGGAAGGGTATTCTGTCTCAGTGTGTATTAATTAGCACTACTCATCAGATATAACTCCTCTTCCTGCTGTCCTCATAGATAAATGGGTCCAGATGACAACTTCTGTTCAGTGAGCTGGGAGCAGAAGTGGTGTGTGCCCTCATGAAACCTTCTGAGCTCTGCTTTGCCTCTGGCACAGTCACCCTCAACGTGGATCACTGAGTCACTGCAGTAAGCTAACCTGCAGTGAACACATATTGGCTTGGCCAGAAG
Organism: Cephalophus harveyi; assembly: GCA_006410635.1. Taxonomy (NCBI): domain Eukaryota; kingdom Metazoa; phylum Chordata; class Mammalia; order Artiodactyla; family Bovidae; genus Cephalophus; species Cephalophus harveyi. Next base: position 114,142 of record SJYT01041148.1, read on the forward strand.
GGTCATACAGAACCCGAACGAAATTTCTGGCCAACCCAATAATACAAACAGGAAATTTAACTTTATCATAGCACAAGCCAATAGAAGAAATGTAACTCTAAATTTTTGGTAACACTAGTATAAAAAGTAAAAATGGGCGAAGTTAATTTTTTATGTTTTATTTAATATAGTAGATCTAAATTATCATTTAAATGTGTAATCAAGAGATAAAGAGATACTTTATATTCTTGTTTTCAGACTTCTCAGTCTTCAAAACCTAGTTCATATTTTCCACAGACCTCAATCTGGACTAGCTGTATTTGAAGTACTTAGTAGCTCCCATATGGATAGTATAGTACTACCATTTTCAGTCAGTTCAGTCACTCAGTCCTGTCCAACTCTTTGCAACCCCATGGACTGCAGCAAGCCAGGCTTCCCTGACAAACACCAACTCCTGGTCCTTGCTCAAACTCATGTCCATTGAGTCAGTGATGCCATCCAACCGTCTCGTCCTCTGTCATCCTCTTCTCCTCCTGCCTTCAGTCTTTCCCACCATCAAGGTCTTTTCCAATGAGTCGGTTCTTTGCACCCGGTGGCCAAAGTATTGGAGTTTCAGCTTCAGCATCAGTCCTTCCAATGAATATTCAGGACTGAATTCCTTTAGGATTGACTGGTTGGATATCCTTGCTGTTTAAGGGACTCTCAAGAGTCTTTTCCAACACCACAGTTCAAAAACATCAATTCTTCGGTGCTCAGCTTTCTTTATGATCCAACTCTAGCATCCATACATGACTACTGGGAAAACCATAGCTTTGACTAGACAGACTTTTGTCAGCAAAGTAATGTCTCTGATTTTTAATAGGCTATCTAGGTTGGTCATAGCTTTTCTTCCAAGAAGCAAGTGTCTTTTAATTTCATAGCTGCAGTCACCATCTGCAGTGATTTTGAAGCCCAAGAAAATAAAATTTGTCACGGTTTCCATTGTTTTCCCATGTATTTACCATGAAGTGATGGGACCAGATTGAAGACAGTGGAGAAAACCACTACACCATTCAGGTATGACCTAAATTAAATCCCTTATGACTATACAGTGGATGTGAGAAATAGATTTTAGGAACTAGATCTGATAGACAGAGTGCCTGATGAACTATGGACGCAAGTTCGTGACAGTGCACAGGAGACAGTTATCAAGACCATCCCCAAGAAAAAGAAATGCAAAAAAGCAAAATGGCTGTCTGGGGAGGCCTTACAAATAGCTGTGGAAAGAAGGGAAGTGAAAAGCAAAGGAGAAAAGGAAAGATATACCCATTTGAATGCAGAGTTCCAAAGAATAGCAAGGAGAGATAAGAAAGACTTCCTCAGCTATCAATGCAAAGAAATAGAGAAAAACAATAGAATGGGAAAGACTAGAAATCTCTTCAAGAAAATTAGAGATACCAAGGGAACATTTCGTGCAAAGATGGACTCAATAAAGGACAGAAATGGTAGGGAACTAAGAGAAGCAGAAGATATTAAGAAGAGGTAAGAGGTGGCAAGAATACACAGGACTGTACAAAAAAGATCTTCATGACCCAGATAATCACAATGGTGTGATCACTCACCTAGAGCCAGACATCCTGGAATGTGACGTCAAGTGGGCCTTAGGAAGCATTACTATGAACAAAGCTACTGGAGGTGATAGAATTCCAGTTGAGCTATTTCAAATCCTGAAAGATGATGCTGTGAAAGTGCTGCACTCAATATGCCAGGAAATTTGGAAAACTCAGCAGTGGCCACAGAACTGGAAAAGGTCAGTGTTCATTGCAATCCCAAAGAAAGGCAATGCCAAAGAATGCTCGAACTATTGCACAATTGCACTCATGTCACATGCAAGTGAAGTTATGCTTAAAATTCTCCAAGCCAGGTTTCAGCAATACGTGAACCGTGAATTTCCAGATGTTTAAGCTGGTTTTAGAACAGGCAGAGGAACCAGAGATCAAATTGCTAACATCCGCTAGGTCATGGAAAAAGCAAGAGAGTTCCAGAAAAACATCTATTTCTGCTTTATTGACTATGCCAAAGCCTTTGACTATGTGGATCACAATACACTGTGGAAAATTCTGAAAGATATGGGAATACCAGACCACCTGACCTGCCTCTTGAGAAATCTGTATGCAGGTCAGGAAGCAACAGTTAGAACTGGACATGGAACAACAGACTGGTTCCAAATAGGAAAAGGAGTACATCAAGGCTACATTCATTGCCTCTTGTTAATGGCAATGTGAAATCTTGACAGCTAGAAATGAGCTGTATAAACTAGCATTTTGGTTGTCTGGAAATATTAAGAATTTTGGAGATGTTACTTATGTACTCAGGCTCTTTGCTCTGCCTAAAGACTGAAACTTCCCCCTATGTACTTTATTGGCATGAGATTTTTATTTTTAGAACCTGAAAATAATTACATAGCATGTTAAGCCCAGACTCTTGCATATGGAAACGACCCCATGCAATGGAGTTCCAGATTTGTCAAAAAGCTTATTTGATATTGCAATTTGAGGAGAGCGAAAGGAAAAGATATTTTCCTTCATAATGAATCCAATTGGGAACTTTTTTAATAGGGAAAAGGTCATACTAATACTGTTTAGTGTTCCTATATAAGATATAATAAAACTTAAGAAATATTTTAGCTCTTATTAAGTTTTCCAGTATCTCCTGGTATAAGTTTCCTCATTTGTAAAATTAAGTTGGTAATACACAGAGCTTCCCTGGTAGTTCAGAGGTTAAAGCGTCTGCCTGCAATGCAGGAAATCTGGGTTCGATCCCTGGGTCGGGAAGATCCCCTGCAGAAGGAAATGGCAACCCACTCCAGTGTTCTTGCCTGGAGAATCCCATGGAGGGAGGAGCCTGGTAGGCTACAGTCCATGGGGTCACAAAAAGTCAGACACGACTGAGCTACTTCACTTTCACTTTCACTAATTATAAGGAAAAAAGGAGAGAATTTATGAAATGATATTATTCTTGATACCTATTAGGCCAAGAAATATATGTGATTTTCCTTCTTTCTTTCTTAACGGATAATTCTGAATTTATCCCCTTAATCCAGAAATCCTGACCACTCAGAATCAGATGGCTGTAATTAATTTTAAAGCTGGTGATGGAGAAAGAGATGGGAAGGATCTGAGACTCTGAATACCCCCATCTTATCTTTCTTGTTCCTAGAAGTCACCAAGACAATAAGGCCATGCTGTGCACACCCCTTTTCACTCTGAGGCTTTGGCCCTAAAGTACAGTGCGCCACACTCGAGCTGAGCTAAACTGAGCCACACGGATGACTGCTCTCCAAGGTCCAGAGCTTTTTCTCCTAAAACCTATGTGAATCTGGCTTCCCTTTGGGTGGAGAAAATTCTTAAACAAGAAAAATAATCCTGCTATGGAATGTTTCTTCCCCATTCATGAAGAAAGGGCCACTAACAGAAACTCTCTGCCTCTTTCAACCCCTACCTCCCTCCTCTGCATGAGACTTTGGGGCAAAGGGTCCAGCATATGCAGCTCAATCAATTCTGACTCCCCACTCCTCTTTTTGAGAGTCAGCTGCTTGCAGGAGGCAGACCTTCTCCTCTGCTCCTTCTTGCTGCATTTTGTAGGGGCAACCCCCCTTGCCATGGGACATTCAGTGGTGGCCAGGTGTCACCTCTGAGTGTCTAAGTCTGAGGTTCAATATAAGAAAGTACATTGTCGCCATGCACCCAAGCCATATTTCCCAATACTTAATGTTAATAAGGTGATGTTCTCCTGTCTTGGGCCAATTTCTCTAATCTCCTTTTTGATTCAGAGCTTCTTCAGTGAGTCAGACACCTCTTGTGGTCAGCCTTATATTCTTTTGATCTCCCTTTCACAACACCATGCTGCAGTAACCAACTCTGTGTAAGTGTACCCTGAAAGATGTGTATAAGAGACAGACTCAATATCTTATAATAACCTATAATGGAAAAGAATCTGGAAGAGAATGCATAAATATATATATCCGTGTGTCTATATATTGAGTATGTATATATATATATATATATTTTGTATATTCTCTTCCAGATTCTTTTCCATTATAGGTTATTATACTGAGTACAGTTCCCTGTGCTATACAGTAGGTCATTGTTGTTAACCTATTTTATACATAGTAGTGTGTATGTGTTAATCCTAAACTAATATATTAAGCCTGTATTAGGTTTATATTGCTGCATAAGAGATAACATGAAACTTTAAAAGCTTAAAACAGTCCATGTTTATGATCTCATAGTTTCTCTGTGGGCCATAAGTCTGGATACAACTCACTGGGGTCTTCTAATCAGGATGCCACAAGGTTGCCATCAGGATTTCAGCCAGGCTTCATTCCTTCTGAGTTCGAGGTCCTTTACATAGTAATTGGCAGGATTTATTTCCTTGTGGTTGTCAGACTCAAGTTCCCCCTTTCCTGCTTGGCTGTCGATTAGAGGCTGCTCTCAGCTCTTAGGGGCTGCTCACAACTCCTGGGCTTCCCAGGCTTTCTCACAACGTGGCAACTTAGCTCCTTAAAGCCTGCAGAAGGATCTCGCTAACGTGGAAACTGTTTCAAAGACTGACCTGATCGATTCAGGCCAATCCAGGAAAATCTTTCTGTTTATTCACTCAAAGTTATCAGTTTAGTATCCCAATCCCAGGAATGCGATCCCCTCATATTCAGAGGTTCCACCTATTTTGTTATTAAGGATGTGTACTCAAGTAGGGTGAAAATCTTGGGACTGTCTTATAATTCAACTTGTCACCTAACTTGTAACCTGAAGGAGCAGGAATTTATCAGGCAGAGAAAATAGCATATGAGAAAACACTGAGTTTGTCAGGAGTCTGGCGATGGAAAGAAGAAATGAGGGCCATGTGACTGGAACCCAGAGAAAGGAAAAATGATACAAGATAAAGGAGTAGCTGGATCATGCATTGGCCACCTTAGTGATTTTCCAGACAGTCATGGGATACCATGGATCACAATGTATTTTTAAAGATGTCTCTGATGTCAGCGAGAATACACAAGGCAAGAATGGAACTAGCTGGAGCCCAGCTTCTAGAAGTCTTCAAGGAGCTAGATGAAGGAGACTTAAAGGAGGACGCTGTTGGTGGAGATGAAAAGAAATGGATGGATTTGAGAGAAATGTAAGAGGTAGAATCAGTAAGACACAACAACTGACTGAATGCGGTCTAAGGAAAAAGAAGTCAAAGGTGACTCCTGGACTTAAGAGACAAATTGTGCCATTTGCTGAATCTGGGGACAATGAGAAGAGCAGTGTTTTCCAGGAAAGTGGATCTGTTTTAGACACATTGGGTGTGATGCAGCCATGAGATTATCAGGGGTAGATAGTATGTTGGCCATTGTTGCTGATCTGGAACTCAGAGGAAGAGTCTGAACCAAAGATAGGGATCTGGGAGATAGGCGACACCTAAAGCCACTGGGAAGGGATGCAGTCTTCCAGGGAGAACAGGTGGAATGAGACTAGAGTCTGGATGAAGTCCTTGGGGAGCCTCATGTAAAGATATGCCAAGGAGGAGTGAGGAGCAACTTCATACACCTGTTTCCTATCTGTTAGTGTTAGTTGCTCATTTGTGTCTGACTCTTTGTGACCTCATGGACTGTAGCTTGCAGGCTCCTCTGTCCATGGAATTTCCCAGGCACGACTACTGCAGTGGGTAGCCATTCCTTTCTCCAGAGGACCTTCTCACCCTGTGAAGTTGAACCCGTGTCTCCTTCATCGCAGGCGATTTCTTTACCATCTGAGGCACCAGATAAGTCTTATTTCCTGGCTGATGCTAAAGTTATCTTCAAGGAATGAGCATTGTGACCATTTAGGAACATACAGTGTCTCAGAGGCTTTTCTCTACCAGGGCATAATGTGAGAGAAAGGGGGGGTGGCGGAGGGAGGGAGGAAAAGAGAGAATGTGTGTGTGTGCAGGTACATGAGTTGTGGAGAGAGAACTGCGTCAGAATCAGCTGAAGAGCTTTTTTGAAACTACACTCAGGAATTCTGAGGACCCCTCAGGGAACCAAGAATGAAAAAGTAAAATGAAACAAAAAGGCCTTTTTAGAAACATATGCCCTCATTTTTCAGAGAAACCTTGAAGCTCAGAAAAGTGGAAGTCATTTGCCCAGTGACACACAGCTGAGTTGATGGCAGCCCCACTGAAAGGGGTTGGAATTGCTTAGCGATTACCCTGAATCTTTCAGCCCTCCAGAAGTGTACATTTCTCCATCTGTTTCAGAGGCTAGGTTCCAGATATACCAAAAAATTCTACCATCAGCTGTAAATTAGCAGCATGTTCTCCACACATTCAGTAGCTATGGGAGGGAGAAGGAAATTCTTTTAGAGCTACTTGCAATATGACCATGTAGCTTCAGAGCAATCATGCTTGATACTCTCCTCATTTTAGAAATCAGAATACCGAGGCTTATGAACTAGGAGCATGCCAGAAACACACGGGGAATGTGAGTGGCAGAACCAAGCTTCAACTTTTCTTTTTCTTTTTTAACCACTGACCTGACATTCATTCACAAATGTCATTCAGTTCAGTTCAGCCGCTCAGTCATGTCCGACTCTTTGCAAACCGTGAACCTCAGCACGCCAGCCCTCCCTGTCCATCACCAACTCCCGGAGTCCACCCAAACCCATGTCCATTGAGTCGGTGATGTCATCCAACCATCTCATCCTCTGTTGTCCCCTTCTCCTCCTGCCCTCAATCTTTCCCAGCATCAGGGTCTTTTCCAATGAGTCAGCTCTTTGCATGAGGTGGCCAAAGTATTGGAGTTTCAGCTTCAACATCAGTCCCTCCAATGAACACCCAGGACTGATCTCCTTTAGGATGGACTGGTTGGATCTCCTTGCAGTCCAAGGGACTCTCAAGAGTCTTCTCCAACATCACAGTTCAAAAGAATAAATTCTTTGGTGCTCAGCTTTCTTCACAGTCCAACTCTCACATCCATACATGACCACTGGAAAAACCACAGCCCTGACTAGATGGACCTTTATTAGCAAAGTAATGTCTCTGCTTTTTAATATGCTATCTAGGTTGGTCATAACTTTTCTTCCAAGGAGTAAGCATCTTTTAGTTTCATGGCTGCGGTCACCATCTGCAGTGATTTTGGAGCCCCCCACACCCAGGACTGATCTCCTTTAGGATGGACTGGTTGGATCTCCTTGCAGTCCAAGGGACTCTCAAGAGTCTTCTCCAACATCACAGTTCAAAAGTATAAATTCTTTGGCGCTTAGCTTTCTTTATAGTCCACCTCTCACATCCATACATGACTACTGGAAAAACCATAGCCTTGACCAGACAGACCTTTGTTGGCAAAGTAATGTCTCTGCTTTTTAATATGCTATCTAGGTTGGTCATAACTTTCCTTCCAAGGAGTAAGCATCTTTTAATTTCATGGCTGCAATCACCATCTGCAGTGATTTTGGAGCCCAAAAAATTAAAGTCAGCCATTGTTTCCACTGTTTCCCCATCTATTTGCCATGAAGTGGTGGGACTGGATGCCATGATCTTAGTTTTCTGAATGTTGAGCTTTAACACAACTTTTTCACTCTCCTCTTTCACTTTCATCAAGAGGCTTTATAGTTCTTCACTTTCTGCCATAAGGGTGGTATCATCTGCATATCTGATGATATGTCTCCCGGCAATCTTGATTCCAGCTTGTGCTTCTTCCAGCCCAGCATTTCTCATGATGTACTCTAAATAAAAGTTAAATAAGCAGGGTGACAATATACAGCCTTGAAGTACTCCATTTCCTATTTGGACCTAGTCTGTTGTTCCCTGTCCAGCTCTAACTGTTGCTTCCTGACCTGCATCTCCCCTCACCACTGAAACTCTAAGTAGCAAAGACATTGATATGATCCAGAGGGTTTTCCTGGATCTGCAAGCCTGTTGTTTAACCACCCTGCTGAAAATTCTATGCCAAAGAGCTACAAAGCAGTGGCAGCTGCTTTGTGAGCTATAGCAACTTTCCCCATGCTAGGGGAATGTATGGTCCTCAGGCTCCACGGCTCTGACTCGTAACTTAAAATACAGAAAATTCTCTCTCTCTACCTTCATGGTGTACACACCAATAACACTCAAAATTTCAATGACACTGTCAGTAATCTTTACTTTCCAGTAGCTATCTCTCTCTCTGGGATCAGATATGAATCCTCAGGGGTAGGGAAGGAAGTCTGTATCAGAATTGCTGAGATTGTTTAATAATGAGTGTGTTGTTACTGCCCCAGTCTTGCATGCCTATCATTCCCTTAGATTAATGTCCTTCCCACAGATTGTCTTTATGCAGATGCATTACTGTGCAGACATTATCTGTCCTGAACTTGTCTAAATCCTAAAATAAGGACAATTTATATGCAAATGGGATTCCTGTAACTTAAGAACAGACAGAAAGTTATGGAATGTCAGAGAAGGAAAAGGAAACGTTTGTCTAAGAAGATTTCACAAATGAATATTGTAGTTGCCATTTATAGAACTGAAGAAAGGATATGGCCAGATCTTCTAAGTTATGAATTTCACATTCTAAATGGGAACATACAAGAAATCCAGTTTATGTGGCAAATTTTAAACATAAAGGACTTAAAAGAGAGAATTAAGGATTTACTCAATGCATGAAAGGGCTGACGGCGTGGATCTTAAGCTGGTCCTTCAGGAAAAACTCATAAAGTATCACAGAACTGACTCACCGGAATCTTCTCATGCTTCCTTTAAGATTGCTGTGGGTACTACAGAGTTCTTGAAGTACCTAAGGGAAATAAAATCCAGGAATCAGGCAGCTGCTGCCACAGAAGACTCTGGGTACCCAGCAACTGGACAGGGAACAGTGGCATAATTTGCAGGAACATCTCACACCCTTACAACAGATTTCCAGTGCAGAAAATTGGGCTCTGGCTCAATCTTCCTATTTTAAATGCTTTGCAAATCCATCTAATTGGTGGCATCTATTTTGCACCCTAGCTGAAGATAGACCCAGAAATACTTACACCATAACAATTGGCATACAATATGTAGCAGAGCTTCCCTCCTCTTCACCCTTCAGAAAATGGATTTTAAATATCTCTTGGCACATCACTGGCCTGTTGACTCTGTCCACTGTATCTTCATATTTTGCACAGGACATATAATACATAAATGAAGGTGTAAAATTGGATTAGAATTTTATGACAGTATAAGATTAGAACTTTCATGAGAGATTTGATGCTGACAGATGCAAAGCTAGCCCTTACATGACTTTTTGATAAAGTTTTTTCAAAACGAAAGCACAACACTATATAACACCATTTTGGCTGGAGAGGGGAAGGGCAACTCGCTCCAGTATTCTTGCTGGAAAATCCCATGGACAGAGAAGTCTTGCAGGCTACAGTCCATGGGGTTGCAAAAGAGTTGAACATGACTTGGCGGCTAAACAACAAAAACAAAAAGTGGAAAACTAAAGTAACTGCTGGTACTGTGAGACCACATTTATCAGTAAACCTATTTATATATTCCTGTTCAAGAAAACCACAGTTATTAGAAACTAGTTTTCTCCATCCTGATGCAGTTTTTCAGTTTGAAGCTATCTAGAATTAAAGATACTGTGTACATGTAATAGATACAATGACTAATTTTTTTCCCACCTTTCCAAAATCATAGATATTATCATGTTCAGTTCAAATTAAAACTATCTGTATGGCTAAAACAGTCTATTTGCATAAATATAAATATTTTCCGTTTATAACACAATGGGAAGTACTCTAAAATTAGTCTTTTTACACAAGCAGAATTATCTACAAAGCAGAAACAGACTCACAGAGTAGATAACAGATTTGTGGTTGCCAAGGGACTGGGGGGAAGAATGGATTGGGAGTTTGGGATAAGCTAATGCAAACTATTATATATAGGAAAGATAAAAAGCAATGTCCTACTGTATAACACAGAAAATTGTATTCCATATCTTATGATAAATCATAATGGAAAAGAAAAAATTAAATTAAATTAGTCACTTTAAAAAGTTGTAGGCTGGGAGTAAGGATTTCAAAAGACCCTTGACATTTTCATTATACTTAGTTAATGATCATGGGATTCATTTTGATTCAAACTAAGGTTATACTCTTAAAATTTTCAATTCTTTTAAATTTTTAAAACATTCCTAAGATGGCAAAGTGTCCAGCATGGCTGGGCCAGACAGTATTGTAGCTTAGGGCTTGCAGCGCCTTGGTGCCTGTATCCTGAGCCTGGTGGCCCTGCATTGTCTCTGGCCCTGTAGTGGAGATGCAGGATGGGCATATGTGATGGATGGTCATTTTCCTGAAGTTAACATTATCGGAAGACTGATCTACCCCTGGCAAAAAAGGGCCAGTTCACACTGCTGGCTCCGAAGGGCTGCTCTTTGAGACCAAGTTCTGAGCGGAGCCTCCAGTCATTGGTGATCCTGGCTGCCTTTCTTCAGCAGGTGCTCCTGGTGGCAGTGTGTGTGTTCTCCATGTTTCCAGAGGAGCCTATTATTACCTTTCTAAAAAGAAAAAAAAAAGAAAAAAAACTTATGTTTTAAACAAATTGCATATTTTAAAAAATGTTTGTGTTCAATTTTCTTATATTGCACTTTTAAGAGTCTGAAACTCTATTCTAGGTTTTTTTTTTTTTTGCTTTTTCATATTTGTTTTTAGTTTTGTACCTTGAAGAGTCTAATTTTTAGTATCCACTTTCATTTAGGGATTTGATTTCTGGCTTGATTGCCCTCTTCCCTTTTGACTCTTCCTTTTCTCCTTCTGGTAACCTTTATCTCCCTCCTCTCTCTTCTCTTTTCTATATAACTTTGTGAATCTCTTTGGATGTTCCTGGCTGTGGAGAATTGTTTCACCATTAACCTAAGGGTTCTGTCTTCTGTACTGTGTGGATACAAAAGCCTTGATGCTACTGTAAGAGGGGAATCAAAACTCAGAGGCAGGAGGCTCAACTCCAGAACTTTGGGCTTTCATAGAGCTCCTGACCCCAGGGAATGTTAATAGATGAGAGCCTACCCCAAAGCTGCCATACCTACACTGATACCAAGTTCCATTCAAGAGCCAGCAAGCTCCAGTGCAAGACATCACACACTAATCCTTCAGCAAAACAGGAACACAGCACTGAACATTGAAAGATAGGCTGCCCAAAGCCATACCAAACCCATCGACACCCCAAAACATACTACTGGACACCGGATTGCCCTCCAGAGAGACGAGACCAGCTCCACCCACTAGAACACAGACACAAACTCCTCCAAGCAGGAAACTTTCACAAGCCATGATCAACCCCACCCACAGAGAGCAGACTCCACAATTAAGAGGAATTATGACCCTCCAGTCTGCAGAAAGGAGACCCCAAACACAGCAAACTAAACAAAATGAAAAGCAGAGGAATATCCAGCAGGTGAAGGAACATGATAGAAACCTGCCAAACCAAACAAAAGAGGAAGAGAAAGGGAGTCTGAAAAATAACTCAGAATAATGATAGTAAAGATGATCCAAAATCTTGAAAAAAAAAAATGGAGTTACAGATAAATAGACTAGAGTCGTGGATTGAGAAAATGAAACAAATGTTTAAGAAGAACCTAGAAGAAATAAAGACTAGTCAATCAATAATGAACAATTCAATAACTGGGATTAAAAGCACTCTGCAGGGAACCAATAGGAGAGTAACTGAGATAGAAGAAAGGATAAGTGAGTTGGGAGATAGAATGGTGGAAATAAATAAAGAAAAAGGAATAAAAAGAAATGAGGACAGCCCCAGAGACCTCTGGGACAATGTTAAACACTTCACTATTTGAATCATAGGAGTCCCAGAAGAAGAAGACAAAAGGAAAGGGCATGGGAAAATATTTGAGGAGATAAAAGTTGAAAATTTCCCTAAAATGGGGAAGGAAATAGTCACCCAAGTCCAAGAAGTCCAGAGAGTTCCATACAGGATAAACCCAAGAGGAAACACAACAAGATGCATACTATTCAAACTGACAAAAATTAAACACAAAGAGCAAATATTAAAAGCAGCAAGGGATAAACAACAAATAACATACAAGGGGATCCCCATAAGGGCAACAGTTGATCTGTCAACAGAAATTCTGTAGGCCAGAAGGGAATGGCAGGATATACTTAAAGTGATGAAAGGGAAAAACCTGCAACCAAGATTACTCTACACAGCAAGGATCTCATTCATATTCAAAGGAGAAATCAAAAGCTTTACAGATAAGCAAAAGCTGAGAGAATTCAGCACCCTCAAAGCAGCTCTTCAACAAATGCCAAAGGGTCTTCTCTAGACAGGAAATACAGAAAATGTTTCTAAAAATGAACCAAACAGTCAAGTAAATGGTAATGAGATCATACCTATCAATAATAACCTTAAAAATAAATGGGTTAAATTCTCCAACCAGAAGACAAAGACTGGCCAAATGGATACAAAAACAAAACCCCTATATATGGCTGTCTACAAAAAACCCACCTCAAACTTAGGGAAACATGCAGACTGAAAGTAAAGGGCTGGAAAAGATATTTCATGCAAATGGAGATCAAAAGAAAGCAGGAGTAGCAATACTCATATCAGATAAAATAAACTTTAAAATAAAAAGAGCATTATAAGAGACAAAGAAGGATACCACATAATGATCAGAGATCAATCCAAGAGGAAGATATATCAATTATAAATATATGTGCACCTAACATAGGAGCCGGACACGACTGAAGCAACTTAGCAGCAGCAGCAACGTAGGAGCACCTCAGTATACAGGCAAATGCTAACAGCTATGAAAGGGGAAATTGACAGTAAACAGTAATAGCAGGGGACTTTAATACCCCACTCACACCAATGGCCAGATCATCCAGACAGAAAATTAGCAAGTAAACACAAGCTATAAATGATTCATTGGACCTGTTAGACCTAATTGATATCTACAGGGCATTTCAAACCAAAGCAATGGATTTAACCTTTTTCTCAAGTTCATGTGCAACATTTTCCATGATAGATCACATTCTGGGCTAAAAATCTAGCCTTGGTAAATTAAAAACAAATTGAAATCATTTCAAGCATCTTTTCCAGTCACAATTCTGTAATAGTAACTATTAACTAGAGGAAAAAAACTATAAAGGACTCAATCATGGAGGCTAAACAACATGCTTCTGAATAAACAAGAGATCACTGAAGAAATAAAAAAGGGAATCAAAATATGCATAGAAACAAATGATAATTGAAAACATGAAAACCGAAAACCTATGGGATTCAGTAAAAGTAATGCTGAGAATGTAGTTCATAACAATAGAAGCCTACCTCAAGAAGCAAGAGAAACACCACATAAACAACCTAATTTTACACATAAAGCAACTAGAAAAAGAAGAACAAAACCCCCCAAAGTTAATAAAAGGAGGTAAATCATAAAAATTAGAGCAGAAATAGAAGAAAAAGAAATGAAGGAGACTATAGCAAAGATGAATAAAGCTCATTCTTTGAGAAGGTAAATAAAATGACAAATCCTTAGCCACACTCATTAAGAAAAAAAATGAAGACTCAAATCAATAAAATTAGAAATGAAAATGAAGAAATTATAGCAGACAATACAGAAATACAAAGGATCACAAAAGACTGTGAACTCACAGGAAATCACTTGCCTTTGCACACATTCTGTGCAAATGTTAATATTTGTGTGTGTGTGTGTGTGTATGTAAGTTGCTCAGTCGTGTCTGACTCTTTGTGACCCCATGGACTGTAGCCCACCAGGCTTCTCTGTCTCTGGGATTCTCCAGGTAAGAATACTGAAGTGGATTGCCATTCCCTTCTTCAGAGGATCTTCCCCACCCAGGGATCAAGCCCTGGTCTCCTGCATTGCAGGCAAATTCGTCACCATTTGAGCTACAGGGAAGTCATAAAAGACTACTATGAGCAACTATATGCCAATAAAATGGACAACTTGGAAGAAATGGACACATTCTTAGAAAAGCATTACCTTCCAAAACTGAACCAGCAATAAAAAGAAATTTTGAACAGAATAATCACAAGCACAGAAACAAAAGCTGTATTAAAAAATCTGCCAACAAAAAAAGCCCAGGACCAGATGGCTTCAACAGTTGAATTCTACCAGAAATTTAGAGAAGAGCTGACATCTATTCTACTCAAACTCTTCCAGAAAGTTGCAGAGGATGGAAAACTCCCCAAATCATTTTACAAGGCCATTAACACCCTGATACCCAAACCAGACAAAGTTGCCACACACAAAAAAATAAAACTATAGGTCAATATTACTGATGAACATAGATGCAAAAATCCTCAACAGAGTTCTAGCAAACAAAAACTAACAACATATTAAAAAGATCATACATCATGATTAAGTGGGCTTTATTCCAGGGATGTAAGAATTCTTTAATATTTGCAAATCAATGTGATACACCATATTAATAAATTGAAAGACAAAAGCCATATGATAATTTCAGTAGATGCAAATAAAACCTTTGACAAAATTCAAGACCTATTTATGATAAAAACTCTCTAGAAAGTAGGAATAGAGGAACATACCTCAACATAATAAATGCCATATATGACAAACCCATAGAAAACATTATCCTCAATGGCAAAAAAATTGGAAACATTTCCACTAAAATCAGGAACAAGATGAAGGTACCGACTTTCACCACTATAATTCAACATAGTTTTGGAAGTTCTTGCCACATCAATCAGAAAAGAAAAAGAAATAAAAGAATCCAGATTGGAAAAGAAGTAAAACTTTCACTGTTTGCAGATGATATGACCCTCTACTTAGAAAACCCTAGAGATGCCACCAGAAAATTACTAGAGCTAATCAATAAACAGAGTAAAGTTGTAGGATATAACATCAATACACAGAAACCCCTTACATTCCTATACATTCAGTTCAGTTCAGTTCAGTTCAGTACAGTTGCTCAGTCGTGTCCGACTATTTGCGACCCCATGAATTGCAGCACGCCAGGCCTCCCTGTCCATCACCAACTCCTGGAGTTCACTCAGACTCACGTCCATCAAGTGAGTGATGCCATCCAGCCATCTCATCCTCAGTCGTCCCCTTCTCCTCCTGCCCCCAACCCCTCCCAGCATCAGAGTCTTTTCCAATGAGTCAACTCTTCTCATGAGGTGGTCAAAGTACTGGAGGTTGAGCTTTAGCATCATTCCTTCCAAAGAATTCCCAGGGCCGATCTCCTTCAGAATGGACTGGTTGGATCTCCTTGCAGTCCAAGGGACTCTCAAGAGTCTTCTCCAACACCACAGTTCAAAAACATTAATTCTTCAGTGCTCAGCCTTCTTCACAGTCCAACTCTCACATCCATACATGATCTTCGTTTTCTGAATGTTGAGCTTTAAGCCAACTTTTTCACTCTCCTCTTTCACTTTCATCAAGAGGCTTTTTAGCTCCTCTTCACTTTCTGCCATAAGGGTGGTGTCATCTGCATATCTGAGGTTATTGATATTTTTCCCAGCAATCTTGATTTCAACTTGTGCTTCTTCCAGTCCAGCATTTCTCATGGTGTACTCCTATACATTAACAATGAAAAATCAGAAATAGAAATTAAGGAAACAACTCCATTCAACCATTGCAACAGAAAGAATAAAATACTTAAGAATAAATTTACCTAAAGAAGCAAAAGATCTGTATACAGAAAGCTATAAAACACTGATTAAAGAAATCAAAGATGACACCAATAGATGGAGGAATATACCATGTTCTTGAATTGGAAGAATCAATATAGTGAAAATGAGTATACTACCCAAAGCAATCTATAGATTCAATGGAATCCCTATCAAGCTACCAACGGTATTTTTCACAGAACTAGAACAAATAATTTCACAATTTGTATGAAAATACAAAAGACCTCAAACAGCCAGAGCAATTTTGAGAAAGAAGAATGGAACTGGTAGAATAAACTTTGCTGACTTCAGACTATACTACAAAGCTACAGTCATCAAGATAGTATGGTACTGGCACAAAGACAGAAATAAAGATCAATGGAACAATATAGAAAGTCCAGAGATAAATCCATGCTCCTATGGACACATTATCTTTAACAAAGGAGGCAAAAATATACAATTGAGAAAAGACAGTCTCTTCAACAAGTGGTACTGGGAAAACTGGTCAACTGCATGTAAAATAATGAAATTAGAACACTTTCTAACACCATACACAAAAAGACACTCAATATGGATTAAAGATCTAATTGTAAGACCAGAAACTTAAAATTCTTAGAAGAAAATATAGGCAGAACACTCTCCAACATAAATCGCAGTAATATCCTCTATGACACACCTCCCCAAGTAATGGAAATAAAAACAAAATGACAATCGAGACCTAATTAAACTAAAAAGCTTTTACACAATGAAAAAAACTATAAGTATGGGGAAAAGACAGCCCTCAGAATGGGAGAAAATAATAGAAAATGAAACTGACAAAGAATTAATCTCCAAAATATAAAAGCAGCTCATGCAGTTCAATACCAGAGAAAAAAACAATCCAGTCAAAAAGTGGGCAAAAGACCTAAACAGACATTTCTCCAAAGAAGACATATGGATGGCTAATAAACACATGGAAAGATGCTCACTACTAGAAAGATAAACACATGGAAAGATTGCTCATTACTAGAGAAATGCACAAAACCACAATGAAGTATCATCTCATGCCAATCAGAATGGCCATCATCAAAAAGTTTACAGACAATAGATGCTGGAGAGGATGTGGAGAAAAGGGAACTCTCTTACACTGCTGGTGGGAATGCAAATTGGTTACAGACACCATGGACACCAGCGTGGAGATTCCTTAAATCACTGGGAATAGAATTGCCATACAAACCAGCAATCCCATTCAGTTCAGTTCAGTTCAGTTCAGTTGCTCAGTCGTGTCCGACTCTTTGCGACCCCATGAATCACAGCACTCCAGGCCTCCCTGTTCATCACCATCTCTCAGAGTTCACTCAGACTCACATCCATCGAGTCAGTGATGCCATCCAGCCATCTCATCCTCGGTCGTCCCCTTCTCCTCCTGCCCCCAATCCCTCCCAGCATCAGAGTCTTTTCCAATGAGTCAACTCTTTGCATGAGGTGGCCAAAGTACTGGAGTTTCAGCTTTAGCATCACTCCTTCCAAAGAAATCCCAGGGTTGATCTCCTTCAGAATGGACTGGTTGGATCTCCTTGCAGTCCAAGGGACTCTCAAGAGTCTTCTCCAACACCACATTGCTGGGTATAAATCCTGAGGAAACCAGAATTGAAGGAGACACATGTACCCCAATATTCATTGCAACACTGTTTACAATAAGTAGGACATGGAAGCAGCCTAGATCCCCATTGACAGATGAATAGGTAAGGGAATTGTGGCACATATACACACTGGAGTATTATTCAGCTATAAAAAGGAACACATTTGAGTCAGTTCTAATGAGATGGATGAAATTGAAGTCTATTATACAGAGTGAAATAAGTCAGAAAGACAAAGACAAATATTGTATATTAACATACATATATAATTTGCTGCTGCTGCTGCTGCTAAGTTGCTTCAGTTGTGTCTGACTCTGTGCAACCCCATAGACGGCAGCCCACCAGGCTCCCCCGTCCCTGGGATTAAGATGGTAATGACGATCCTACATGCAGGGTGGAAAATGAGACACAGACAGAAAGAACAGACTTTTGAACTCAGTGGGAGAAGGCAAGGGTGGGATGATTTGAGAGAATAATATTGAAACACGTACATTACCATTTGTAAAATAGATGGCCAGTGCAAGTTTGATGCATGAAGCAGGACACTCAAAGCCAGGGCTCTGCGACAACCCAGAGGGATAGGGTGGGTAAGGAGGTGGGAGAGGGTTTAATGATGGAAGAGACTCTTGTATACCTATGCCAATTCATGTTGATATATGGCAAAAACCATCACAATATTGTAAAGTAATTATTGTCCAATTAAAATAAATTAATTAATTAAAATGTTTAAAAATGTTCTTCAGTACCATGTAGGTATAAAAGTTAAAAAAAATCAAAATGGCTGTTTTTGTAAAATCAAGGTTAGACCTTGGGTGAAAAGACATCCCCCCTACCCTCTTAGATCACTTTTAAGGACACTGACAAGATAGAAGTTTCAAGAAGGTTGGAATTGACTATGTCTTTGGTAGAGTTAGAGTTTCCCTTGTGGCTCAGCTGGTAAAGAATCGACCTGCAATGGGGGAGATCTGGATTTGATCCCTGGGTTGGGAGGATCCCTTGGAGAAGGGAAAGGCTACTCACTTCAATATTCTGGCCTGGAGAATTCTGTGGATTGTATAGTCCATGGGGTCTCAAAGAGTTGGACAAGGTTGAGCAACTTTCACTTCACTTCACTTTGGGAGAGTTTAGGACGAGAAGCCACTGTGATGGTGTGGATTCTGGATAATTATGGAGCACTCGCAAGGAGGCTGACATTATGCTGGATTCTAGAGCTGCACATGGGAAATATCATATAATTTGAGGTGATTATAGTTGTCCTTTTGTTTTCTTTATGTCTGAAGGTGTGGCCTAAATCAAATACCTTTGGATTTCTCACTTCCCATTGGAAGTGAGAAATAGATTTAAGGGCCTAGATCTGATAGACAGAGTGCCTGATGAACTATGGACTGAGGTTCATGACATTGTAAAGGAGACAGGGATCAAGACCATCCCCATGGAAAAGAAATGCTATAAAGCAAAATGGCTGTCTGAGGAGGCCTTACAAATAGCTGTGAAAAGAAGAGAAGCAAAAAGCAAAGGAGAAAAAGAAAGATATGCCTGTTTGAATGCAGAGTTACAAAGAATAGCAAGGAGAGACAAGAAGGCCTTCCTCAGCAATTAATGCAAAGAAATAGACGAAAACAATAGAATGGGAAAGACTAGAGAGCTCTTCAAGAAAAGTGGAGTTACGAAGGGAACATTTCATGCAAAGATGGGCTCAATAAAGGACAGAAATGGTATGGACCTAACAGAAGCAGAAGATATTAAGAAGAGGTGGCAAGAATGCACAGAAGAACTGTACAAAAAAGATCTTCATGACCCAGATAATCACAATGGTGTGATCACTCACCCATCCTGAAATATGAATTCAGGAGCCAGACATCCTGAAATATGAAGTCAAGTGGACCTTAAGAAGCATCACTACAAACAAAGCTAGTGGAGGTGATGGAATTCCAGTTGAGCTACTTCAAATCCTAAAAGATGATGCTGTGAAAGTGCTGTACTCAATATGCTGGCAAATTTGGAAAGCTCAGCAGTGGCCACAGGACTGGAAAAGGTCCGTTTTCATTTCAATCCCAAAGAAAGGCAATGCCAAAGAATGTTCAAACTACCACACAATTACACTCATCTCACACGCTAGTAAANAAGATGATGCTGTGAAAGTGCTGCACTCAATCTTCTGGCAAATTTGGAAAGCTCAGCAGTGGCCACAGGACTGGAAAAGGTCCGTTTTCATTTCAATCCCAAAGAAAGGCAATGCCAAAGAATGTTCAAACTACCACACAATTACACTCATCTCACACGCTAGTAAAGCAATTATCAAAATTCTCCAAGCCAGTCTTCAACAATATGTGAACTGTGAATTTTTAGATGTTCAAGCTGGATTTAGAAAAGTCAGAGGAACCAATTTGCCAGAGATCAAATTGCAGAGGCAGAGATCAAATTGTCAACATCCACTGGATAATCGAAAAAGCAGGAGAGCTCCAGAAAAACATCTATTTCTGCTTTATTGACCAGTCCAAAGCCTTTGACTGTGTGGATCACAATAAACTGTGGAAAATTCTGAGAGAGATGGGAATACCAAACCACTTGGCCTGCCTCTTGAGAAACCTGTATGCAAGTCAGGAAGCAACAGTTAGAACTGGACATGGAACAACAGACTGGTTCCAAGTTGGGAAAGGAGTACATCAAGGCTGTATATTGTCACCCTGCTTATTTAACTTCTATGCAGCATACATCATGAGACATTCTGGACTGGATGAAGCACAAGCTGGAATCAATACTGCTGGAAAAATATCAATAACCTCAGATATGCAGATGTCACCACCCTTATGGCAGAAAGTGAAGAACTAAAGAGCCTCTTGGTGAAAGTGAAAGAGGAGAGTGAAAAAGTTGTCCTGAAGCTCAACATTCAGAAAACTAAGATCATGGCGTCTGGTCCCATCATTTCATGGCAAATAGGTGGTGAAACAATGGAAACAGTGGCAGACTTTATTTTGGGGACCTTCAAGATCACTGCAGATGTTGACTGCAGCCATAAAATTAAAAGATGCTCACTTCTTGGAAAGAAAATTATGACCAACCTAGACAGCATATTAAAAAGCAGAGACATTACTTAGCCAACAAAGGTCCATCTAGTCAAACCTGTGGTTTTTCCAGTAGTCATATATGGATGTGAGTTTGGACTATAAGAAAGCTGAGCACCAAAGAAATGATGCTTTTGAACTGTGGTGTTGGAGAAGACTCTTGAGAGTCCCTTGGACTCCAAGGAGATCCAACCAGTCCATTCTAAAGGAAATCAGTCCTGAATATTGATTGGAAGGACTGATGTTGAAGCTGAAACTCTAATGTTTTGGCCTCCTGATGAGAAGAGCTGACTCACTGGAAAAGACCCTGATGCTGGGAAAGACTGAAGGTGGGAGGAGGAGACTACAGAGAATGAAATGGTTGGATGGCATCACCGACTCAATGGACATGAGTTTGAGTTAACTCTGGGAGTTGGTGATGGACAGGGAGGCCTGGCATGCTGTGGTTCATGGGGTCACAAAGAGTCAGACACGACTGGGCGACTGAACTGAACAGAAGGAAGGTGTGACAGATGACTGAAAATTGAGATTCATTCAGGCAGAGGTAGCTTTTTGTGGTTTATATTGGGAAATGTTTGAATGAAGGGAAATGACTGATTAATCATATAACCATCTCAGATTATCATGAGTCTATAGAAGAGAATGATGGATGTAGGTGCTTTGGGGCATTGAGTCCTTTGCCATAGAGGGTTGCCTATCAAATGTTACTAAATATTTGTGTGGTTCACTTTTAAAATCATCATGACAAATCCTCAAGATTGAACTTTTTAGATGGGCTCATTTCCCAAATTTTCTGAGTGAAAAATTTAGCCAAGAGAGAGCTGATATCCCTAAATATAACTGATTTTGATAACATTGGTCTTTCTTGATGCTGGGTTTATAACATAAGGGAAAGAGACCAATGTCAATGACGTGAACTCTCTATAAATTTAACTTTACTATTCCACACTTTGCAAAATATTTAATTGACAATCTATTCAAAAGACTTTCATATAAAATGATTACCTGAACACTGATTTCTAGTTTTGCCTCATATTCTGATTTTAATGACAAAATAATAGAGGAAGCCAGAATTAATGCTGGCAGCTAGGAAAAAATACAGTAAGTTTGTCATAACATTTCAGGAATAAGAGCCAAATTAGAAATTTTTGCCTTTTGATCAAGTAGCTTAGCCTAGAGAAATCTATAAAACACCTTCAGAGGGTGAAAGCACCCTTGGGAGGGAAAGATACATTCCACTTGGACCCTTGCTATTGAAATTTAAGGCATTTACAAGGACCTGCATCCAAGGACCCACATATCCTAGGTAACTGTAGATCTGCCATATGATGGGAACTTTATTTATATTGATAGCTTTATGCTGATAAGATAACTTTAAAAGTAATGAAAGACGAACAGTTAATAAATAAAGTAAAAAATCTATTGAAATATTTGAATCTGGATATCAGATAAACAAATCTATAGTGTATGGTCAGAGGAATGAAATAAACCTATTAGCATCAAAGTAAGTTAAGCCAGATCAACCCAAAATCTACACTTTAAATACAAAGAAGTAGTGAAACAGTATTTTTTAAGGGAAAACTTGTGATCTAGAATTTTGCTACCAGCTGAATTTTTATTCATTTAAATTATAAATATATCTTTTATAAAAAATAGTAAACAGTGAAAGTTGAAAGAAAAAAGTGAAATGAAGTTTAAATCATTGTAATTTTCTTTTCCCAAAGACATATAGATGGTCAACAGACACATGAAAAGTTTGAAATGCAAATCAAAACTACAGTGAAATGTCACATCACACATGTCGAAATGACTGTTATCAAAAAACAATAAATAACAAGTGTCAGTGTGAATGTGGAGATAAGGGAAACTTTGTGCAATGTTGGTGGGAATGTAACTTAGAGCAGTCACTGTGGAGAACAGCATAAAATTCCTCAAAAAATTAAACATAGACCTGGTATATGATTGAGCAATTCCACTTCTGCATGATGTCCCAAAGAAAAGAAAAATACTAAGTTGAAAAGATATATGGACCCAGCATTCATTGCAGCATTATTTACAATAGCCAAGATATGGACATAACCCCAGAGCACACCATGGATGAATGGATGAAGATGTGGAACATTATTCAGCCATAAATAAGAATGACATCTTGCCATTTGGACAATATGGATGGAACCAGAGGGTATTATGCTAAGTGAAATAAGTCAGAGAAAGACAAAGTCTGTATGATTTCACTTGCTTGTTCACACTAAAAAGCAAAACAAACCAAGATAACAAAACAGAAATAGACTCATAGATACAGAGAACTAACAGGTGGTTGGAAAGGGTTGGGGAGGAGAGAATAGGTGAGGGAGATTAAGAGGTACAAACTTCTACTTAAAAAATAGTTGAGTTATGAGAATGAAATATACAGCATGAGCAAAATAGTCAATTATAATATCTTTCTATGGTGATGAATGGTAGACTTATCATGATGACCATTTTGTAATATATTGAAATATCAAATTACTGTGTTGTGCACCTGGAACTAATATAGTGTTGTAGGTCAATTCTACTTTAACTTAAAAAAATATTTAGGCACTGGGAAGTAATGCATCAAAATGCTAATGGTGGTTATCTCTAGGGGGTGGGGATTATAGGCGATTGTTACTTATTTTATGGTTTTATGTATTGCTAGTTGTCTGCAATGAACATGCATGCTATTAAGTTAGAAAGGAAATAATAAATGCTATTAAAAATGAAAATAATTGTAATTATGCGCAAAATGAAAATGTAAGAGTACTGTCAGAATCAGCCAGTTCAGTTCAGTTGCTCAGTCATGTCTGACTCTTTGTGACCCCATGGACTGCAGCATGCCAGGCCTCCCTGACCATCACCAACTCCTGGAGTTTACTCAAATTCATGTCCATTGAGTTGGTGATGCCATGCCACCATCTCATCCTCTGCCATCCCCTTCTCCTCCAGCCTTCAATCTTTCCCAGCATCAGGGTATTTTCCAATGAGTCAGTTCTTTGCATCAGGTGGCCAAAGTTTTGGAGTTTCAGCTTCAGCATCAGTGAATATTCAGGACTGATTTCCTTTAGGATGAACTGGTTTGATCTCCTTGCTGTCTAAGGGACTCTCAAGAATCTTCTCTAACACCATAGTTCAAAAGCATCAATTCTTCAGTGCTCAGCCTTCTTTATAGTCCAACTCTCACACCCATACATGACTACTGGGAAAACCATAGCTTTGACTAGATGGACCTTTGTTGACAAAGTAATGTCTCTGCTTTTTAATATGCTGTCTAGGTTGGTCATAGCTTTTCTTCCAAGGAGCAAGTGTCTTTTAATTTCATGGCTGCGATCACCATCTGCAGTGATTTTGGAACCAAAATCTGTTAGAATGGCTGCTATTCAAAAGTCTACAAACAATATATGCTGGAGAGGGTGTGGAGAAAATGGAACCCTCTTACACAATTGATGGCAATCCAAACTAGTATAGCCACTATGGAGAACAGTGTGGAGATTCCTTAAAAAACTTAAAAGAGAACTGCCATCAGTTCAGTTCAGTCGCTCAGTCGTGTCCGACTCTTTGCGACCCCATGAATAGCAGCATGCCAGGCCTCCCTGTTCATCACCATCTCCCAGAGATCACTCAGACTCATGTCCATCGAGTCTGTGATGCTATCCAGCCATCTCATCCTCGGTCGTCCCCTTCTCCTCCTGCCCCCAATCCCTCCCAGCATCAGAGTCTTTTCCAATGAGTCAACTCTTCGCATGAGGTGGCCAAAGTACTGGAGTTTCAGCTTTAGCATCATTCCTTTGTCAAAGGCTTTGGCATAGTCGATAAAGCAGAAGTAGATGTTTTTCTGGAACTCTCTTGCTTTTTCCATGATCCAGCGGATGTTGGCAATTTGATCTCTGGTTCCTCTGCCTTTTCTAAAGCCAGCTTGAACATCAGGGAGTTCACGGTTCACGTATTGCTGAAGCCTGGCTTGGAGGATTTTGAGCATTACTTTACTAGCATGTGCGATGAGTGCAATTGTGCGGTAGTTGGAGCATTCTTTGGTATTGCCTTTCTTTGGAATTGGAATGAAAACTGACCTTTTCCAGTCCTGTGGCCACTGCTGAGTTTTTCAAATTTGCTGGCAAATTGAGTGCAGCACTTTCACAGCATCATCTTTCAGGATTTGAAACAGTTCAACTGGAGTTCCATCAGTTCAACTGGAATTCCATTCCAAGGATCGGTGGCTGTGCAGGCGCAGAAGGGCCTAGAGGAGCTATCCCACGTTGAAGGTCAGGAACGGTGACAGTAAGGAGATACCCCTCGTCCAAGGTAAGGAACAGCGGCTGTGCTTTGCTGAAGCAGCCGTGAAGAGATACCCCATACCCAAGGTAAGAGAAACCCAAGAACTGCCATACGACCCAGCAATCCCACCACTGGGCATACACACTGAGAAAACCAGAATTGAAAGAAACACATGTACCCCAATGTTCATCACAGCACTGTTTACAATAGCTATAACATGGAAGCAACCTAGATGTCCATTGGCAGAAGAATGGATAAGAAAGTTGTGGTACATATACACAATGGAATATTACTCATCTATTAAAAAGAACACATTTGAGTCAATTCTAATGAGATGGATGAAAATGGAGCCTATTATACAGAGTGGAATAAGTCAGAAAGAAAAACACCAATGCAGTATATTAATGCATATATATGGAATTTAGAAAGATGGTCATGATGACCCCATATATTTGAGACAGCAAAAGAGACACAGATATAAAGAACAGACTTTTGGACTCCGTGGGAGAAGGCGAGGGTGGGATGATTTGAGAGAATAGCATTGAAACATGTATATTGCCATATGTGAAATAGATGACCAGTCCAAGTTTGATACATGAAACAGGGCAGTCAGGGCCAGTGCACTGGGACAACCCAGAGGGATGATATGGGGAGGAAGGTGGGAAGCGGGTTCAGGATGCGGGACACATGTACACCCACAGCTGATTCATATCAATGTATGGCAAAAACCAACACAATATTGTAAAGTAATTAGCCCCCAATTAAAATAAATTTATTAAGTTAAAAATAAAAATGTGAAATGTACTGAAAACTAACAATAATATACTGAATCTAAAATATTAGATGATATTGTTGACAGCATATCATGGATTTGGAAGGAGTAGTGGATGGAAGAATTATATAAGCATGAAAATAAGTGACTAATAATTAAATACTGTGATGAAATTCTTAGAAAACATTAAAGGATAAGAAAATATGATGGTAATTTTCAGAAGCATAAAATCAGAAGTGAGTAACAGAAATCATTAAAAAATGAGAAATAGAAGTAAACTGAATTGTTTTCCATAAGAAAATATATATAAAATTTTAACTAGTTGTACTTAAAATGTCACACTTCTGAGAACTTACATGTAAGGAACTTAAACTTAAAAATGATAATCATGAGATCATAAGCATTTTATAATATTTATTGAAAATTAGTTACTGAGTGCTTATTCAGTGCCAAACACTATTCTAGACAATACATCAATGTATTAAACAGACTCAGGTATATGCCCTGGTGCAGATTCTATGATACCTTGTCATGCAATGACCATTAAGAAATAGGTCAATTGTATCAGGAAATGATATACATATATACTTTGGAAAAATGGAAAAGCAAAGTAGGGAAAAGGTGATCGCAATTATAGGTTGCAGCTGTAAATTGGATGGTCTGAAAGCTCTCAGTAAGAACATGACTTTTGGGCAAACATTTGAAGAAGATGAAAAATTTCATCATCTTAATACTTTGAGGAGCAGTGATCCAGGAAAAGGAAACAGCTGGTGCCCCATACCCATGGACACATAGCTAGATTATCTTCCCTGTAGTCTGGGAGGGGACACAAAATTAATTCTTGCCAATAGAATTGACTGTCTCTCTGTCTGTGCATTTTATTGGCCAGTTGGCTGTAGGAGATCAAGCAGAGCACTCCAAGATGGCTTTAGAGAATAGCAGAGTCCCTTGATGGAAGACGATTAGGTTCCCTGGGAGGAGAGACATCTAGGAGAGCCACTCAACCTCCATCACATTGTGACATTTATGCTGTCAAGATTTCTTTTTTATTTTTTATTTATTTATTTTTCTTTTAAATTTTATTTTTACTTTATTTTACTTTACAATACCGTATTGGTTTTGCCATACATTGACATGCAGCAAACTATCATTACTTACTCTGACTAATGCAGAAGCAATTGTAAGGACTTTGCCTTTGAAGGTGAGTGAAATGGGCAGCCAGAGAAGGGTTTTGAGCAGAGGAGTGATTTGATCTAACTTGTATTTCAAGAGTTTCACTCTGGCTGTCCTGTCGGTACCAGACTACAGAGGCGCAAGAGTAGAAATGGAGAGACGGGGTAAGCGGCTAGTGCCATTACACTAATGAGAAATGACGGTGGCTTGGACATCCCACCAGCAGTGGAGATGATGAGAAATGGTCAGTCCAACATAGATTTTAAAAGGAGAGCCAACAGAATTTCTTTTCATATTGGATATAAGAGTGAACTAAAGAATGATGGCAAGGTTTTTGACCAGAGACCTGGGAGGATTGGGTATCTATTTACTGAGATGGGGAAAATGGTGGGTAGAAAAGACTTGGTGGAAAGATAAATTTAGTTCTATTAAGAATATTAATGCTGAGCTTCAGGTGTTGAGTAAGCAACTGGAAACGAGCCTAGTTTCAAAGAGATCTCATAAGCTAAAAATGTTAAATAAATCATAATTTAGCTATATTATTTATTTTGACCATATAAAAATACCCTTATATATGATAAACTACAATTATGAAAAAAGTCTGGATAACATATTTCTATTAATCAAATATGATTGGCGTCAGCCTTGGGCCGGGCCCGCTGGACATGGTGACCCGGGGCTGGCAGTTACCTGTGGGGTCCCCAAGATTTCTTCGCAGATGAGGTCTCAAAGGTCCCCTTCGGCTTGGCTACCTAAGGCAAGACCCAGCTCCCGCCCCCAGTCCAGAGGGTGAGTGTGTGAGAGTGTGTGTGAGTGTGTCCTAGGTTGAGGGTGTGGTCGGCTGACTGGGGCCGGGTGGATACCGAGAATGGAGGCTGTCTCTTATACACATCTAGATGTGTATAAGAGACAGCTGAAAATGTTAATCATTGTCTGTCTCTCTTTAATACGGAAGTGAAGAGAAGAGAATGATTCTTTTCCAGTATCATTTGCTTCTCTAGCTTGTATCTTTATAAAAATATATTTTCCTTTAAACTATTTTAGGAAATTGCCTTCCATTTTCCAAAATAATATGATTTTCCCATAAAATTCCATATAATCCAATGGTTGAAACTAGGGAAAATGAGGTGTATACAGTTATTACGTATGGTTGATAGCGTCACTTTATGATCTGAGATTTTGTTGGAGAGCAAGTATCATCCGTCAATGGATGATCATGATGGAGCCACAAGAATCTTCCAAGGATGCACTAAAAACCATGACCCCAGGTTGACTCTGAGGTCGAGGACAGTCAATAATTAGGGGACTGGAATGTGAATTGAAAGCAGAGGCAACTCAAAGAATTTTTGAAGAACAACATTCCTTTTCCTGACCTGTTTCTATTGTAACATATTCACCAAATGTAGCTCTTGCCTCATTGTGAAGCCAGCACTTGGTATTGGCCAGTTGAAATGCTTTTTGTCTCTAACTTTCAATCTGGAGTGGTTTTCTGCATTCAGCACGTCTCCCTTGTAATTTGTGTCTGCCTCTCTTTGAACAAGTCAACCTTCCTTCTCTCCCTTCTTCCTTCATTTTCTTCTTTCCTTTTTTATCTCTTCCTTCTCTTCTATTGCTGTCTCCTTTTTTTTAATCCTATTTTTCCTATTTCTTGCTGTCTTCCAGGTTAAATGTTATTTTTGGCCCCCCTGTTTCACCTTTTCTCTTTCTGGTTGAGAGGTAATTTATTTGCTCTCTAGTCTTTTAATCAGTATCCTATAAATTATAACATGCAGCCTAAAATAGTGAATTTTAAAGTGAATCAGCACCTTTACTCTCTTAGGCTTTTGTTATCTAGTATTAGCTTTCTTTCTTTCTTTCCTTCTTCTCTTTCATCCTCACAGGCAAGACTTATTTGTATATATTCACACTTTTACCAGTTTCTCTGCTCATTTCTCCCTGCATCACGAACCTTCCTTCTGGAATCTTCTCTGTTTCTTTTAAGTCATTCCTAAGAATTTTTTTTTTTTTTTCATAAAAGTCTGTTTCTGTATGAAAAGCCTTCCTCCCACTCCGAGTGTTTTTGAAAAACAGTTTTGTTGAAAACACAATTGTGCACTGAGCTATTGAGAGACACTTCTCCCCAGATTTGAAGGGATTCCACTATTGTATCATTTCCTGGGTTGCTGTTGAACATTTCAGCTGAAGGTTCAGTTTTTGTTCCTCTGCAGGAATCTTTCCCTTCCTTCTCACGGCGTTTAGGTTCTGTTTATTTCGCCACTATGTTCCTAGGAGTGTGTAACCGGGCACCGTGAGGGCAGCCCTTTCCTCGGTGCTCTGCACCCATCAGCAGGCGGAAGGTCCGGCTCAGCCCCTGGTCAGCACCGTAGCAATCCCCACGCACCAGCAGCCGTCAGTGAGCGGCCCTTAGTGGCCCTGCTCAGCTGCTGGATGGCGCTGCAGGCCCCCTGCCCACAAGCAACCAACCGTCACTGAGGGGCCATTCGTGAGAGGGTTTGGCTGGAGACTGGCGGGGTGCTGGTCAGCAGATGGGGGGTGAGGCAAGAGGCAATCCTGGCCTTTTCCTCGGGGCCCTCCAGCCTGTTTTCTGGCCCTGGCTCAGTGGGTGAGCTGGGGCCCAGGGGACAGGCCGGGATCTGTTTCCCGTAGGGCTCCAGAGCCCCCACCAGGCCACCCCTGGCCTCGGCCCAACCTGCGGCAGCAGTGAACCTCTGCACCTGCCTGTCCCCGTGAAGTAAGAGCAACGGCAGTCTGCCTGGGTCACAGTCTGCGAGGCCTGCCTGCGCCACTCCGCTCTGGGTGGCCTGAGGCCTGAGGGCCAGCTGGGTTGGAGGCCTGGCCCCCTCAGTGAGGACAGCTGGGCAGAGCCTGGGGACCTGGCCCTACGGGAGCCACTGGCTGCATCTGCCTCCTCTTAGCCAGGAGCAAGACTCTGGAGGGTGAAAGTTGGCCTTGGGACCTTGCCCTTTCTTGTCAGAGAATAACATTTGTCTGGTAGAGATGTGCAGGAACATTGTACCTGACCTTGACCCGACCTCAGGAACAAAAGATCTGACTCCAAGCCATCTGCAATGGCTAACAACCCCCTCCCCTCCCCTTTCTTATAAAAAGGCTCTGCTGAGAGCTTTTGAGGACCTTGGGGGTTTTATAGCATGAGTCACTCACCTCCGCATGACCTTGCAATAAACTTTTTTCTGTTCTAATCTCTAATGTTTTGATATTCTTTGGCCTCACAGTCAAAGTAGCAAAAGCCTTTGACTGTGTGGATCATAACAAACTGTGGAAAATTCTTAAAAGATGGGAATACCAGACCACATACCTGCCTCCTGAGAAATCTAAATGCAGGTAAAGAAGCAATAGTTAGAACTAGACATGGAGCAACAGTCTGGTTCCAAATTGAGAAAAGAGTACATCAAGGCTGTATATTGTCACCCTGCTTATTTAACTTATATGCAGAGTACATCATGTGAAATGCCAGACTGGATGAAGCACAAGCTGGAATCAAGATTTCCAGGAGAAATATCAATAACCTCAGATATGCAGATGACACCACCTGTATGGCAGAAAGCAAAGAAGAACTAAAGAGCCTCTTGATGAAATCAAAGAAGAGAGTGAAAAAGTTGGCTTAAAACTCAACATTCAGAAAACTAAGATCATGGCATCTGGTCCCATCACTTCATAGCTAATAGGTGGGGAAACAATGAAAACAATGAAAATAAATGACTTTATTTTCTTGGGCTCCAAAATCACTGCAGATTGGGACTGCAGCCATGAAATTAAAAGATGCTTGCTCCTTGGAAGAAAAGCTATGACCAGCCTACAGCATGTTAGATAGCAGAGACATTACTTTGCCAACAAAGGTCCGTCTAGTCAAGGCTATGGTTTTTCCTGTGGTCATGTATGGATGTGAGAGTTGGACTGTGAAGAAGGCTGAGCACCGAAGAATTGATGCTTTTGAACTGTGGTGTTGGAGAAGACTCTTGAGGGTCACTTGGACTGCAAGGAGATCCAACCAGTCCATTCTGAAGGAGATCCAACCAATCCATTCTGAAGGAGATCAACCCTGGGATTTCTTTGGAAGGAATGATGCTAAAGCTGAAACTCCAGTACTTTGGCCACCTCATGCGAAGAGTTGACTCATTGGAAAAGACTCTGATGCTGGGAGGGATTGGGGGCAGGAGGAGAAGGGGACAACTGAGGATGAGATGGCTGGATGGCATCACAGACTCGATGGACGTAGGTCTGAGTGAACTCCGGGAGATGGTGATGAATAGGGAGGCCTGGTGTGCTGTGATTCATGGGGTCACAGAGAGTCGGACACGACTGAGCGACTGAACTTAACTGAATGGTGCCTTTATAAATGTTTATGTTGTATTATCTGGTATATTCTTGTTGAGAGACAACTTCATGAGACATCAGTGAGAAATAACTTCTCTGCCTAGTTTTATACATCACGACTGGAAAAATTTACATGAAGTAGGTTTTTTGCTCTGTTTATTTTACCTTGTTTCCTCTCTATGACCATGTGAAGTCGCTCAGTCATGTCTGACTCTTTGCGATCCCATGGACTGTAACCTACCAGGCTCCTCCGTCCATGGGATTTTACAGGCAGGAGTACTGGAATGGGTTGCCATTTCCTTCTCCAGGGGATCTTCCAAACCCAGGAATTGAACCTGGGTCTTCTGCATTGCAGGCAGATGCTTTACCTCTGGTTTCCTCTCCATTATCCAAGTATTTCCAGTGCCTAGCACTGTAGGATACACTTATATTGCTATATGACCTCTGGCTAGCCACTGTTAGGTCACAGAACTTAAGGAGTCAACAGAGTGAGTGGTAGAAGTATTCCTAGAAGCTGGTCTTGCACTGGAATGAAAGCAATAACTTAACCATTCATAGAAGTAATTGTGAATAAAATAAATATACTAGATACTAGACACTTGAGTTTGACAGTACTGTCAATCTCAATGAACAGTCAGCTCATCTTCATTCTAGATGGATCCCTGGAAAGACCATTCCCTGTCTAAAGGCATCCAGTGAAATGGGAAATGTGACAGAGGTGAATTTGGACAGTAATGAACCACATGTCTTAACCAATTGCAATTAAA
This sequence comes from Cephalophus harveyi, assembly GCA_006410635.1. Taxonomy (NCBI): domain Eukaryota; kingdom Metazoa; phylum Chordata; class Mammalia; order Artiodactyla; family Bovidae; genus Cephalophus; species Cephalophus harveyi. Next base: position 145,763 of record SJYT01041148.1, read on the forward strand.
TGTGTTTTTTTAAAACATTTTACAAAAACATTATGATTATGTGATTGACTGATTTGGTCTCCTTAGGACTTTGAGAGGGGTCCATGTAAATGTGGGGCCTGAAGTTTATTTCAGCACAAATCTACTTTTGTTCAGTCTCTACCCTCCTCCTCAAAGGTGACTATTTTCTGAATTCTGCCTTCATAAGTTAAACTTTATTTATTTTTTGGACTTTATATAAATGAGATTACACAGTATATGTTCTTTTGTTTTGTATCCTCTCACTGGACATTGTTCTGGTAAGATTCACCTGCAGTATTGCACATAGTTACAACTGGTTAATTTTTAGTAGAGCATGACATCATGTGAATCAACCACATTCTTTCATCAATGGAAACGAGTCATTATTAGTTTAAAGCTATTGCAGATAACATTACTATCTACATTTTCATCTTGTCTCTCAGTGTGTGTGTATGTACATATTTCTTTTGGGTCTATACCTGGTAGTGGACCTTATAGATCACAATCCTCTTCAACTTTAGAAGGTGATGTGAACCTCTTTCCCAAAATTTTATATCAGCTACACTTTTACAATCAATCTTTGAGAGTTCTTATAGTCAGCACTAGTAATTCTCGAAAGTAGAAAGTGGAATCTCATTCAAGTTATAATTTTCATTCCCTTGATCATTGTCATATGCCTGTAAACCATTCAGTTGTCCTCTTATTAACCTCAGTTGCAAAATGTCTGTTGAAGTCAGAGTTGTTTGCTTTTCTCTTATTGATCTGAAGAAATAGTCACATATCTTGAATATATGTCTTTGTAAGGAATATAAGTTGCAAATATTTGCTTTCACATATTGAAAGTAAATAATTTTATCTAATATGTTATTAAATACCTATGTAATTTTAATGATTATGTGTTTTTATATTTCTAGAAAAGGGCTTCCCTGGTGGCTCAGAGGATAAAGCGTCTGCCTGCAATGCAGGAGACCTGGGTTTGATCCCTGGGTTGGGAAGATATTTCTAGAAAAACTATTTAGTTCTTTCCAAATATACTTGGTCCATTTTTGGTAGACTTAATTGCTTCACCTTTTTAATTTATTTTTTAATATTTCTTTAAATATTCAAAATGTTAATGTTTTGTATTCAAGATTTCAATATCTCAGGTGTTGTGAGTTAAGATCTGCCTTTTTTTTCCCCTCAGTGCTGATTCTCTCCCATAGTTTCTTCATGTGTGTGTTTGGAGGGGCCAGGGAAAGGGCAAGAGGGGAATGAGACCTTGGTTGAGGTTATCCTTTGCTCCTGAGAGTTGATTTTTTTCCTGCCATATGGCTATGTGTGTCAACAATCTTAGGTCCACTTAAGTTGATTTCTTATGAATGATGTGATACAGAGGAGTTTGTACTTAATTTGCCAAACAAAGGAAGATACTGAAAAGTTTAAATGTGAGAATATCATGGTTATATTTCTAATATTAAAAGAGAAAGAGAGGGAGGGAAAGAGCTTGTAAAATGATTTGAGTAAATAGTTGGAAATTTGGGATCAGTTAGTATGTTACGTAGTCACCATGGTGGTAGGTAAGGCAGACACATACAATAATGCTGGCCGGAAGAAAGGTTGCAATGACTCATTGAGACAATATGTATTTGTAAGTAACATTAACATAAGTAGAAACAAAAAGAATAAAACGACATTGGTCAAAGACCCACATTTTAGTGAAGAGGAATTTTCGTTAATTGCTGATGGAAATACAAATTAGCCAAATCTCTAAGGGAGAAATGTGATAATACATACTAGAAACTGCAGACTTCCCAGATGGCGCTAGAGGTAAAGAACCTGCCTGCCAGAGCAGGAGACAAAGGAGACCCAGGTTCAATCCCTAGGTTGGCAAGATCCCCTGGAGGTGGGCACGGAAACCCACTCTAGTACTCTCGCCTGGAGAATCCCATGGACAGAGGAGCGTGGTCACTGCACTTCACAGGATCACAGAGTCAGACACGACTGAAGCAACGTAGCATGCACACACTAGAACTGTAAAATCAAAAGTACAGTGTCTTTCCCAGCAATTCCACCTTTACTAATAATTAAGGGATATTCAGGCTTCCCTGATAGCTCAGTTGGTAAAGAATCCGCCTGCAATGCAGGAGACCCTGGTTTGATTCCTGGGTTGGGGAGATCCTTAGAAGGGATAGGCTACCCACTCCAGTATACTTGGGCTTCCCTGGTGGTTTAGCTGGTAAAGAATCCACCTGCAATGAGGGAGACCTGGGTTCTATCCCTGGGTTGGGAAGATCCCCTGGAGAAGGGAAAGGCTACCCACTCCAGTATTCTGGCCTGAAGAATTCCATGGACTGTGTAGTCCATGAGGTCGCAAAGAGTCGGACATGACTGAGCAACTTTCACTTTAAAGGGACTATTCAGACAAGCATGTTAAAGTGTATGAGCAGACGTTTTACTGGTTTGTTTCTGAGGTAGAAAATTAAGACAAATTTATAATTCAGCAAAAATGAAGATAGAAATTCATATACTTGAATGTGGAAAAATTCACAATCTAAGTAATAAAGTAGGTCACAGAACAGTATGTAAAATATTATACCATTAAAAAATTTGTATACATGAATAGAACATTTGAAAATGTGTATGTAATTTAACAATGCTCATGTCAAGTATATTTTTCTCTATTGACTTATAGTTTGATAATGTCTATAAATTACTATGGCTTAAAAACTGATGATGTCATTAATAGGCACTTCAAAGAAGCCAGTATGGACTACTGGTTTACTGGGGAATATGATGACTTACATGCCTGAGAGTCTGAATGAAAATCTAATTGAATATATCAGAATACCAGCTTGAAAGAGTCTGATTATAGAAAATTTAAAATGAAATGGTGGCTGACAGAATTTTCAAGAATTTAAGATTAAATGGTTGATGTGGAATTTTTCCCAATATTAAAAAAAATAATGCTTGCAGGCAATTTGGTACTAAATTTTAAATGCTTAGTTGAAAGAATGATATAAGCCCATATTTTGGTAGTATTTATCAGCTTCTTTCCTATATGAGAGACTGTCT
>SJYT01041148.1:165425-249918 GCA_006410635.1 Cephalophus harveyi
TTCAGCTTTAGCATCATTCCTTCCAAAGAAATCCCAGGGTTGATCTCCTTCAGAATGGACTGGTTGGATCTCCTTGCAGTCCAAGGGACTCTCAAGAGTCTTCTCCAACACCACAGTTCAAAAGCATCAATTCTTCAGTATCCCTTATAATTAAGCAAATGGCTCTGGAATGCTTTGTCTAAGGGTGAACTTTTCAGGGCATTCTTCCAGCTTTTGTAATCAACTGCTTTTCCATGTTCAGAGGAAACTCCCCATTTATGGTTCTTTTCAATGAGGGAGCAATCAGTAATATTCTAAATGGTACAAAGATTTAAAGTGGCAGAATTTGGAAAAATAAAATGGTTTTAACACAACTCTTACCCTGCTGATCACAATTGTCAGTTGCAATCTAGGCATTTCAATTTTGAAAAACAGTTCTAAAGTTTGCTGTCATGTACACACAAGGCTGAGTACTATTGTTAAGTAACTCAAAGAAAAAAGGAACAAGATCTTTCTTTAATGATCTACATTTTGTTCAAGACATAGCTTAGAGACCATCCTTTCAGGAGTTCTAGATCATCTGAAGTCCGAGATATGTACTCACAGCCATCTGGGCTTAGCTGTACAAATTACACTAGATGGTATATTTCTATCTTCACCAAACCTATGGTAGGTAGAAACTATGTTAGTTGTTAAGATAGAAATTGTATCACATTTTGATATTTCCAAGACTTTGCACCAGAGTGGAGAACACTTACCAGGTAGTGCCTATTGTATATGAGTGACTTTATGGAATACAGGGGATTCTTGTTTCAAAAGAGAACAAATAACTTTCATTTTTTGCACAGTGAAACCAAGGTGTCATTGGTTTATTCCAGTTTTAAGTACTCAGTGGACAACAAGAGATGTAGAACTTGAAGCTGAAAAATAATTCAGGACTAAAAATATTGGTTTGGTCATAACCTTCAGGATGGTGTTAGCTGACGCATGAAAAGTAGACTTTATCTCTTTGGGCAAAGTGAAGCTGAAAGAGGCCAAATAACAGAAGTTTGAGATAAATACATATATGTATGTGTGTGTGTGTGTGTGTATATATATATATATAAAGCATATTATTAAATTATAGGCATTATATATAACATACTATATTATTACTATAAAAATATATATATAACTGAATGCAAGTAAAATTGCATATATTGTATATTATATTAATATACTATATAAATCTATATAATTGCATATATATATTGTATGTGTTTACAGAAACAGTGGAAGACAAAGAGGTAGTACAAAAGGTCAGAAACTTTACTAAAATATAAAGAAGAGAATCAGTCCCATATAATTCAGCAGAAGAAAAAGTTTCATGTTGTAATAATGGGCCAACATTGTTAAATACTATAATTATAGTGTCAAATGCTGTTGAGATCTATCTAAGATGTTAAGAATGGAGACAATCCATGTTTAGTATAATTAAGGTGTTAGAGTTGACAAGTAAGGAAATAGTTTCAGCTAAGTAGTGGAGACAAAAATCTTAATATCATAGTTGACAAACGCATGGTGATATAATGGTGGGAGTCAGAATAGGAGAGAGATTGAATGATAAGAGATTGGCAGGTGAAAGCAAAGAGTTTGTATTATATTAAGACCAGTATATATTTGGAAGGGGTATGTATTTGTTCAATGACTGACAATGCTGATGGTAGAAAAACATCAAAAAGGAATGAATGGTACAGGATGGTATTGGGCAAAGTAGGATGCAAGTGCAAGTGGAGGAGATGGGAGGGGTTCAAGGCACTTTTTCACAGGACGTGAAAAAGAGAAAGAAAGTAGATGGAGGCACACAATCATCTTGGGGTAAACTGAGGATTCATGTCAGGTTTGTTAAAAGTTCTCCATTAGTTATGATATCAGCTGAAGGTGGGCAAGATGAGCACAGAAGTGGAGTGGGAGACTGAGGAGACGAGACCATTGGAGGAACCACTGGGAACACATTCAACACAGGGTCAGCAATCTGGCAATAAATGGCTTGTGATGCAGTGATGAGGGCCCAGTTGATAGAGCATGGTGGTCTGAAGAGAAGCAGAGAACAGGCAGTGGACATGACCTGAAGAAATAGATCTGCTAGATGGGAATGTTAATTTAAGATGTTCCATTGATCTATCTGTCTTTGTGCCAGTACCTTATTGTTTGGGGTATTGTAGCTTTGTACTATAGTCTGAAGTCAGGGAGCATGATTCCTTCAGCCACGGTTGAAAATAGTAAGGAGGTTTCTCAAGAAATTAAAAATAAAACTACCATGTGACCTAGCAATTCCATTCCTGGGCATATATCTAAATAAAAGGAAAATTCTAATTTGAAAAGATACATGCAACCCAGTGTTTGTAGTAGTACTTGCCAAGGTATGGAAGCAACCTAACTATTCATCAGTAGATGAATGGATACAGAAGATGTGGTATATATAAAACTGTTACTCAGCCATAAAGAAAAATGAAATCTTGCCATTTGCACCATCATGGACAAACTATGGTGGGGATCATGCTTAGTGAAATAAGTCAGACAGAGAAAGAGAAATACTGTGTGATATCACTTATACATGGAATCTACAAAATACAGCAGACTAGTGAGTAAAACAGAAAAGAATCAGACTCACAGATGTAGAGACCAAATTAGAGGTTTCCAGTGAGGAGAGGGTGAAAAGGACGGGTAACATAGCAGAGGAGGGGGAAAAGGATTATTAGGGAATGACATGAAATCATGTGTGTGAAAATTTTGAAAATTGCAAAACACTATAGAATGGAAATAACCTTTCATTCAATTAAAAAAATGGTAAGGAGATGAGAATAGTGGCCCTGAAGTAAGCGATCTTTTTAACTATGAGTAAGACAACAAAGTGGAGAAGGCAATGGCACCCCACTCCAGTTCTCTTGCCTGGAAAATCCCATGGACGGAGGAGCCTTGTAGGCTGCAGTCCATGGGGTCGCTAAGAGTCGGACACAAGTGAGCGACTTCACTTTCACGCATTGGAGAGGAAATGGCAACCCACTCCAGTGTTCTTGCCTGGAGAATCTCAGGGACGGTGGAGCCTGGTGGGCTGTCGTCTATGGGGTCGCATAGAGTCGGACACGACTGAAGCAACTTAGCAGCAGCAGCAGCAGCAAGACAACAAAGAGTGAATGGATTGAGAAATATGGCGTAGAAATCAGTGGCAAAAAATAGGAAAAACACAGGATAACAGGCAATAGCATTAGTGGAATGAGAGTAGCTTTGTTGTTTGATGAGTATTTTTCTGTGTTTTAGCTCCTCCAGTGGCCCATATGAAAATGTTACCCTCAGATTCTGTGTGACTCCCAGATTTTTAGATTTCACAAACCAAGAAAGTTTCAAATTTTACTGACATGAAGTTGCCAGATTTTAAATTTTTAAACTTATTTTTAAGAAATAGCCTCCAATTAAAATAAATGTATTAATTAAAAAAATTTTAACAACAACAACAAAAAAAACCCTGCCATGTGCTTTCACTATAATGTGCTAACATAAAAGTGCATTTTAATATAAAAAATCAGAAAAGGCAAAACCTTAGAATAAGAAAATAAAGTTTTCCTAACAAAGTACATTTTGAAATTACATTAATCCCCGAACTTAAATATATATGCACATTCATATGCATCTATCTATCTATCTTCTGTCCTTATTGTTGTATCAACATTTCTGTAAATTATTTTCTGTTTAATTTGTCACAAAGGTCACCTATCCACCCAGAACCTCAGAATACCTCTTTTTTTGGAAATGTCAATTCCCTTGTAGATAAAATTATTTAAGATGAGGTCATACAGGATTATGGCTTCTAAGATCTGTCTACACAGCCAGATCACTCTTTAGATAGCCTTTGTGGGCTGATCCATAACACAATTCAACACACTATTTCTATACCACTTGTGGCCCAAATCTGTCCTATAGAAAATCCTCAAATAGCTTTTACTTTATTAAATTCTTGGAATAAGAGCCCATCTCAAGTCAGACACTCTCCTTCCTTTTCCCATCATTGGATAAATTAACCAATGATTTCTTGCCTTTACCATTTCCTAGATGGGAGATGGAAAACTCAACAGTGGCCACAGGACTGGAAAAGGTCAGTTTTCATTCCAATCCCAAAGAAAGGCAATGCCAAAGAATGTTCAAGCTACTGAACAATTGCACTCATTTCACACGCTAGCAAAGTAATGCTCAAAATTCTCCAAGCTAGGCTTCAAAACTATGAGAACCAAGAACTTCCAGATGTTCAAGCTGGATTTAGAAAAGGCAGAGGAACCAGAGATCAATTTGCCAACATCTGGTGGATCATGGAAAAAGCAAGAGAGTTCCAGAAAAGCATCTACTTCTCTTTCATTGACTACGCCAAAGCCTTGGACACTGTGGATCACAACAAACTGTGGAAAGTTCTTCAAGAGATGGGAATACCGGACCACCTTACCTGCCTCCTGAGAAATCAGTATGCAGGTTAAGAAGCAACAGTTAGAACCTGACATGGAACGATGAACTGGTTCCAAATTGGGAAAGGAGTATGTTAAGGCTGTATACTGTCACCCTGCTTATTTAACTTACATGCAGAGTATATCATGCGAAATGCTGGGCTGGATGAAGCACAATCTGGAATCAACATTGCCAAGAGAAGTATCAATAATGTCAGATAGGCAGATGACACCACCCTTATGCAGAAAGCAAAGAGGAATTAAAGAGCCTCTTGATGAAAGTGAAAGAGGAGAGTGAAAGAGCTGGCTTAAAACTCTACATTCAAAAGATGAAGATCATGGCATCTGGTCCCACCCCTTCATAGCAAATAGTTGGGGAAACAGTGACAGACTTTATTTTCTGGGGCTCCAATAATCACTGCAGATAATGACTGCAGCCATGAAATTGAAAGACTCTGGTTCCTTGGAAGAAAAGCTATGACCAACCTAGACAGCATATTAAAAGCAGAGACATTACTTTGCCAACAAAAGCCCATCTAGTCAAAGCTATGGTTTTTCCACTAGTCATGTATGGATGTGAGAGTTGGACCATAAAGAAAGCTGAGCGCTGAAGAATTGATGCTTTTGAACTGTGGTGTTGGAGAAGACTCTTGAGAGTCCCTTGGACTGCAAGGAGACCAAACCAGTCCATTCTAAAGGAGATCAGTCCTGAATATTCATTGGAAGGACTGATGTTGAAGCTGAAACTCCAATACTTTGGCTACCTGATAGAAAGAACTGACTTTAGAAAAGACCCTGATGCTGGGAAAGATTGAAAGCAGGAGGAAAAGGGGACAACAGAGGATGAGATGGTTGGATGGCATCACTGACTTAATGGACATCAGTTTGAGCAGGCTCCGGGAGATGGTTGAGTTCAGGAAAGCCTGGAGTGCTACCATCCATGGGGTCGCAGAGTCAGACACAACTGAGTGATTGAACAACAATAAGATGGGAGTAACACACCATCTACTACAGCCCCCAGCTTTAAGGAACACATATCAAGTTCTCTGATGGACTCACTGAAATCTCTTAATTCAGTTTGACATTAGAAGCAGACACCATGTCCAACTCTTCCCTCTGAAAAGGAGGGACCCTCAACACACCACAGTTTTCTCCATTTTTGACCACTGACTACTCTTGGGTTGAAGGACTTTAGGGATGATTAATTGACGTTTGTAGACCTCCCGTGAAATATTTTACATTTGATGTCTGATATTTGTCATTTAAGGTGTTGGTTGAAACTTCCACCTTATTGTCTTTTAACTTGTGATCCACTGTTTAATGTTTGTTTCTTCCTTAAAAATATTTTTTTCCTAACAAATGTATTCTCAGTATGGACATAAATGTCTAACATATGGTACCATAAGGTAATAAATACAATATTTATTGAATAAATGAATTAGTGTAGTTACAGAAGAAATATTTTCCTTAATTACTAAATTTTAAAACTAGTATTTCACATGATGTTTTAAGAGGAATATATAGAGAGATGGACAATGTTCTCAACATCAGTATCAGAGAAGTTTTATTCTAAAATAGTTTATTTTACATCTCATGCTTAAATCAAATTTACTCAAGGAGTGAATGGATGGCATGTCCATTAGATGATTTTTTTCTAAATTAGCTTGTTCCTTAACTATTTTTAAAGACAAGAAATCAGATTTTGATACTAATTTATTTGAAGAATTGATATCTGTAAAGTTGATTGATGGCCGATCCAAACCTTCAGAACTAGACTCGCAGGTGATAACATTTCACATTCCATTTTTGATGTTGAGATAGTGGTACCAGTACTTTTTCTAAATTAAATGACATCTTGCTCATGTAAGTAACTATCCACTGCTACATAACAAATAGCTCCCCAAGTTAGAAGCTTCAAACAAAAACATTTACTATTTCATAGTATTTGTGGGTGAGAAATCCGACCCTAGCCTAAATCAATGTCTGTGGCTTGAGATCTCTCATGATGATGCAGTTAACCTGATGGTCGTGGCTGTGGGATGCTCTGATGGTTTGATGGTGATGGATGAGTGGAGAGAGATGCCTCTACGCTCACTCGTGTGGCTGCTAGAAGCTCTCAGCTCATTACTTCATGGACCTCCCCATAGGATGACCAGATGTCCCTACAACAGGGAGCGAGCCAGAGAGGGAGAGAGAGCGCTTGCAATGGAGCTATAGTTTTTTATAACCTAATATTGGAAGCAATATCCCATTACTTCTTTAAAAAAATATTAATTTTATTATCTATTCAGAGTTTAAAAGTTTCCCAACAATACAAATGATATTTTAGATTTGAGGTGATAATTAAAACTATACAAATATATATAACCTTTACCACTAATATAAATTACTCTTTAGATTTGAATGTTTTTCAAGATAGTGAGCTGAGTCTTTGTACAAAAATATCATATTCTTTTTATTTTGTGTAATGTCCATAAGTTGATATCAATTGCATTAGCATTTGTTAAGTTACAAAGTCATGAAATACATAAAATGTCAGCAGTTTGATGACATTATTCTTTAAAAGGAATACCCAGTCTGTAAAATGACAGGCTTAAATAGAGTTGCCTTAATTTTGAAATGACTATTTTAAATATCAATCTCTTCTTCTTACAAAAGCAAGTCAATATGCTCAATCCACATTTTCAGGGAAGCAGTTGCACTTGAGCACAAATACAGAAGAAGCTATTTTAGAGACTGCCTGTCATATTTAGGGGACCTAATGGCAGAGCTAAAATTATCTTGAAGAATTCAAATTTCTACATTGTAGAGCATGTAAAAATTCTTAACTTCAGTAATTTAAAAAATACTCATTATTTGGCAACTTGCACATAAATTCTTTTCTTATTATTTCAAGTAATATTTGAGAGTACAGCAGTGGTGATAAACAGAGGAGTTATTCCTGAAATCTGCTTATAAATTTTTCATTGAGAAAAAACACCCAAAGTTTGTTGAAGAGAAACTTCCCATAATGGTTTGCAGAGATTTCCAGCACTTCCTTTCTGCCTGTGTTTCTTGCTTTGTGTTTAGTAGTGCCTTTGGGCAGGCTTCCCAGCTAGATCTTCTAGTTCATCATTTTTTCTTTCAGCTGTGTCTGGTTGATTGTTTAAATCATTCACTGTTTTTTTTTTTAATGGTAATAATTTAAAATTTTTAAATTAAATTTCCCCCTAAATCATCATATTCTTTTTTTATGTCCTGCTTTTAAAAATTACGAATTTCTATTTCTTCGATTATCTCTGTCACCATTTTAAGCATATTTTAAAAGAGTCTATTTCAGATGGCTTCACTTCCTCTAGGCTGGCGTGGATGACACCTCTAGCTGTTTTATTTAAGGACTCCTGCTAATTGTTAGATTGTTTGCTTGTGCAGTTTGCAATTTACGATTTTGAAGTTCTCTTCAGTAAGGAGTTCCTTCCTTGCAGCACTGTGTACCTTAGGATATGATGTTATATACTCATGTTTGTTCAATTGGTTTCACACTAGTTTTTTTTTTTTCCTAGACTTGAGGATTTCACTATCATCCTTGGGGATTTGGACACGACTGAGTGACTGAACTGAACTTGGAAATTAGTATTGTGAAGTTGTTTGTTTTAATTTTTAAAAGGGAATATTGTTTTCCTATTTAGATCCTCAAGCAAAATCAAATATCCTTGTTACTTTTCCAGTGATTTTATCCCTCTCCTCTACCACTCAGGGCTTCCCTGGTGGCTCAGCTGGTAAATAATCCACCTGCAATGAGGGAGACCTGGGTTTGATCCCTGGGTTGGGAAGATCCCATGAAGAAGTGAAGGGCTACCCACTCCAATATTCTGGCCTGGAGAATTCCATGGACTGTATAGTCTATGGGGTCGCAAAGAGTCAGACATGACATAGTAATTTTCACTTTTCTACCACTCAGGAGTCATTCTTCCATTCTCCTAGCTTTTTACAGGGATCTCAGGTCCTTCACCTAAGCTCACATATGTCCAAGGTCATGTTCTTATCCCAAATAGACATTCAATCCATTGCATCTAAGAATGAGGTTTCATTTGGATCTAATAACCCTTTCAACATCTACTGAGTCATTTTACAAAGCTTTTGTTTTATATTTCTTTGTTGCTGGCTCTCAGGGATTTCTCTTTCTTTTCTTTAAACTCAGGAAATACAGTATTAGTTGCTCATTCATTTCTAACTCTTCCTGACTCCATGGAATGTAGCAAACCTGGCTACTCTGTCCATGGAATTCTCCAGGCAAGAATATTGGAGTAGGTAGCCCTTCCCTTCTCCAAGGGAGCTTCCCAACCCAAGGATTGAACCTGGGTTACTTGCATTGCAGGCAGATTCTTTATCATCTGAGCCACCAGGGAACTCATATGTATATTTTAATTATTATTTTGATTATATGTTATATACTGTTTTTCCACTTTTATAGCCAGAGGACTGGATAATAACTGGGCTGAAAAAAAATAGTATAATATACTGCTCAACTGGGCTTCACTTGTGGCTCAGCTGGTACAGAATCCGCCTGCAATGTGAGAGACCTGGGTTCAATCCTTGGGTTTGGAAGATCCCCTGGAGAAAGGAAAGGTCACTCACTCCAGTGGGCTGGAGAATTCCATGGATTCTATAGTCCATGGGGTCGCAAAGAGTCGGACACGACTGAGTGACTTTCACTTTCATCACTTTCATACTGTTCAACCAGTTCTTTTCTTTACTTTATTTGTTAAGTCTGTCTACCCTTCCATTCTTTATTTTCCTTGTTTTGTCCCCATGCTTAGAAAAACATCATAATTTCAGATCCTGCCCTACATGAAATCTATGTCTCCATGTAGCCCTTCATTTCTTCTCACCCACCAATTATTCCATATATGCACATAGGCACCCACTGTATCATTTCTTTTACCCTATAATTTAAAACGGTATACATAAAACACTTATGGGTGAGAAGACATAAATCCTTCTAGCTGAAAGAAATGCAATTAGTGATTTGGGGAATTTGAGTGTGTCATTTCAAAATCCTGTTCTATAGAGTAGTGGTGTGGTTTGGTACAAAGAGAAATAAAAGAAATATTCACAACAGAGCCCTGGGATATAAAAGTCTCATTGTGTTTTTCATTACTGGGTCATTACTTGCCATTTTTTTAAAACAAAATAAACAGGAAGAATTGTTTCCAGGTTTAAAGTTGAAGAATTTGGGGACAAACTTGCGAAATGGTGACTGAAATGCCTAAAAAGTAAAAGACCAAAAGAATAAAAGTCTAAAGATGGGTGTTTTTATGCCAACAGAGAGAACATTACTATTTCTAAAAGGTGGAAGTATGTCTATATATTTAGACTGAGAAAAACTAGCAGTGAGCTCCTGCAACTTTACAATTTATATAACCAAAAGGTGGCAGTGTTCCATTTGGTTTCCTCCTGAGCCTCATTTTTCTAGAGGTATAATTTTTAGATATATTCTGTCTCTAATTTACTTTTAAAACAAACATTAAGCAATATTAATATTATCACATGTGCCAGAAGATAATTATGATTGAGAAGAAAAAAATTTTTTTTGACAACAGGAGCTTTAAAGGATTTATTGTATAGAATACTTTCATCTGGACAGCCAAAATTAAAAAAGATAGACATTTTAAAGATCAACCTATTGGTGAGTCATATCTCAAATATTTCATTTGTTATTTGATTATCTCTTTGGTCTACTCTGTCTTAAATATTGATTGATTGATTGATTTTATAACACTGTGGAGATTGATTCATTTCCAGGTCTCACAAATTAACAAGGGAAACGATTTGGCTTTTGTGTTTACAGAAGACAATATGTTTTCATCACCATGATTAAAAATTTTCTTCAAGAAGCAAATAATAAATATTTATGGCCATTGACAAATAGGTTGAAAATATATGCAAATACATTCTAAGCTATTAATATTACAATGAAAGCAACTACAATAAGCAATTGAAAAAGCTTTCAACCCCAAATCCTAAATCTGCTCCAAAATCCTAAGTGAAAGCTTACATGAGGCAAAAATTCTTTTATGAGTGTATCCTGGCAAGAACTGACCTAACAGTCAATTATTATAAACAAAGTCCAGCTTTCTTAATTAAAATACAAAATATTGGCTGTCGTTCTTAGCCTGAAATAAGTTCTGTCTTTAGGAGACAGCAATTATGGTGGCGCCTTCTATTGCCACTGGTGGTCAGAGCCTGTCAGTATCTGTATAAAACCCTCTGTTTTAGAACTTTGCAACAGTGCTGCGGATTGTTACTCCCTTAGCTAAAGTTTGGCATCAAAATTCTAAAACAGAAGTTTAGGAATTTTGTTTTGAGTTTGGTCTGAACACCAGAAGACTTTCATTTTTATTCTCATAAATGTGGGGGGAAAAATACTCTTCTATTTATTATGGTTACATTTTTGGACTCGGAGATTTTATCTCTGTTCACATACTATATATAAAAAATATAATTGGTTATATTTGGCAAATAATACTGAATATAAATTAATGAAACATTCATAGTACTTTTCACTTTAAAATGACTTTTAAAGACAGCCTTCAGGTAGCTAAACAACAGCTATTTTAAGTTGGTAAACCAAATTAGTTTTTATACCTGATTTTATCAAGATGAGTAAACATTTATTTTCCAGTTATCTGTGTTAGTGGCAAAGTCCTTTTAAATGACTTGACTTATTCCTTTGAAGCTCCTTTACCATCTAACTTAAGAAAAAATTTGTAGGACAGAACAGGTTTGACTAACTTTTATTCCATTTTCTTCTGAGTCCTTATTTCCCAATTGAAAGAATGCAATGATAGTAAAATTGATTCGAGTTTGTCAGTGAGAAGAAGAGTGAAAGTCACGAACTGATGTTTTTTACCTTGTTCTCGTATTATGACTGTTTTTTTTTTTTTCCCCCCACGGAGTGTTTCTCTTGGTATTTATACAATTTAAAAAAGTAAAACTCTTTCCAACACAAGAACACTACTGTTAAAAGCATGTGTTTCTAGATTCTTTTGTTATAGCTCATCTGTCGCCCTTGACTAATGATGGTACAGTTCACACTGGCACAAGAAAATGTCCTTTAGGAGATAAGCATTGGACCTTTTGTGTATTCAACTGCGGGATAAACTTTGTTGTGCTGGTTTATCAGTGTGAAACACTTTTGTGGACCAGTCACAATCATGGCCTATAGTTAGATTGCAGCTATGTGGGTCAGGTAATTAAATGTGTAAATATCTACTGATTTAACAGTCACTGTTGTTTACCTACAGATATATGCTTAGTAAACATTTTTGAAACAGATGAATGAACATTCATTCTATTGGGTATTTATGTGCCAAATGCTGTGTACAGGCATGGAGGAGGTAGTGTGGGGTGGGGGTCTCCTGAGACACGAGAAGAAAGCCATGAAGGCTGTCTTTTCACCTTGTTTATAGTTTCCTTTGTGGTGCAGAAGCTTTTAAGTTTAATTAGGTCCCATTTGTTTATTTTTGCTTTTATTTCCAATATTCTGGGAGGTGGGTCATAGAGGATCCTGCTGTGATCCTGATGTCAGAAAGTGTTTTGCCTATGTCCAGGTTCGATGCATGATACTGGATGCTTGGGGCTGGTGCACTGAGACGACCCAGAGGTATGGTATGGGAAGGGAGGAGGGAGGGGGGTTCAGGATGGGGAACACGTGTATACCTGTGGCGGATTCATGTTGATGTATGGCAAAACCAATACAATATTGTAAAGTAATTAACCTCCAATTAAAATAAATAAATGTATTTAAAAAAATAAATAAGTAATTAAAAAAAAAAAAGCTCTGTCCTCCAGAAACTGGTCACTAAGCAGTGAAATCTAATGGTAATTGGCATTTATCATTTATTATGTGCCAGGCCCTATGCCAAGTCTTTTTATACTTATATACTCATTTAATCCTTATAAAATCCTTGTAGGAGAAAATTTGATGAACCCCATTTTACAGATCTGGATACTGAGACAAAGTCTGGTTACACAGCTAGGGAATAGTGGAGCCAGGAATCAAATTCAGTTTGATTTCTGAGGCTGGACTCTTGATCACTGTTTTATCTTGCCTTTCCAATGATAACAAGACACAGATTAATTCTTTCCCAAAATGTGCTGTTTGCAGACCAGTCCTAGGATGTGTTTTGCAAAAGAGTAATCAGCTCCTTATAAAAATGGTAACTTCGCTTGGAAAATACTGTTTACTATAACTCCTCTTCATCACCAGCACTATTAAGATATCTTCGCTTATTCTATTGCTAAATACTTTGGGTCATCTCTCTGTAAAGGTGTGAGAATTGTCAGTTCATTCTCAACGACAGCATTCTGAGTAGTAAATGTGGTGTCATTTTTTTTTTAAGGTGAAATAACTGAGGAACTTCCCTGGTGATCCAGTGATTAAGACTCTGAGCTTCTAATGTTAGGGTCATAGGCTCGATCCCAGGTTGAGGAACTAAGGTCCACATGCCAAGTGGCACAGCCAAAAAAAATTTTTTTAAGTTAAAAAAAAAAGAAATGAAGTAACTGAAGCAGGGGTGTTAAGCAAGCTTCCTTACCTGGAACAAAGTGGGCAGCACAGAGACCTCTGCTTGAATTATAAAAAAAAAAAAGCTCTGTCCTCCAGAAACTGGTCACTAAGCAGTGAAATCTAATGGTAATTGGCATTTATCATTTATTATGTGCCAGGCCCTATGCCAAGTCTTTTTATACTTATATACTCATTTAATCCTTATAAAATCCTTGTAGGAGAAAATTTGATGAACCCCATTTTACAGATCTGGATACTGAGACAAAGTCTGGTTACACAGCTAGGAAATAGTGGAGCCAGGAATCAAATTCAGTTTGATTTCTGAGGTTGGACTCTTGATCACTGTTTTATCTTGCCTTTCCAATGATAACAAGACACAGATTAATTCTTTCCCAAAATGTGCTGTTTGCAGACCAGTCCTAGGATGTGTTTTGCAAAAGAGTAATCAGCTCCTTATAAAAATGGTAACTTCGCTTGGAAAATACTGTTTACTATAACTCCTCTTCATCACCAGCACTATTAAGATATCTTCGCTTATTCTATTGCTAAATACTTTGGGTCATCTCTCTGTAAAGGTGTGAGAATTGTCAGTTCATTCTCAACGACAGCATTCTGAGTAGTAAATGTGGTGTCATTTTTTTTTTAAGGTGAAATAACTGAGGAACTTCCCTGGTGATCCAGTGATTAAGACTCTGAGCTTCTAATGTTAGGGTCATAGGCTCGATCCCAGGTTGAGGAACTAAGGTCCACATGCCAAGTGGCACAGCCAAAAAAAATTTTTTTAAGTTAAAAAAAAAAGAAATGAAGTAACTGAAGCAGGGGTGTTAAGCAAGCTTCCTTACCTGGAACAAAGTGGGCAGCACAGAGACCTCTGCTTGAATTAATTCTCCTGATTCAGAGCACGGTGTAAAGCAAACCTCTCCTGTCTTTCATCTGTGCCAGCGTGCTCTGTCCAAGTCCTCGGTTATGTGTTGCTTATGCTGAGTCAAAGATGAGCAGGCTAACTCACCCCATCTTTTCACTCACCAAATTTCCCTTAACACGAGCAGAAAACCTCAAGGTAGATGTGCATTTTACATTTTGTTTCTTGCACAGTGGAGGAGCAGTTAGCCAATCAAAGCTCTTTTTTTCTTTTGCTACGCGCTGGGATACTAACAACCACAATGGAAATGGACGGATCAAAGGAGGAGCGAGAAGAGGATGTCACCAAGGAGAGAGATGCTTCATACCTTTGAGATGGTAGGAGATTGTGGGTGAAATTCCTGGCTTTGCCTAGCTTTGTCTATTTGTAGACATCACAACCTTCATTGAGGGAATGATCTTTCTATAATAATTCTTAAGTGTTTTTCTCCCCACCCAGTGATTCAATAGGAATACAAACATTGTCTCCATTTATCAATGTACATTGACCAGTGGAAAAGCTTACAGATGGAATTCTTTTGGGCTATGTGGCCATGATGAGTTAAGAAATATATCAACCTTTATGAACNTCTTTCTATAATAATTCTTAAGTGTTTTTCTCCCCACCCAGTGATTCAATAGGAATACAAACATTGTCTCCATTTATCAATGTACATTGACCAGTGGAAAAGCTTACAGATGGAATTCTTTTGGGCTATGTGGCCATGATAAGTTAAGAAATATATCAACCTTTATGAACCATTTATTCATGTAGTTTCTTCTTTAATGGGCTCAGTCTTACCCATGGTGAGGTGTTTTTGTTTTTTTTTTCCCCATTTCACAGATGAAGAAATTTAGATTCCAAAAAGTGACTCCTTCCTGTTTATTCTCTGATTGGATGATTTCAATTTGACCTTCCCAAGATCATTCAGACAGTTAAAGTGGCAAAACCAAGATCTAAATCTAGGTTCCTGGCTGACATTCTCTGAGCATGAGTTAAGTGATAAAATATAGTGGATCCCTAGGAAAACATTCAAGATGACATTTGGAAACTTGCCAAGAAAATAGCATGCAGATTATGGGCAGTGAGTTTTAAGCTCATGCCCTGTAGTTATTGATTTTATCCTTATAAGTGGTTCCAAATAATTAACTACTTTCTTTTGGTAGAGGGATTATGCCAACAAATTCCCATAGAATCAAACATCCATTTACATCTTTAGATTTGGAAGAGAAAAGCTCAGGGTGACTGAACTACTCCAGACTTCCAAGGAAATAACTTTTGCCATCTAGAAACACTTGAAAAGCTTAAGGAGTCCTGAATGCTGCATTTAAGCAGCTCTGTTTAAGGAAGGAATCTTATCAGATTGATCTTTACCTAATGAGTCTTTCACTGATTCAGGAAGTTTCTTTGAAAATTTATGTAAATGAGCTTTATATCTACATATAAGGGATTCTTGGATTATGTTAGAAATTATATATGCTCTGGCTTAACTTTATTTCCTCAAAATATTGGAACATATAATTGATAAGCATTATATCTAGATAATTTTATAGAAAAGTATTAAAAGACATTTTAAAAGATAATATTACATTATATTGCATATATAATCAAAGCCTCCTATTAAGAAAAGTGTATCTCATGTCAGAATATATATAGACATTGAGACTAAGAAATTAATGTTTTGGACTCAAAGGTAAATATCCATTATGTGAGATATGGACTGGCAGTGAGGTATAATTTCTGTAGCTATTTAGATTATTTTCTTGTATTTTCACTGTAATACCGAATACACATTCAAAATCATAATTTTTATTATTTTTTTTTAACATTTTAGCCAGAAATAATAGAAATTTGTGAATGTGAAGTGTTTGTATCTGCATCTGAAAACACTGATGTGATGTTGGATTGACAAGCTACAAAATTTACTTCTGGTTCTCCTAAAGCAACCTAAAAGTAAAGTGAGTTTGTCTAATGGGAAGAATATTATTATGCCACCGTTTGATGTTATCACTTCCTTGCTAATGAACATGCAGTGATAGAAAATGCAGCTCTTCTAGAAGGAAGAAAGAAGTGGAGATTAGGAAGGCGGGGGGAGCAGGATTACCCTGCAGGAAGAGAGAGGTGGTGAAAGGTGAGAGATAAAGGAAGCAGTTACATACTTGAAAGAGAGTTCTAGATAAGGAAACCAGGCAGGATAAGGTTTTTAAAAATGGAGACACTGAGATAAAGAGTTTATTGTAAAATGGAAGAACAAAAGATATCAAGAGAATGCAAGGGTGACAAAGAAAAAATCAATAGCTTTTAAACATAGAAAGTATCTGGGAAAGAAGACGACAGAAGCCCCAGTGCCAGAGGGAACTTCAGAAGTGCATGTGCTCCTCGGAGAAGCGCCAGTGCCTCCACACACAGACACAGATACACACAACTCTCTAACAACAGCACGGCGTATTCAGAACTGAACCTACTGGGGATAGGCATGAGGGGCATCTGCTCTGTGATTTAAGATGACTTATTTTTTTTTCAGTTGAATTTTAAAGTTACATAATGGAGCAGGCCTTGCTATTAACCTTACATTATAATACAGGAAGGAACTGGAAATGTGAGCAAAGAGGAAGGTGTGATAAACAGATACCATTTTGAAGGATATATTCTTTCCGTCTCTAAGAAATTGCATTTTAAGCTCAGCATTCAAGTATAAATACTTAAGGAAATCATTCTAGAAACAACTAACCTCCAAATTTGGAAAGATTGGAGACTGTGTGTTTTATTCACTGCTATAGCAGATGCTGAATAAATTGTATTTAGTATATAAATAAGTGCAAACGTTTTTCTGGATGCAAGCATTGTATATTTCTTTTAACAATTTATTGCTTACCTGGGACTCTTAGCAGCAATCAAGGAAAAATCAAAACTCTTGTTCTAATTTGGAAACTCTATTGAAACATCCTCATGTGTGTAATGGGTTGGAAGCTACCAAGACTATTTGTTAGGGGTTCTTAAGTTTGGCTGCTTATTCATCAGTATTAAAAAAAATACTAGTGCCTCCTTAAGAGATACGATTTAGTTGGTCTTCTGGCCTAGTCATACTAATGACTAGTGCCCCAGTCATTAGTATTTTTTTTTTCTTTTTTAAATTGAGGCATAATTGATATACATTATATTAGCTTCAGATATACAACATGATTCAATATTTGTATATATTGCAAAATGCTAATTAAAGTCTAGTCTAGTAAGATCTACTCCCTTAACAACATCAGTAGTATTTCTCAGAAGTTCTCTCCGCTCCTCATTTGTGGTTATGTAACCTGGTTTGAGAACCTTTGTGTTACACGGTTAGTGTTATATACTTACAACTTGAATATTAATCATTTTTGTCCATCCTCCTCATTATTAGTTATATTTCCTTGTCATTTTACGTCTTAGGGAACAGAGTTTGTATCCTCTATTGATACAGAATAGGAATGGGTCTTGGGTGACATATACACAGGTTTTGTTGTTGTTGTTGCTGTTGGACACTTTTTGTGTGGCTAATTTGTGAGGCTCTAAATTTATCCTATAGCTTTACCCCAAAGCTATTGATGAGGATGCTATGAAATAGTGTCTGTTACCTTAAAAAAGATAATATGGAAAAGTAGGGGTATTTAGGCTTCCCAGGTGGCGCTAGTGGTTAAGAACCTGCCTGCCAATGCAGAAGATGTACGAAATGTGGGATCGATCCCTGTCAGGAAATCCCCTGGAAGAGAGCACAGCAACCCACTCCAGTATTCATGCCTAGAGAATAACATGAATTCTCGTAATTTATGACACAAATTACAAGATGCCCTGAAGGCGACCACTTTTTGTTTAACAGACATTAGCAGTGAACACCACACCTGCCAAGATTCAAGTACGTGTAGAGTGTTGAGACACACACTGGGATGAGGTGAAGTCTGAACACACGTCCATAGGGTAACCCTATGGACTGAAGTGACTTAGCATGCACACAGGGCTATTTAATTAAAGCACTACTGCTATCAAGGCACATTTGCATTAGGTAAAGTATTTAAAAAATTTCCCTTGAACTGTCTCATTTTGATTGCATCAATGGGAAGAACATTTATAGGTTATATCTTCCACTGAGGACTGATGCACCATTTGTGGGAATTACAGGGATACATTGACAATCATGCCTTTCATTCATTTGTGCTGCTGCTGCTGCTGCTTAGTCACTTCAGTCGTGTCCGACTCTGTGCAACCCCATAGACGGCTGCCAACCATGCTCCCCCATCCCTGGGATTCTCCAGGCAAGAACACTGGAGTGGGTTTTCATTTCCTTCTCCAATTCATTCATCTGTGGGACACCTACAAATTTTGAATTGGTTAGTATGCTGGTGAGATTCTTCTAGAGTCTTCCACCTGCTAAAGTGTGAAGGATGGAAAACATGGGTTGAAAGACTTTGACTTTTGGACACCCCAACCTGGTTTATCAGATGCCTCTTCCACCCTCCACGTGTGTTCAGACTTCACCTCATCCCAGTGTGTGTCTCAACACTCTACACCTACTTGAATCTTGGCAGGTGTGGTGTTCACTGCTAATGTCTGTTAAACAAAAAGTGGTCGCCTTCAGGGCATCTTGTAATTTGTGTCATAAAACAGCACCCAAACTTAAAACAAATAAGCCATTACAAGCCAAAGGTGGTATTAATTGACAGGAACAGAAGTTGCCCTTTTGGGTGAAGGGCAACTTTAATTAAGTGGGCACTCACCTCATCAGAGCTCCCTGTGATGATAGACCAAGATATTTTGTAAGTGCTAACACAATTCACTGTTGTTTAGTCGCTAAGTCATGTCTGACTCTTTTGCGACCGCATGGACTGTAGCCATTCAGGTTCCTCTGTCCATGGGATTGTCCAGGCAAGAACACTGGAGTGGGTTGCTATTCCCTTCTCCAGGTGATCTTCCTGATCCAGGGATCAAACTTGCCTCTCCTGTGTTGGCAGGCAGATTTTTTACCCTTGAAACACTAGGGAAGTCCTAATGTGACTCATTATATGATGCTTTTAGATATTTGCACTCTGATTCTTGGCTGTGGGATGAGGCCTGTAATAGGCTAGTTTCCTTGCAAAAGGAGCCTTTGGTACTGTAGGTGAGCCTTCCTATTAAGAGATAGAGAAATTTGTCCATGAGTATGTCTATGAATCCTTACAATTTATAATGCTTCCAGAGAACACTGCTCTTTAAAAAATAAAAAAAAAATCCCTGAAATATTGTTCATCTTTGTTAAAAAATCAATTGTTCAACAAATATTAATTGAGCTGCTAATATGTACTGTTTAACAGTGATGAACAAAATTAACTCAGTCCCTGCTTTTATGGTGCTTGTATTCTAGCTAAACCCTCAAAAAAAAGTGAAATTACCTTTTGAGTAACAATAACATTTAAATAATAATTTTATTCCCTTAAATCAACTGAATCTATAAAACATGATTATAAGCTTTTTGAAGACAAGTATATTGTTTGATTTGTTTTTACTGTATAGATAGCACATAATAGTCATATATAGGCATTCAATAAATGCTTGTTGAATTAATAAATTATTCCAAATGTTCAGTCACTGTGAATGAGTTTTTAAAATTATGAAGTGTACTCTATAAATGAAATTATTTTTTAATGGTTAACTAAATAACAGCTTAATGCTCAATCTACCTATTTAAATAATCTGTCAACTTGGATGACAGATAAATCCTCTGCCTTAGTAATTTGATTTACCAGTCTCTTAGGGTCAGTTAATTAGAGTCTGTTTGTCAGATGAATCCTTAGATCAGTAGTTCATTAACAGTGTTTAATTTCTAATGGTTAAATGTTGGTTCATTCTTCCTTAAGTAACTACCAGACTATCTACACTCATGAAATAAAATAAAACAATCTTAGGAACATGGACTAATACCAAAGCATATTGATGTATCTTCTGTTCACTTAAAAACATTCAATAATGTCACATTCATTAAAAATAATACCAACCAAAAGTTTCAAATCTTTTGGGTCACTATCTTTCACTATTCACATTCAATATTTCTTTAACAACTATTAACCCAGCAGAAGGTGGAGGCTATAGCCACAATTAACATCGCTTTTGGGTTATTGCAGGCGTGTCCAAGTCAGATGGAATGAAACAGAAAGACCTTTCCAGAACCACACAGATTTATAGATACTGCAACCTTCTTTTGAAAGGCTGGGGAAAATGGATCTGTCTACTGAATGTTGTTGGTTTGCATATCTGCGGATTAAATGTGTCCAATTTTTGTGAGGGATAGAGAAAAATGAACAGGAGGGACTGTTCCCTCCTGGGACTGTGCCCTCCTGGGAAGGACTTCTTCCATGTATTCAATCGTCTCTGTTTCCAACCAGAAGGCCACTTATATTAGCATATACCCCAGGCAAAGACTACTCTATGAGAGGTGGGTTTTTACCAAGGCCTCTCTTCTTGGAATGTGCTTATCTTTAGGAACTATTCTTGTGATGCCGTGGATTTTTCTCCTGTCCCAACTTCTTCCATACTGAATATATTTCTTTGGTCTGTTCAATGACTTATGCAGCTTTTAAACATATGCTCTGAAAATTGGAACATTAATACGTTGCCTTTGCAAAATGCTTAATCTTCTAAATTGCCTTCACATACTTAGATACACACCCACCCGGAAATCCAAAGATGTGGCATGACACCTTTACTTTTAAGTAGAAATAAATCTAGCTTTTCGCTTGGTGGTTAGCATTTCCCCTCTCTTTCTGGTAGGTTTTTTTTCTTCTTTATTTTCTTTTCCTCTTTACACATGTTGATCCTTTTGAAAATGAATGTTTGCCAAATCTAGTCTGAGTTGGAAGGGAGGTGGGGAAGAGTTGATACGAAAAGTTCTGACTAAGAACACTAGCAACTGATTTCCAGTCTAGAGGTGGGCTCTGTGCCTGGTGAAGCAATTAAATTACAATTACACTGATTGATATTATAAATCAGACTTTGGGAAAATGAGTTTGGGGACTGGTGACACCTAGACTCATGTTTATTTTTCACTTGCATCTTAGGGAGAAAAATCCGCACTTGTGGAAGATAAGAGTTGTTTCTTCCTCTAGGGTAGCCAGTTTTCACTTGTAACTCTAAGCTGTGCTCTAGAGACAGGAAGCAAATTCATAACCTTGACCATCTCTTCTGAAATGTAAAGAGAAAAACTGCAGTATCTTTTATCTGGGGGCATGTTAAATAAATTCAGGGGAGAAAGTTTTTATCTCCAAGTAATTGATTTGAATCCTCACCATTGGCCAAAAAAATCTTAGTTTGTTTTGGATGTGAAATCAGGGAGTTTAGTGGTTTCAATCATTTCTTACTGAAATGATATTCTTTAATTCACTTTCAAGCCGCACTACTGACTATTCATGCGATAGCTATGTTACAGAAGTGTGTCAGTATTTGGGTCTGCTACTGTGGCATGCTACTTGGCTGTTAATAAAGTATTGTCAGTAAGGCAAATATTCAACAGTGTCATCAAGTTTGAATGCAATAAGTTTGTATTAGAAAAATGATGCAGACAATAAGATTTCACAAGCCCTTTTGGTATCTTGCCTTCACCAATAAATTGTAGATTTATGAGAAATATGACTTTGCTTTAAACCCTCAGAGGAAATATTGAAAAAGAATTAAATAAGAAACCAGGCACCTCTAGGTAAAGGAAAAACATTAAAATTTCATAATAGTTTGAGAATTTGTTTGATAAATCTACACTGGTATCAGAATATTCTCCCAAACAATGAAAGCACTGTGAGCCCTAAGGTTAAGGGAGAGCTTCTAAGGAAAATTATAGCTGCACAGAAACATTGTAGACTTCCAAATTTTAAAAGCATTAAACGTTAAGGATAAACACGCACTTCGCTCATTTCCCTGGATTAAGTGTGATATGTTAGAAAGGTGTGCACTTTCCCCATTATACCCATCAGATTTTGAAAATGCAAATCTGCATGTAGTCAGAAAGCATATTTGACTTCTGTTTATTTGTATGGGTTAAGGCAAATCAAAATACTGAGTACAACATATGGGAAATACCTAATTTGTAAATCTGCTTATATTTCAACTGAAATGACTTGAAAGTTAGGAATCATGACACCATATCTTAGGCTACTTGTATTTCAAATGCACTGCATTAACTAGAGAAGTATGAATATACTTTGCTACTTAAAATCTTGATAATCAAAGATCACTAAAGCCGGGCTCTCTCATCACCATTATTGAATTATTATAACTACGGCTTTGGGAACTAGAATATATTTACTGATGATGAGTTCTCTACTGTATTTTATTCTGAAAAGATCTGGCTGTCATTAACAAACAACAAATTAACCCTCATTTATGAAACTTCCTTTTCTTTTGTAGGAAGTAAACTTAAACAACTTGTAAAAACTAGAAACAATTTCAAATATAGGATAGAGACATCTCATGTTAATTCAGCCACAACCTGAGACTTAATATAGAAATGTACTAAATGTGTACTATTAGAAAAAAAGATCTGAAAGGATCCTCTATAAAATTGGGGACCAAATTTTCAGTCTGCTGCTTGAAAACTGGCTTTCCCCCACTAGAACTTACATGCTCCATGCGTCCCTGTGCTGTGTGAGATGCGTGTCTATGAAATTGCGAAAATGGAGGCTTTTCTGGTAGCAAAGGGGTTAAGTTCTTTTTGCTTTACCAGTTTCAAATTACAATGAGAAGCCTCTTCTTTCCCAGCAGGGTTGTGCTTACATTACTCTTTAGATCTCCCTTGAAGAGGGCTGGTATATTTGTGTCTGCTGGAGGTGGAATTAACACTAAGAAGGAGAAAGAGAGTGAAGGCACTTACAGGAAGGTTTGCAAGTAAATTCAGGAAAACACATTGACTTGAATAGTACAACCTTGAGTCTTGTTTTACACTAAGACGACACAAAAGATGTTAAAGTTATCACCAAGCTGCCGGACAAATATATATTCCAACACCAAGGTGCAGATCAGCATAGATCTGTGATTCAGAAATCAGGATTTATCTTGGAAAGAGCTCAAGGGTTGAGAAGAACTCAAGAGCAAGTGAAGATCACTGTGGGAACTACAGTTTATTAGAAGATCAACTTTCGTTCATTCCAGTACCAAAGGCCTGATTATCATATACTGATATAGGAATGCATAGGTCATCTGATCAAATAATATTAGCCGCCTTCTGCTCCATCCATGCAGCAAAAGCTCTTAACAACTGTGGATAATTGGAAATTCGAGTTTCAGCTTTCTTAGAAATAACTACTCTTGACATATTTCAAAATACTGAAAATAGAGCAGGAAAATCAGTGAGGATGTGTGTTCAGAAATGTCACTCTCACTTCAGAAATGAAGAATAGGTAAATTTGTTTTTCAGCTACTGGGAAAATATACCTCCTAAGAACTTAGAAATTTTTTTTTTTTTTCTTTCTGGTAAGAGGACAAGAAGGACTAAAAATATCAACTTTTGCTTTTGGAGAAAAATGCATCTGACTGTATTTTTACTTAGGGGTATTGTGGGTTTCCTCTGGAGCTGCTGGGTTCTAGTGGGTTCTGCGAAAGGAAGTTTGGGAGACAATCATGTTCACTCCAGTTTTATTTATAGAAGACTACGGAACCACGAAAGACGGGAAATACAGAGGGAAATTCTCTCTATCTTGGGTTTGCCTCACAGACCCAGACCATTTTCACCTGGAAAACAAGCTTCCTCTGCACCTCTCTTTATGCTGGACCTGTACAACGCCATGGCCAGTGAGGAGAACCCCGAGGAGCTGGAGTACTCGGTGAGGGCGCCCCTGGCTGCAGACTCCCGGGGATCCAGGAAGGGCTCCCCAGCCTCTCCCAATGGGTACCCTCGCCGCATCCAGTTGTCTCGAGCGTCTCCCCTGACCACCCAGAGTCCTCCGCTAGCCAGCCTACACGATGCCAACTTTCTGAATGATGCTGATATGGTCATGAGCTTTGTCAATTTAGGTATGTTGTTCATTTATTTGTTAATCTATGTTATTGCAAAGTGGACGTTTTCCTAATGGCTAAGTAGCTGCTTGGTAGGTGGTCATGTTTATGTAAAGTCATTTTCTATAACTCTCCTCTCCAGCTTCTGTTTCCTTTTATCGTTGACGTAATATAAGATTTTGCTTTAGGCAACAGAGTCATATGTACAGATATATATTATTTTAATATAAATAGTTAAAATTAAACATGTGGTTTGGGTAGATTGGGGTCTTTTCACATCTTGTTAAAATTTCAATTTTGTTTAAATGTATGAATAAATAGGCAATAGTCTAAAGAATTTATGAGGACAGCTAATCTATGGGCCAAATAATAATAATGCAGATATTTACAGATGGAAGGGTAAAAGTTACTTTCTAAGCCTTTTTTTTTTTTTTTTGNCCTATCCTTTAATCCCAGATGATCATCAAGTAGAAGAGCTTCTTCCCAGTATACGCCTTCAGTTCAGTTCAGTTCAGTAGCTCAGTCATGTCCGACTCTTTGCGACCCCATGAATTGCAGCACGCCAGGCCTCCCTGTCCATCACCAACTCCGGAGTTCACCCAGACTCACGTCCATCGAGTCAGTGATGCCATCCAGCCATCTCATCCTCTGTCGTCCCTTGTTCTCCTGCCCCCAATCCCTGCCAGCATCAGAGTCTTTTCCAATGAGTCAACTCTTCGCATCAAGTGGCCAAAGTACTGGAGTTTCAGCTTTAGCATCATTCCTTCCAAAGAAATCCCAGGGTTGATCTCCTTCAGAATGGACTGGTTGGATCTCCTTGCAGTCTAAGGGACTCTCAAGAGTCTTCAACACCACAGTTCAAAAGCCTCAATTATAGACCCTGCTCCCCTTTAAATCGCCGAAGGATGGTTGATTTTAACCTGAGTTTACTTCTATAGTTATCAAAAGCAGAGGAAGAGAGAGTTACGTTTGAAAATGTTGTAGGCTTCTCAGCAGATAATCTTGATGTAGACATTGACGACTAATTTCATGAGGAAGAAGTATAGGTCATCATTTATATGGGCCTTGTGGTTAATATTTTGCAGATGTTTTCTTTGCTGAGAGTGAAGATGTGTATAAGAGACAGGACTAATTAATTGTGATACTAAGTGAGTTTTTCCTAGGAGTCTCTGAGGAAAATTAAACCACAATTTTATTTTATTCTCTTTAGACCATGCCTTCTAATACAGCCAAAGCTTGCACTCAATCACTACTTAGTAAAAAGCTTTGACTCCTGTATTTCTTCCATAATAAAACAGGTCAAAGCATACTTATTCAGTGTTTCTTACGGTAACATTAATTAACAAAGACTCAAGAGGATTTTATTTTATTTTTTTAGTGTTTTTAAAGATATGTAGAGAGTGAAGACTGAGGGCAAATGATCAAATTAGCAAGAGGCAAGGGATTTGTATTGAGGAAGCCACCTGATATTTAAATATGTGAAAAGAATCTGTTGACATTTCCCATAATAAGTTGAATTATATAAAAAGGATCTAGTAGCATCCTCGTTATTCATGCCTGCCTGAGTCATTTTCAAGTTACATAATGGATTTTCTACAATTATCTTGTCATTCAGAAACACTTTTTTTTCCAACATAAGCCTTGCCCCCCAAGAACAATTAAATTTAATTCAAACTGTGATTAATTTTATGTTCATAAGCAGAAAACAGATTGGAAATTACTAGAAGGAAAACATAAAATGTGAATAAATTGCCTCAAAGGCAATGTAATAGCTAAATATGAAATTAAACACATTATTCTATTCTGACCTTTAAATTATTTTTTGTGATTTGTTCACTTTGAAGAAACAAATATTAATTATTGATTGTGTGAAGAGAAACTTTCCACCTAATTTTATTCATTATTCTTAGGCCAACGTTTGTCAGTCTCCTAGTCAACAGCTTTTACAGATTGATTTCCCTGGTTTGTTCTTAAAGCTATTTAATATCAGTGGAATTTTGCTTATTCAATTCCACATTATTTTGTTAGAAACAAAAACATCATTCTGGTAATTTCTTTTTAGCTATCACTTTTTCAAAAATTTTAAGGGTTAGTTTATATGTCAAATATCTTTGCAAATGAAAGGAATAATTAGGTAGCTTGTTTGCAATATGTGAGTACATCTCTAGTTCACATAAAGATAAACAAGCAGTGTATTTCTAAGACCTTTTAGTTAGAAACTAACTTCACTTGATTACTTGGTTACTGTATAATTAAAATGATGTAACATTTGTAGACATTTCAGAGGAAAGTACAGAAAACAGCAAACACAGGAAATTCACTTTAATATTACTCTTTGTCTACATGTAGTTCCCTGATAAAGAACTTTAGGTTTATTAATGGGCTTTGATTAGTTGGCTTGGAGTCAAATACTTAGGTACAATTCAAGAATGTAAACTTATTCTCATGCATAAAAGTATGAAAATGTGGTGCTTACATTTTTTTTTTTTTTTTGTATTTTATAACAACATGTTTAGCATGTTAAGGTAAGAAATAGAAAAATAGTTTCACAATTTTAAAAGAAAGCCTTCTCCCTTACTCTCCTCAATCATTAAACTCTCCTGGTACTGGAAGAAAAAAAATGTGCTTATACTCTCAGTTGACAGATTTGAAAGACATCATTGATATTTATTGTTGGTTTTGGCTGACTCAAGTGCCCAGTGGAGAGGAATTTATACACAGATGTACCTAAAGAAGCCTATCTATGTAGTCCCTCCAACAGGGTTATTAACACTTGTGTAACATAAACACACCTATAAACACACGCAACTTTTTTTTTTTTTTGAGGAAGGGGGGATGGGAGGAAAAAATATCTAAAACCATTATAGTACATATTCAAGGTTTATGCCTGGAATAACAAACGCTAAAATCGGGTGAAATAGTCATTTTTTCCCCACTTTTCACTTTTGAAAAGAAGCTGCTGAGGGTGGAGACCTTTATCTTTCTTCTCCGTGAACTCTTGGCATTCTTGACCATGCCCCAGGGGGGGACCCTGTTCTCTAATGCTATGTCCTTGTTGATGGACGACATGGCTGCAGAGATAATTATAACCATAGTTTAATTAGAAGTGTTTTGCAGGTTTGAATGGTCACTCACAAATTGCTAGTTTTAGAAGTTTGATCAGGAGTCCCGGCTGGAGAGAAGGTATTGACATGACCACACATTCTGGAAGGGCTTGGGGCGGCTCACCCTTTGCATCCTTCCATCTCTGCAGTACCACCGCCCTCCCTTCTTTGCCTCCCCCTCCCTCACCCCCGTCTTTCGGCCTTTCCCCTGGAGTTCTAGGACCTCTCCAGCTCCAGGCTGTCTTGGCATCCCTCTCCTCACTGCCCCACCTCTCCTGGGGTCTGCCTTTGGTCCTTCTTTCTTCATGGCTGGAGGCTTAGATGAGCTGAAAATCAATTTGTCACAGCTCCATAATTGAGGTACAGTCTCCTGGTTTCTCTCTCCTCGAGAAGGAAAAGGATACTAAGGGCCCATGGCAGCCGCCGTGCATCAGGAGCAAAGCTCCCCAGGGCATCGGAACCTCTCCAGCAGGCTGTTGAGGCCACTTTAATTGCTCCCTACCATCCCCATTCTTCCTTGCCTCCTCACCTCTCCCTGCAGATCTCCTGGACTATATTTAATTGTTTGTGCCTCTCCTAATTTATAACACTATTAAAATTTAAAAGGGGGAAATTCAAGGACAAGTGTTACAAAAGGGAAAAACCGCGTCGCTGAACAAAAATCACGCTCACCAAAAATGCAACTGGTTTTTGAGTTAGAAAACCCTTCGACTGATAGAATTTTTATGGAATACTCGTTTGCATGTCTGTGAAGAGTGATGGTTTCCTTTTTAAGTTGAGGAGAGATGTTGAGAAAATATAAAGAGATAAACTATAAATATGAAGAATAAATTAGTGGAGGCAGGGAATAGGGAGGATGAGACAGAGACAGAAAAAGTATTTTTCTGAAGCCCTGCAAAGGAGGAAAATGAATGGAATGAGTGTGAGGGGCCGCCTCTGGGCCTCGCAGGTGGAGGCTGTGGGGAAACCCTCCGTCCGCCTCATCCTGAGATGGCAGCTCACGCCACATCCCCAACCGCATCAGCTCCGGGGGAAGCCCTTTCATCCTTGCAGACTGAAATACTGAAATACCGAAGCGGGGCGGAGGGAGGGGGCACTCAGTGTGTGTGTAGAAGGAGCACACAGACGGGCCACTCACATTTGCAGTCATAAATAATGTAGTAACTCAGCTTGAAAAAACCACAGGTTCAAGGAAGAGGCTTCCCTGACGCAGAGAGGGGCTGAGATCAGAGGAACCACTGAAAGGGTGGGAGGGAGACAATGCTTCCCTTGTTCTAGGGAATATTTATGAGTGCTTCTTTGCACCTTCAGTTCATATTTTATTGGCCGGGCTGTGGGGTTTCCCCATTTGCTCATCCCTTAAAGTAATACCCTTGGCTAAGATAGCCTTTAAAATACACCAGTTAGTCCTGACAACTGGCTCATTTATTCGGGGAGAGGGAAAGGGAGCTGCTGATATGTCCATGTCTGATGGGGATGTTTAAGATCCAGTTGTGGATCTTAAAATTATGACTCAGATGAAAATCGTAGTGGGAGTATTCACCTGCCATTTTCAGAGATGTTTACAAGAATCTATGGAACCAAATGGTAACCCAGGTTTGTGAGAGTCTTGTTTTAATGGCTGTGATAAAATTGATAATATAATAAGGTATTATAGAAACAAAATCTGTTGAAAAGTACAATGTTCAAAATGAAAAAAAAAATCATTTGTAGGTTAGTAAAAAGTCTGCTTAGTGGTTTGAGGAGAAAAGGAAATAACAAACCTTCATAACCAAAGAGAACATATATACTATATGTAGAAAGCAGTGAACTACCCACCTATTGTAGAAAATGTAGAAACCCAGATCTTGTATAAAGTTGAATTGTTTGGTTGGTATAGAAATTAAACCAAGGTTTAATTATTTTATAATGTCTAAGATGATGAAGATCCTTGGCTTCACAATGATGTGTCCTTTCACTCTATTTTCCCTAAACAAGGCAGTCTTGGGAATTGCATTACAAAAAGAATGCTGCGTTTTAGAAATAAATCCATCTAATTACATTATCTCTTACATATTGTGTTTATTTAACTTCTTTCTGGAAGTAAAGAACAACTTTTATTGTGCTTGTGGTTTAATCGCTTTCTTGAAGTTGTTTGCAATAAAGAAAATAGTTTAAAGAGGTCAGATGCAAATCTCATTTAGATTTTATGCAGGCCTAGAAGACATGTCAACATTAAAAGATTTATTAACATTTACAAACCCCTTCAGCTATGCTGTCTTGATATGAGAAATTCAATATTATTTGTTGTGCACAGATTTCCTGTCCTTAGTGTAACTTTGCAATTAGCCTTCCTATGCAGGGAGATGGAGTCTATTTGCAGAATCCTAAAGTCCATGGTATACTACTGCTCAAACAGCTATTAGGTTTAATTATAAATGAAATCTAATTGCAGAGTAGCAGAGAAGAAGCCAGAATGCCTGTATTAGAATCCCATAGGCTACACTTTCTTTCAGGGTGACCTCAGGCAAGTTATCAATACTTACATTCTTGAGGTGCCTCTGGTTCTTTGACTAAGAAGTTCTGAAGATAATAATAACACCTTCTCCTTGAGTGTTGAGAGAATTAAATGAGTTAATTACATACAATTTTAAGAAGAGTATTTGGAGCATGCGGCTGCTAAGTCGCTTCAGTTGTGTCCGACCCTGTGCGACCCCATAGACAGCTGCCCACCAGGCTTCCCCATCCCTGGGATTCTCCAGGCAAGAATACTGGAGTGGGTTGCCATTTCTGTAGACCTCTTGAAATGGCAGTGATTGTTGTTGGAATTGCATTTGTAGCCAACATCTGTATTGCATTTGCTGGAGCAGCTAAGTAATTTGTGGAGCCCAATGTAAAATGAAAATGTGGGGCCACTTGTTTAAAAGTTATCAAGACTTCCAAGATGGTGGCTGCAGGGTATTAGACCCAGCATAGGGCCCTCCTAAGTGCGTATTTGATGACACGTAACACTAGCAGGAATCAAGCCCTATTCATCCATTTTTATCCCCAGTGGAAAGAGACAACTTGCACAAACTGAGGCATTTGTGGGGAATTTAATTAAGGTTATAATGCTTCTAATGTAGTGGGTGGGGCTTTCTGGAAAAACTGGAGATAATGCAGCACCTGGACTTGCAGGGGAGCCTTCCTTCTCGACTGCTGGGATGGGATGGGAGCAGAAAGAGCTGCCAGCAGAAGAGCTGTAGGGGAAGGCACCCTAGTGGGACTGGTGGTCTTTGTGAGAGGTATCACAGGCAGCCAACTCTAGGTGCTCAGCAGGGAGCGAGGCCTGGGGGTAAACAGCACACTTCACTCCTCTGCTATCTCTCCTATTGGCTGATCATCACTGAAAGCCCAGGGTCATGGGGCCCATTGGATCGGCTCCCGAAAAATCAGCCTCTTGGTGCAGACAGCTGAGCAGAGAAATGTGGAGAGTGGATCTTGAGGCATAAACTGAAGATCTCTGGGACAAATGGATAAATGCGTATTGAGTGTTTAGTCAACAAGAGTTCTAGAATCACGTCAATTTCAGTGCAACTTTGATATGTTTGTTAATCCTTGTACAGGTTAATTACAAAATTTAAGAGATAATGATTTATTGTGAGAGCTGATTACATCACAAATTGGTTGAGTGGCAAAAACAGGCATGGGATGCTGAAAAATGTTCTTAAATTGTATCTGGATCTTTAATTTTATATTATATATTAAAAGTATTGTATAGCACACTAAAATGAAAATCAAAGACCCACAAGAACTTCCCTGGTAGTTGAGTGGTTAAGACTCCAAGTTTCCAGTGCTGGGGGTGTGGGCCCTATCCATGCTGGGTAACTAAGATCCCACGTGACAGGTGACATAGCCAAATTTCTTTTTTAATTTAATTTAAAAAAGTAAAAACAAACAAACAAACAAAAAAACAGAAAACAAACCCACAATATAAACAGTAGACTACCATTGCCAATCACAAAACTGTATAGAAAATACTAGCATAAATGCAGGGAAAATATAAAGAGCAGTATATGTTTGCAATTTCAGGGCTGTTGATTCTCAATCCTATGTCATTCTTCCTCACATGGCCCATGAGTGTGTGACAGGTTTTTGAATTCTGAGTGGAATCACATGATACCATCTACAGTTCCTGTTGCAGGCAGAAATCATTTCAGGAGGAGGTAAACTGGAATAACTGTCTTTTTCTTTGCTACCTCTTTTCCCCCCTGGCAGAGTTCCTGTGATTCCCAGATGTGTAATTTCATGGGGGAACAGGTGTGTCTGCTATTTAGTTCTCATAAATAACCAACCTCTAAGCCTGGAGGCCAGAGCATCCCCTATCCTTTAATCCCAGATGATCATCAAGTAGAAGAGCTTCTTCCCAGTATACGCCTTCAGTTCAGTTCAGTTCAGTAGCTCAGTCATGTCCGACTCTTTGCGACCCCATGAATTGCAGCACGCCAGGCCTCCCTGTCCATCACCAACTCCGGAGTTCACCCAGACTCACGTCCATCGAGTCAGTGATGCCATCCAGCCATCTCATCCTCTGTCGTCCCTTGTTCTCCTGCCCCCAATCCCTGCCAGCATCAGAGTCTTTTCCAATGAGTCAACTCTTCGCATCAAGTGGCCAAAGTACTGGAGTTTCAGCTTTAGCATCATTCCTTCCAAAGAAATCCCAGGGTTGATCTCCTTCAGAATGGACTGGTTGGATCTCCTTGCAGTCTAAGGGACTCTCAAGAGTCTTCAACACCACAGTTCAAAAGCCTCAATTATAGACCCTGCTCCCCTTTAAATCGCCGAAGGATGGTTGATTTTAACCTGAGTTTACTTCTATAGTTATCAAAAGCAGAGGAAGAGAGAGTTACGTTTGAAAATGTTGTAGGCTTCTCAGCAGATAATCTTGATGTAGACATTGACGACTAATTTCATGAGGAAGAAGTATAGGTCATCATTTATATGGGCCTTGTGGTTAATATTTTGCAGATGTTTTCTTTGCTGAGAGTGAGGACAGGTTACTTGGTCTCCTAACCATCTCAGTAAAATGTTTTGGAGTCGGAATGGCTTGAATATCAACTTTGCATTAATACCTGCGTATGTTGCTTCCCTATTGGTTCAGATGCTAAAGAATCTGCAATGCAGGAGACCTGGGGTTGATTCCTGGTCAGGAAGATCCCCTGGAGAAGGGATTGGCAACCCACTCCAGTATTCTTGTCTGGAAAATCCCCCAGACAGAGGAGCCTGGTCGGCTACAGTCCACAGGGTCGCAAAGAGTCAGATACGACTGAACACTAACACACACACATCTTTGAACAAATTATTTCATGTTGTTGGGACTGCTGCCTTGTCTGTAAAGTGGAGATCATGATACAGAATTGTATTAATAGTTAGAACTTAACAAGGTGGGGTTATAGCTCTTTGAGCCAACATGAGCGTAGGATGAAGTTAACAGCTACTATAACAACTTCTGCTTGAATAAGGTCCATGGGGTTCTAATGCTAGAGTTGGTGTTTTAAGCCCAGTCCACTAGATATCATCAGATCATTTTCTAACTGAAACTGTGGGATGTTACACACATGAATTTTCCTCTATCCAAAAGAAAATGAACTTGAATTTTCAGGGATTCTGTTTTCAAGTTGGACAGCTGATGGACTCTGCTCAGTCCTTGGGGTGTCCAGGGAAATGTCAGTCCACAGCTGAACTTTTGGGTAACAGGAAAGTCTCCCTCTGATCATCTGAAGGCAACACTTTCTGGGAGGGGCTACTGAAAGATGCTTTTTAATTACTTTTGGACCCATTCCTAGAAGGAACCCAACATTTTACTTTCATTCCAGATATTCCCTGTTCCATTTCCTTGCTTGTTATGGAGAAGGGGAAATTGCTGGTAGGCTGGTGTTATAATGAAGACGTGGTCACTCTCTAAAAGACCCTTTGAAAGGATGGAAAAAAATCTTGAGTTTGAAAGTTTGTTTTCAGAAGCTAACATTTTTGTTTTGTTTTGTTTTAATTTTGAAAAAAAGTTGACTCATGATGAAAATCTCAGTGAATAAACTTCTGAACTCTAAAAAGGAAAACCACTCTGTTCAAATAATCATGCAATCCTGGTGTTTTGAGTGTTATCTGTTTCTCAGATCATGTTTGAATTTATGATTTTCTAATTTCTAGCTGTTCTCATTACTGTTTGTATCATTGCTGAAATTTTGTTTCTATTTTACACAATCCAGCCTGAAGCATTTTGACTTTTCTAGACTATGAGCTTGAATTTTGTTTTGTTTTCTTTTTTTCCTGATGACAGTTGGATCTTTTTATTAATTTTTCTTGAATTGTTTCTTGTTTTAATATTTTAAAGCAAGATGGGAATGCATGGATTTTATCCAAAAAAGTCACACAAAAGGCCTTGCATGAACTGTGGACCTCTTCTGTTTACACTATCCATATTGTAAAGTCATCACATGGACTTTTGTTATTTCCTGATATGTTGAGTGGAAAAAAATGGATTTATTGTTTTTTCATTATTTGATAACATGCTGAAAGATAAGTCATCATGATGCTCTTTGCTAAAGTTTTCATTGTGATGAGTTTAGTTCTTATAATATGGATTCTGACATGTTCTGACATGTTCAAATCAACAATTGAGTTTTTTTCTTCCACACTGTCATATCAAAAATGGTCAGCATTTTACAGTTGTTTACTTGGAGGAAGAATTTATCAGAATTAAGCAAGCTTGTTATCACTGTTTTTTTGTGTACGTGATATATATAAAGTATACATTTTCACATAATTTTATTTTACTTGAAAAAAAAATCATTAATGCATTTTGCTATACCAGGTCTTAGTTATAGCATGTGGGATCTTCAGTTAAAATAGCATGTGAACTGTTAGTTGTTGTAGCACTTGGGATTTGCTTCCCCAGCCAGAGATTGAATCTGGGCCCCCTGCATTGGGAGCACTGAGTCTTAGCCACTGGACCAGCAGGGAAGTCCCTGTCACATAATTTTAAATGATAGTATAGTTGTAGCAGTAGTCTTTAAATCAACAATAACAGCAATTAAATATAATTCCTCTGCCTGGACTGGACTAAGTGATTCACATGCCTTTTTTCAGTTAATCTCTGTCTGAAACCCACTGTTATGGGTAAATATCTTTCTGTTCCCATTTTTTTTTTTTTGGTGTGAAAATTGAGACTCGTTAGAAGTTAAATAACTTACAAAGTTCACTCATTTGATAAAGGCAGAATCAGTACGGGCAGCACAATCTGTCTGGCTATACATTTTTTTGTTCTTTGCCGTTACTCTTTAGGTAGGCAACCTACTTTTGAAATATATAGACAGCAGTGCAACTTCTAACAACAACAATAATCATGGTTTGCATTTTTGTACATCATCCTTGCATCCAGCGCTCAGGGAAGCAGATAGGACCACAATACACATCTGTGGGCACTGGAGAGCTGAGACGTTTGTTACTCATTCAGTGACTGTTGGGTCAGGCACTGCGGAGAGGCTCTGCCTGTCCCACTGCCGAGATCATAGGGCAAGAGAATCGAGGTCCAGGCCCTTGATTCTGATGCCAGGAATTTTTTTTTTTCTTTTTTGCTTAATGTCACCTTTCAAAAAAAATCACAAAAATTTCAGGACCAAGTTAAAAAAAAAGCATTAACAAACATTCTCTAAAACAATGTGTTCCTTTGTTATTGGACTAACCAGGTAGAATTAACCTCTTGTGTACAGAAAAAAGTTTTCAAACCCCCATCCCTTTAAAGAAAATTTTTAAAAAGAAGAGAAAAAAAGCTTCTTATCAGCAAACAGAACCTAAGGAAGCCCACTAGTCCAAAAAGCATAATGCAGAGGTAGTCTGAGGCTTCAGCACAGCTTAGAGGCTTTCTCTGAAATCTGCTGTGTATCACATGGAACCTTATTATATGAAAGTCCAATGATTTTAGGGGCGATATTTCAAAAGAAGATTCATATTTTGCACCACATGCTTACTGTATGTTCCAGAGAAGTATGGCTTAAACATTTATTATTTATTGTGCTGTGCTTGGAGAAGGAATTGTGCTGTGTTTAGAAAACAGGGGTAAAGATCACACAATTTTTCAACATTAGATTATTGGATCTGTCTGAATTTTCACCCCAGACCCTACATTACTTCTTCACATGTGTGCTAGCAAACTTGTGTTTGCTATCTCCTCTGTTATTGTACATATTGCACGTAGTATGGATTCAAGATATAATCAGTCACTGAAGACACACTTTGACATGTGCTTCCCTGGTGGCTCAGCGGTTAAAGCATCTGCTTGGAATGCGGGAAACCTAGGTTTGATCCCTGGGTTGGGAAGATCCCCTGGAGAAGGAAATGGCAACCCACTCCAGTACTCTTCCCTGGAGAATCCCATGGAGGGAGGAGCCTGGTAGGCTACAGTCCATGGGGTCACAAAGAGTCGGACACGACTGAACGACTTTAGAATAACGGAAATTCAAAAAACTGCTATACAGAACTTTTGGATATGCAGCTTTGAATCTTCTCAGGATCCTGGTCAGTAGACCATTATTATTTCAACTTGATTATTGAGAAACATTGCTCCGTATTTTACCACCGCTTGACTCTTTACTAGCAATCTTCTGTGATCATGAAATGAACATATACTGCAAAAAGTGAATCCAAGTCTCCTGGGACACCATCCCTGTGATTGGTGCTTACCCAAGAATTCATATCGACAAAACACCAGATCGTCAAAGTGAAATCATAGAGGAAGGACTTAAGACTTGCCCTGATTTCTGCTCTAGTGGAAGGCACTGTCTTCCTCGGCTAACACTTACTCGGTGCTGCTAAGGTGCCAGCCAGTGTGCCAATAGTATTTCAAGTGCTAACATTCAATTGCCACACAATGACCTTATTTTACAGATGAGGGAACTGAGATCCAAAGATGTCACTGGTCCAAAGCCCTACATCCTGTAAGCGGAGGAAGTGGATTCAGAGTGCAATTTGCCCCCTGCTCTTCTGTGTCTCCTTTGTAAATGCTGTTTAGGAAGGCTGTTGGTTGGGACATGGTTTGAACTCTATCAACTTCTGCAAATTTTTCCAACATTTCCCATATTGGACTTGGGATAGTTTCACTTCATTAGCAATGCTTTAGATTTTAGAGGGGAAAAGTCCCTAGGAATGAGCTTACTAAAAGTCTTCCTGGAGCTGGGCTCCTCTAAGCCTTCTTCTGAATGGGGAGGCATGGCCTTTTGAAAAAGGCAGATCTTCATGACATTCGCAAGGCAGAAGGAAGCAAGCGCTCTGCAGACCTCAGGGATGCTAACCTTTGTGACATTTGACCAGCTGGCCAGTAATGAATGAGGGAAAGGGGATCTGTGTTGAGTCCTACCTTCAAAAGTCAGACTTGAGAGGAACAGGAGTAATGTTTGGCTAGAAAGAAAAGAGGTTGAATATCAAAGCTGTAAACACTAATAGGCCTCAAAAGCAGAGGTTGGAGGGTGGAATAAAATTCATTCATTTGGATTCTGGAAAACTGCCAGATTGCTGGTCAGTGTCGAAGGGCACGTAACAGGTCTGCCCTGCAGCTAGGATGAAGGCCTTGTCACAGCTTTTGTGACCCAGTCCTGGACTGGCTAGCAAATGTCATGAAGAGCCTATTAAACTAGAAGTTTCGGCTGCAGGACCACGTGAACCTACAAGCTAGGAAATCCCTGCTATTGCAGATGGGAGCCCTGGCAGCTAGCCTCTGCTCCATCCTGCTCGTTATGGCTGAGATCTCCTCTGTGTTCTATATAACACTGAACACTCCACCTAGAAAGCACGTCTCCTGATTTGTAGCAGCTACAGCCCTAATCTCTTGCATGTGTAAAGTGAGTGCCTTTCACACAGCTCATTCATGGCCCCTACATCACACCAAAGCTAAATCTATTGTTTCTGCTTTTCACATATCTTATGAATTTAAAGCTAAGGCCTTGGGATATTTAGGGCTTCCATCTGGTGGCTCAGATGGTAAAGAATCTGCCTACAGTATGGGAGACCTGGGTGAGATCCCTGGGTCGGGAAGATCCCCTGGAAAAGGGAATGGCTACCCACTCCAGTATTCTTGCCTGGAAAGTTCCACAGACAGAGAAGCCTGGTGGGCTATAGTCCATGTAGTTGCAATGGGACATTTAAATAAATAAATATTTGTTTATTTAAATAAATATTAAATGACTATTAAATAAATAGATATTTATTTATTTTCTCTTGTTTTCCAAGAGAAAATATTTTTGGGACAAGGTGCTTGGGGACTTTCAGCTGCCCCAGCTCTCAGTGGGTTTCCCTGGTGACTCAGATGGTAAAGAATCTGCTTGAAATGCAGGAGTCCTGGGTTCGATCCCTGGGTCTTAATACCAAGTCAAGAAATCAAAAAAGGACTTGTAAAAAGCAAGGATGTTTATTTATGTATCCAATTTCAGCAACAAACCTGAGGACTAATCTCTGATTTGAAAGACAAATCAAGAAGTAGCTGCAGCATAAAGATGAACATTTAGTATGGACCCTGCTTGTTTTTAAAAATTCTATTTTCTTTCTCTCTCTCTTCTTCGCTTTACCTGACCACTCCCACCCAGTCAACCCACAGCCTGTTTGTAACGTAAGGGGAAGTATGAACAATCTCAGTATCTGATTTCGAATTATTTAGACTGAGATATACTTAGAAGGTCAGAAGATAAAATTATTGCTTATGACTGGGTCATAAATCATATTTAATTTTAATTCCACTAACTTTATTGATATACAATAATTCAGTTCAGTTCAGTCGCTCAGTCATGTCCTACTCTTTGTGACCCCATGAACCACAGCATGCCAAGCCTCCCTGTCCATCACGAACTCCTGGGGTTTACCCAAACTCATGTCCATTGAGTCGGTGACACCATCTAACCTTCTCATTCTGTCATCCCCTTCTCCTCCTGCCTTCAACATTCCCAGCATCAGGGTGTTTTCAAATGAGTCAGCTCTTTGCATCAGATGACCAAAATATTGGAGTTTCATCTTCAGCATCAGTCCTTCCAATGAACACCCAGGACTGATCTCCTTTAGGATGGACTGGCTGCATCTCCTTGCAGTCCAAGGGACTCTCAAGAGTCTTCTCCAACACCACAGTTCAAAAGCATCAGTTCATCTGCACTCAGCTTTCTTTATAGTCCAACTCTCACATTCTTACATGAGTACTGGTAAAACCATAGCCTTGACTAGATGGACCTCTGTTGACAAAGTAATGTCTCTGCTTTTTAATATGCTGTCTGGGTTGGTCATAACTTTCCTTCCAAGGAGCAAGTGTCTTTTAATTTCATGGCTGCAATCACCATCTGCAGTGATTTTGGAGCCCCCCAAAATAAAGTCTGACAATGTTTCCGCTGTTTCCCCATCTATTTGCCATGAAGTCATGGGACTGGATGCCATGATCTTCGTTTTCTGAATGCTGAGCTTTAAGACAAAATTTTCACTCTTCTCTTTCACTTTCATCAAGAGGCTCTTTAGTTCTTCTTCAAATTCTGCCATAAGGGTGGTGTCATCTGCATATCTGAGATTATTGGTATTTCTCCCAGCAATCTTGATTCCAGCTTGTGCTTCATCCAGCCCAGCGTTTCTCATGATGTACTCTGCACATAAGTTAAATAAGCAGGGTAACAATATACAGCCTTGACGTACTCCTTTTCCTATTTGGAACCAGTCTGTTGTTCCATGTCCAGTTCCAACTGTTGCTTCCTGACCTGCCTACAGATTTCTCAAGAGGCAGGTCAGGTGGTGTGGTATTCCCATCTCTTTCAGAATTTTCCACAGTTTATTGTGATCCACACAGTCAAAGGCTTTGGCATAGTCTAACACAGAAATAGATGTTTTTCTGGAACTCTCTTGCTTTTTTTATGATCCAGTGGATGTTGGGAATTTGACCTCTGGTTCCTCTGCCTTTTCTAAAACCAGCTTGAACATCTGGAAGTTCATGGTTCACATGAAGCCTGGCTTGGAGAATTTTAAGCATTACTTTACTAGTATGTGAGATGAGTGCAATTGTGAGGTAGTTTGAGCATTCCTTGGCATTGCCTTTCTCTGGGATTGGAATGAAAACTGACCTTTTCCAATCCTGTGGCCACTGCTGAGTTTTCCAAATTTGCTGGCATATTGAGTGCAGCACTTTCACAGCATTATCGTTCAGGATTTGAAATAGCTCAACTGGAATTCCATCACCTCCACTAGCTTTGTTTGTAGTGATACTTCCTAAGGCCCACTTGACTTCGCATTCCAGGATGTCTGGCTCTAGGTGAGTGATCACATCATCATGATTATCTGGGTCATGAAGATCTTTTTTGTACAGTTCTTCTGTGTATTCTTGCCACCTCTTCTTAATATTTTCTGCTTCTGTTAGGTCCATACCATTTCTGTCCTTTATTGAGCCCATCTTTGCATGAAATGTTCCCTTGGTATCTCTAACAACTCAAGCCCCTGATGAAACATGATTGTTTAAATCTGTTGGGCACCTTCAGTCACTGACTGTTTTAAATCAGAATTCTTAGCATTTGTAGGGGGATTTCCTTGAAAGTGTTCTAAGTTCTTCTATAAGGGGTAGATCTGAAATTTTACAGTCAAATAAATTTGAACTGTGCTGAGAAACAGTCATTAAATAAGGTTTGATATTTCCAAGAGCAGACTTCTCAGTATCTTTTTTGTGTTAATGAGCATTGTGCATCTCTGCAAGGAGGATATGGGTTATGAGGTTTCCAAGGCACATGAACTCTGGAGCTCTCCTGACAGAGCCATGGATACCCAGTGTTACAGCAAACTCACTCTGAGAAACACTCCTCCATGAGGAAATTCTATTATATGAAATCACGCTTCCCTGGTGGCTCAGAGGTTAAAGCGTCTGCCTCCAATGCAGGAGACCTGGGTTTGATCCCTGGGTTGGGAAGATCCCCTGGAGAAAGAAATGGCAATCCACTCCAGTATTCTTGCCTGGAGAATCCCATGGACGAAGAAGCCTAGTAGGTTACAGTCCATGGGGTCGCAAAGAGTCAGACACGACTGAGCGACTTCACCTTCACCTTTGGAAACAATGGCAAGCAAAGTATTATGATAAGTTAGTTTGTTGACACCATGACCACTTTATTTCCAAAATTAAAAAGAAGCAGCAAAAAAGTTTAAATCTATTATCTAGAACTACTATTGTTGATATTTTAATATTTCTTTCCATACTTTTCAAGCGTTCACTTTTTTAGAATTAAGCAGTGTTTATGCAATGTTGTGCCCTTAGTTTATTCTTGATTTTTTTAGTATATGACTATTCTCATTTCTTCATGTGTTTTTATGAGCATTTTTTTTCTTTTATTTATTTATTTATTATTTTTTTATTGTGTACTTTCTTTTTTTTTTTTTAATTTTAGTTTTACTTTATTTTACTTT
The DNA here is from genome assembly GCA_006410635.1 of Cephalophus harveyi. NCBI lineage: Eukaryota > Metazoa > Chordata > Mammalia > Artiodactyla > Bovidae > Cephalophus > Cephalophus harveyi. The sequence goes on from SJYT01041148.1 coordinate 205,833, forward strand.
ACAATACCATATTGGTTTTGCCATACATTGACATGAATCCACCATGGGTGTATATGAGCTCCCAGTCCTGAATCCCCCTCCCACCTCCCACCCCATATCATCTCTCTGGATCATCCCCGGGCACCAGCCCCAAGCATCCTGTATCCTGTATCGAACATAGGCTGGTGCTTCATTTCTTACATGATAGTATACAAGTTTCGATGCCATTCTCCCAAATCATTTAATGACAATAATATTTCAGCTGAATACTTATAGTTGGGCATGTAATTATTCCTTTTTTGTTGTTTATTGCTGCTGTTTAGTAGCTGTGTCCAACTCTTTTGCTGCCCCATGGGCTGTATACTGCCAGGCTTCTCTGTCCATGGGATTTCCCAAGCAAGAGTATTGGAGTGGGTTGGCATTTCCTTCTCCAGGGGATCTCCCTGACCCAGGGATAAAACCTGTGTCTCCTTCATTGCAGGTGAATTCTTTACCACTGAACTACCAGGGAAGCCCTTTTCCAGTTTTCACTATTATATAATCTGTTGAAAGGAAAATCTTTATATATGTGTTCATAAACATTTTTGACAATTTCTGATCACTTTCTTAGAATCTGTTCTTTAAAACTGAGCTAGAATAAAATTATCTTTTAAATCTTCTGAAAAATATTACTAAATATTACTAAGTTGTTTTTCAGTAAACTTGTTTCAATTACTATTTGCACCAACCATAAATGCTGGTACTATTTTATCGCGCGTGTGTGTGTGGTGTTGTCACTCAGTTGTGTCCAACTCTTTGCAACCCCATGGACTGTTGGCCACCAGGCTCCTCTGTCCATGGAATTCTCCAGGCAAGAATATTGGAGTGGATTGCTATTCCCTTCTATAGACTATTTTATCATACTGAAATCTAAATTAAATCTATTTACATTCTTAACTATCTTAAACCTTTTTTTTTTTTTTTGAATTTGTATTTCTTCTGAATTAAAAAAATTCAGAAAAACTGGAAAACACTTTCATTATTTAACAGTTTGGAAAATATTTCATCCACATCCCTCTCCAGAAATAACTGCTTGAAGGTGCCATGTAACTGATTACTGGAATGGAAATCACTAAGAATGGAAAGTACATAGTCTTCAAGGAACCATTTTTGAGAATAAAATTCAGCAGAAGAAGTAAATTTTGGCCTAAATAAACTAACGCCCTAATAATCTCCTGTAATTTAATTATAAAACATGCATTTATAGCTAACCTAAGAACAGGGATGGCAGAGGGGCATAAGTATTTCATTGATTATGCTATTTAAATGTGGCATTTAGGAACTGGAGGGAGGAGCACTAAGTAAACACACAAATGAAAAAAATATTGTTTTAGTTTTGGCTGCACGCGGGCTTTCTCGAGCTGCAGAGAGCAGGGGCTACTCCTCCTTGACGTGCACAGGCTTCTCAATGTGGTGGTTTCTCTTGTTGGGGCACACAGGCTTAGCTGCCCTGTGACATGTGATATCTACCCAGACCAAGTATCAAACTCGTGTGGACCACCAAGGTGGTCTCTACACAAATTATTTTTAATTGATTATCCATTGCCTGCATTTACCCACAAATGACATACCTTCTAGTTTAGTATCAAGTTTGATTATTGGTCTAAATCTTTTTCACAGAATTGCAAGATGTTTTGGAATCACTTCTTGCTGTCAGCTATTGTTTAAATGATCATATTGATGAGGAACGTTCATGACCCACTTTCATCAACTTGGCCCCTTTAGCATCTTCTAGACTGATCTGAGGTTAAGGAAGTATAGGATATGCCTACAGTTTTGTTTTGGCTAAATCTGGTCTCTAAATCATGATTTTTCATTACACATGTTCATCATCTTATCAACATCTCTTAGCCCTGAAAAGTTCAATGCTATACCATAGAGTAGTTTTTAAAAAAGACATTTATGCAACAGTTAGAAATCTAAGTATTAGTACAATGGTGTCCTAACTGCAAAAATAACTCAGCTGAAGTGACAATATCAAATAATTAGATAAATTCTGAATCAAGAAATAAGGTATATCAGAAACATACAAGCAAAAGAAATCAGGGGTCATAATTTTATGTTAGCAAGTTTAAGATGCAAGGGAAAATGAATGACATAAAACAGAGCAAGTCAGTATAACACGGACTGTATAAAACTTGACAAAGCTCCAGGTTTGCCAAATCTTTGTATGCGGAGTAATAAATCAAAATGCATGGAATAAAATTTGTTAGAAGTGTAAGTAAAAATTGAAGCAAAGTTATAGTATGAAAACTTACCATGCAGTTCAAACTGCCTAATAAAATACATACATACACAAATATAAAACAATGATGTACTTGAATAACACAGCCAATAAAGTTAAATTAATTAAATTAATTTAAGGACTGTACTTTGAAATATATTTAGTTGTATCAGTTGTGTATATACTTTTTCTAAAATTTAGTAGACTGTGTACATAAATCACTAATTGAATAGCACGTACATTCAAAATATTACAATACTTATTGGTAGATGATAGGCACAAACCATGTTCACCATCATCAATCATTAGGGAAATGCTAATTAAAAGCACAATAAGATAGCACTACACATCATAAAAAAAAGCTAAAATGGAAAAAGGGGAAGAAAACAACAACACAACCTCCCTGTGTCTGTACTGATAAAGATATGGAACTCTCTCATAAATTGCTTATAGAAATGAAAAATGACACAGCCTCTTTGAAAAAAATACTGGTAGTTTCTCATAATATTATACATACACTAGCCCTATGACCCAGATATATCACTTCTAGGTATTGATTATAGAGAAATGAAATCTGTACCTGAATTCACATACATAAAAATCTGTACATGAATATTTATAGACTCTCTTCATAATTGCCCCAAAGTACAAAGAATTTAAATGTTCTTCAATGGTTTAACCATCTATTCAGTGAAATTCTCAACAGTAGAACTATTTATACATGCCAAGATTAATTAGTGGTTAAACATCTATTCAGTGGAATTCTCAATGATAAAGAGAACTATTTTATACATGCTAAGATAGGGGGGCTTCCAAGGTGGCGCTAATGTTAAAGAACCAACCTGTCATTGCAAGAGACACAAGAGACCTGACTTTGACCCCCGAGTTGCGGAGATCCCCTGGAGGAGGGTGTGGCAACCCACTCCAGTATTCTTGCCTGGAGAATCCCATGGAAAAATACGACATGACTGAAGCGACTTCACATACTAAGATACAGGTAAACTTAAATTACATTTTTCTAAGTGCAAAACCACTAGACCCAAAGGCTGCATATTGTATGATTGTATTTATATGTAATTCTAGGAAAAGCATAGAGAAGGAAATGGCAACCCACTCTGGTACTCTTGCCTGGAAAATCCCATGGATGGAGGAGCCTGGACGGCTACAGTCCACGGAGTCACAAAGAGTTGGACATGATTGAATGACTTCATTTCACTTCACTTCACTAGGAAAAGCAAAACTATGGAGATGGGGTATACATGAGATTTTGCCAGGAACTAAAGATAGGAAGTGTTTGATTACAGAGAAGCTACAATAGTGAAGGGACTTCTGTGAATCTAGGTTGTGGGGGTGGTTACAAACCTCTGCATTTGTCAAAAGCCACAGAGCTAGTAGCAGCTTATTTGTGAAAATAAATTGCAAACAGGCAGATAGTTTACATGCCATATTTATAACTGAATATTCATAAACCATATAATAACTATATAAATTTCCTGACTAAATTAAGAAGAAATTAGATGTTTAAGGAATCAGTTTAGTTCAGTCGTTCAGTGGTATCTGACTCCTTGCGACCCCATGAATCGCAGCACTCCAGGCCTCCCTGTCCATCACCAACTCCCGGGGTTTACCCAAACTCACATGCATCGAGTTGATGATGCCATCCAGCCATCTCATCCTCGGTCGTCCCCTTCTCCTCCTGCCCCCAATCCCTCCCAGCATTAGAGTCTTTTCCAATGAGTCAACTCCTCGCATGAGGTAGCCAAAGTATTGGAGTTTCAGCTTTAGCATCATTCCTTCCAATGAACACTCAGGACTGGTCTCCTTTAGAATGGACTGGTTGGATCTCCTTGCAGTCCAAGGGACTCTCAAGAGTCTTCTCCAACACCACAGTTCAAAAGCATCAATTCTTCAGTGCTCAGCTTTCTTCACAGTCCAACTCTCACATCCATACATGACCACTGGAAAAACCATAGCCTTGACTAGACGGACCTTTGTTGGCAAAGTAATGTCTCTGATTTTGAATATGCTATCTAGGTTGGTCATAACTTTCCGTCCAAGGAGTAAGCATCTTTTAATTTCATGGCTGCAGTCACCATCTGCAGTGATTTTGGAGCCACCCAAAATAAAGTCTGACACTGTTTCCACTGTTTCCCCACCTATTTCCCATGAAGTGATGGGACCAGATGCCATGATCTTAGTTTTCTGCATGCTGAGCTTTAAGCCAACTTTTTCACTCTCCTCTTTCACTTTCATTAAAAAATATAAAAATAAATAATAAGAAAAGAGGTACCGGATTAACACTTTTAAATTGCATTAAAGAGTTTGTTGAAATAAAGGAAAATAAAACTACTGACCAATATCAGTATTATATTTGGTAAAATCTTCTGAAATTCATAATGGTTCAGAATTTTTCAAGCTCGATCTAGGCTTTATTTATGTCTCCAAATCATGTGATACTATATAGTCTCCATTTAAATAGTGGATTTGGTATAAATGTACAGTGAATGTAAAGAAAAATATGTAATTGAACTTAATTTCTTACTCACCCATGTGCATTAGGGTTCACTGTATAAACAGTAGTTATCCACATTAACATCCACAGAATAAAATGTTTATTTAAGGATACATAATAAAAATGTGCTAATTTGAGGCTTACATGTGTATTATGAAAATACAACAGTAGTAATAGCAATTTTTTGAACACTGATCAATACAACATATTTCTATGAGGAGTATTCTGTCACTGATACTATTTAGAATTGTGAAGTGTGGTGATAATAAAAAGCAGAATGACTTATAATTGGTTTTATTATTATCCTTAATGAATACCTTTCTTTCCTAGACCCACTGTAGATTGCTCTAACCGCCTGCTCTTGGTACACCAATGATCGTCATAAAATTAATGGTGTACAATTAAATTCAATTCCCAATCCTGTTAGAGAGAGAGGAAGAGGAAGAGAGAGAGAACTGAGAATAGAAAGATATTTTACTCATGCGATAAAATCTATCACAAATCAAGAACATTTTAACACTTTAGTCCTTTTTTTTTTTTTTTAAGGACAGACTAAACAAGAAAACCACAACAGCAAAAACAAACACCGTGCTGGTTATGATCATGAATAATAAACAGAAGTCTGGGAGTTCTGGAAAAGCAAAGTCTAACTATACACCATTAACATTATTGCTCACTTTAGAAATCAGCTGAAAAGGTGCCAGGATAAATTGGTTCGGCTAAATGAACAGAAATAAAATGAAAAATATGCATACTTCTTGAAAATAACAGCCAGTTAGAATATATAATGAAAAATTATATCCCAATTCCAGAAGTAACACTACACACCAACACAATGAGATAAAAGGTTCAATGGAACCCTCAATTGAAACATGTGCAAACTTTGTGAATAAAAAGCTTTACATAAATTAAAAAATAGTATTAAAAAAGAGATAAATCAATTCAGGGACAAGCTGTTTCTTGAATGAGAAGAGATGTAAAGAATTGTCTTTTATATACACATAGATTTATTATTAACTGTACTCACCATGCTGTACATATTAATGTTTACTTTGAAGGAAGAAGTTCTGCTCTTAGTGGGAGTGAAAAAAAACTTGGAAAAAAGTAAGATTTAACTATATCACAAATGAGCAATTTCTCCACCTAAGAAAAGGGAAATAGAAAAAGAAGATAACCAGTTGGATTAAAAAAAAATTGGAATCAATATAAAATATAAATTTTGCATGCTAGCTATATAATGAGCTTGTATAAATAAAAATAAACACCAAGACTCTAACTGAAAAAAGAGGGAATATATTATATATACGGATCAAACTACTGTTATGGAATATATAACTACTTATTAATAGGTCTTAAAAATGCATCACAGAATGCCTAAAATAATGAACCAAGCTCTTAAATAATCTCTGGAAATTAAATCAGTGATCTTCTAATTTTATTCTTTATATACTTTCTTACTGTTTTTTCAAAATATAATGAGGTTGTATTTTTATCATTACAAATAATTTTTTTTAATACCTACACCAAAAATCTCTTTCAGTTCAGTTCAGTCACTCAGTCATGTCCAACTCTTTGTGACCCAATGGACTGTAGCACACCAGGCTTTCCTGTCCATCACCAACTCCCTGAGCTTGTTCAAACTCATGTCCATCGAGTTGGGGATGCCATCCAACCATCTCATCCTTTCTCATCCCCTTCTCCTCCGACCTTCAATCTTTCCCAGCATAAGGGTCTTTTCCAATGAGTCAGTTCTTTGCATCAGGTGGCCAAAGTATTGGAGCTCCAGCTTCAGCATCAGTCCTTCCAATGAATATTCAGGACTGATTTCCATTAGTATTGATTGGTTTGATCTCCTTACAGTCCAAGGGACTCTGAAGAGTCTTCTCCAACACCACAGTTCAAACCCATCAGTTCTCTGGCATTCAATTTCTTTATGGTCCAACTCTCACATCCATACATGACTACTGGAAAAACCATAGCTTTGACTAGATGGACTTTTATTTTACTCTATTCTAGAAAAATCTCTTTACTTGCTCTATTTTATATAAATTCCAGAGTTTACTCCATATCTTTTTCCTTCTATTTTTTTCTTCTTTAATGATCACTCATTATTTCCAACTGTATAGTAATTTCAACAATCTTTGGCATTGCCTTTCTTTGGGATTGGAATGAAAACTGGTCTTTTCCAGTGATGGGGCCACCACTGAGTTTTCCAAGTTTGCTGGCACAATGAATGTAGCACTTTAACAGCATCATCATTTAGGGTTTGAAATAGTTCAGTTAAAATTCCACCACTTCTACTAGCTTTATTTGTAGTAATGCTTCCTAAGGTACACTGGACTTCACACTCAAGGATGCCTGGCTCTAGGTGAGTGACCACATCATTGTAGTTATCTGGGTCATTAAGATCTTTTTTGTGTAGTTCTTCTGTGTATTCTTGCCACTTCTTCTTAATATCTTCTGCTTCTGTTAGGTCCATAACGTTTCTGTGCTTTACTGTGCCCAGCTTTGCATGAAATTTTCCCTTGGTATCTCTAATTTTCTTGAAGAGATCTCTAGACTTCCCCTATCTATTGTTTTCCTCTATTTCTTTGCATTGTTCACTTAAGGCTTTCTTATCTCTCCTTGCTATTCTCTGGAACTCTGCATTCAGTTGGGTATATCTTCTCCTTTTTCCTTTGTCTTTCCCATCTCTTCTTTTCTCAGTTATTTGTAAGATCTCCTCAGACAACCACTTTGCCTTCTTGCATTTCTTTTTTGTAGGATGGTTTTGGTCATCACCTCCTGTATAATGTTATAAAACTCTGTCCACAGTTCTTCAGGCACTCTGTCTCTAATCCTTCAAGCTAGCCTTCAGAGGTACATGAACTGAGAACTTTCCGGTGTACAAGCTGGATTTAGAAAAGACAGAGGAACCAGAGATAAAATTGTCAACATCCATTGGATCATAGAAAAAGCAAGGGAATTCCAAAAAAAATCTAAATTCTTTGACTGTGTGGAACACAACAGACTGTGGAATATTGTTGAAGAGATGAAAACATCAGACCACCTCACCTTACCTTCCTCCTGAGAAACATCTATGCAGGACAAGAAGCAACAGAGAGAACTGAACATGGAACAATGGACAGATTCCAAATTGGGCAAGGAGAACATCAAGGCTGCATATTATCACTCTGTTTATGTAATTTATATACAGAGTACATCATATGAAGTGATGGGCTGGATGACTCAGAAGCAATAATGAAGATTCCTGGAAAAATATCAACAACTTCAGATATGCAGATGATATCACTTTAATGACAGAGAGTGAAGAAAAGTAAAAGAGTAAAGAGTCTCTTGATGAAGGTAAAAGGGGAGAGTGAAAAAGCTGGCTTAAAACTCAACATTCAAAAAACAAAGATCATGGCATCCAGTCCCATCACTTCATGGCAAATAGATGGGGAAGCAGTGGCAACAGTGACAGACTTTATTTTCTTAGGCTCCAAAATCACTACAGATGTTGATCCAACCATGAAATTAAAAGACACTTGCTCTTTGGAAAAGAAGTTATGACCAACCTAGACAGGATATTAAAAAGAGACATCACTTTGCTGACCAAGGTCCTTACAATCAAAGCTATAATTTTTCCAGTAGTTATCTATGGATGTGAGAGTTGGACCATAAAGAAGGCTGAGTGCTGAAGAATTGATGCTTTCGAATGTGGTGTTGGAGAAGACTCTTGAGGGTCCCTTGGACAACAAGGAGATCAAACCAGTCAATCCTAAAGGAAATCAACACTGAATATTGATTATAAGGATTGATGCTGAAGCTGAAGCTCCAATACTCTGGCCACCTGATGCGATAAGCTGGAAGACCTTGATGCTGGGAAAGATTTAAGGAAAGAGGAGAAGGGGACAATAGAGGATGAGATGGTTGGTGTAACACTGACTCAATGGACATGAGTTTCAGCAAACAAAGGGAGATAGTGAAGGACAGGGAAGCCTGGTGGGCTGGAGTTCATGAGGTTGCAAAAAGTTGGACGTGACAGCTACTGAACAACAAATTATTTCAAAGCAAGATTTTATACATTATATTTACTGAATTGGATCAGTTTCAATATAGTGAGGGCAGATATATAAACATAAATTTTTTCTTTGTTATGTTTTTGTACTAAAGATGTTTAGTACTTAAATTTATTTAAAAAAATTTGATAGATATGAAATTTTAAGTGTCTTTTTTCTGAATTTATTGGGAAATCAATAGAATCTTCAACTTTTTTGTAAATTTATGCTCATAGGATATCTTTGCAATAAAATATACTTCTTAAAAATCTGACAAAGCCCAATCTTAAAGGTTTTTATAATTTTAAAGTTATTTTTTCAATTTACAGTAGGAAACAGGTAGATGAACTCTTTTTAGATGCTTTCTATGACATCTGATCAGTGTCATAACACTATAGACATGATTAGTGCTTAAAATGAACAAGTACCTTTGGAATTCTTAATCCTTCTAGGCTGATTTTGATTTTTACCAAAATTATACATGCACATTTTAAACCATGATGCAAAGTCCTGTTAAAACCAAAAACATGCTCTATTTTCCAAGCCCACAGGTTCCTATAAAGTGTATGTCCCTGTGTCAATCTGTCTCTTGAGAAAGATTCCAAAAACATTCCTTGGGATTGAAAGCCCACTTTCCATGCCCCTTTCAGTGACGTTACCACCTACTGGCTCCAAGAAGGACCTGGCTCTGGACTCCTTCAACTGTCTTGGGGAATCTTTCTGCTCTGTCTGTGGTGCCTGTCCATCTCCATTCAGCAGCATTTTTTTTAGCCTCTGTGTCTTCATATTTGACATACTTAGCATAATCCCATCAATAACATTAAGTTATAAGCCTAAAAAAGCCAGGAAAGGATTTTTGTTTGTCTGTCATAAAACACAATCATTCCCTGAAAGAGAAATTTGCATAAAGCCCTACATAGCTTCTTGGAATGGGGAGAGGAAAATTAAGAGAAGAAAATCATAAATGGCTTTATTTTTTTCTTTATTAAAATAGAAAAGTATGCAAGCAAAACACAATAGAAAGATAAAAACTATAACTTTGGTAATAACTACCTGTTAGCATGCCCCTGGCTTTGCAATCCACAAAGTGACTGATGCTGCAGATACGTTTTATCTTTTGAACCAGTTCCCATCCTGTTATGTAAGTCCTGGTGCTTATGCGATATTTGCAGATGAAGCAGTTGAGGCTTGAAAAGGCCAGGTAAACTGCCCAAAGTCACACTACTCATAGATTAAGAAGATGGGACTGGAAATTATTCTACCCATTCCCCTGGCAAACAGCCTCGAGATATATACATTGAATCGATGCTAAATAGATATTTGATGAAAGAATTTATGATAATAAACACATAACTGATAGCATATGGCAGTGCTGCTGTCAAATAATTGTGAGTGCTTTTGTTGGAAAAGAGCATCTGCTGTGAGTAGGCAGAGGAGATGGTGGAAAACACACACCGAATAAGGCTTACATGGGGTCAGGTTTAAGCTGGATGGGAATAGCAGAGCTCTGTGGGGTAGAGTGGTGTGGAAATGCAGGAGTGGTGCATGTGTGATTAGGGCCAGCACCCCTGGTTAGGGATTTACAAGGGGGAGTGATAGATTTGGATATAAAAAATCTGAAAAGCAGATATTGGCTATAAGGGCTTCCCAAGTGGTGTTAGTGGTAAATAATCCACATGCCAATGCGGATACCAGAGATGTAGGTTAGATCCTGGGGTCAGAAAGATTCCCTAGAGTGGGAAATGGCAACCCACTCCAGTATTCTTGCCTGGAGAATTCCATGGGCATAGGAGCCTGGTGGACTACAGTCCATGGGGGTGCAAATGTTGGACATGATTGAGCAACTGAGCACATTATCTATTCAGTTCAGTTCAGTTGCTCAGTCGTGTCCGACTCTTTGCGACCCCATGAATCGCAGCACACCAGGCCTTCCTGTCCAGCACCAACTCCCAGAGTTCAGTCAAACTCACATCCATCAAGTCGGTAATGCCATCCAGCCATCTCATCCTCTGTCGTCCCCTTCTCCTACTGCCCCCAACGCCTCCCAGATTCAGAGTTTTTTCAATGAGTCAACTCTTCACATGTGGTGGCCAACGTATTGGAATTTCAGCTTTAGCGTCATTCTTTCCAAAGAACACCCAGGACTGGTCTCCTTTAGAATGGATTGGTTGGATCTCCTTGCAGTCCAAGGGACTCTCAAGAGTCTTCTCCAACACCACAGTTGAAAAGCATCAATTCTTCAGTGCTCAGCTTTCTTCACAGTCCAACTCTTACATCCATAGCTGACTACTGGAAAAACCATAGCCTTCACTAGACAGACCTTTGTTGGCAAAGTAATGTCTCTGCTTTTGAATATGCTATCTAGGTTGGTCATAACTTTCCTTCCAAGGAGTAAGCGTCTTTTAATTTCATGGCTGCAGTCACCATCTGCAGTGATTTTGGAACCCCCCAAAATAAAGTCTGACACTGTTTCCACTGTTTCCCTATCTATTTCCCATGAAGTGATGGGACCAGATGCCATGATCTTAATTTTCTGAATGTTGAGTTTTAAGCCAACTTTTTCACTCTCCACTTTCACTTTCATCAAGAGGCTTTTTAGTTCCTCTTCACTTTCTGCCATAAGGGTGGTGTCATCTGCATATCTGAGGTTACTGATATTTCTCCCGGCAATCTTGATTCCAGCTTGTGCTTCCTCCAGCCCAGCGTTTCTCATGATGTACTCTGCATATAAGTTAAATGGGCAGAGTGACAATAGACAGCCTTGATGTACTCCTTTTCCTAATTGGAACCAGTCTGTTGTTCCATGTCCAGTTCTAACCGTTGCTTCCTGACCTGCATACAGGTTTCTCAAGCAGCAGGTCAGGTGGCCTGGTATTCCCATCTCTTTCAGAATTTTCCACAGTTTATTGTGATCCACAAAGTCAAAGGCTTTGGCATAGTCAATAAAGCAAAGATACATGTTTTTCTGGAACTCTCTTGCTTTTTCCATGATCCAGCGGATGTTGGCAATTTGATCTCTGGTTCCTCTGCCTTTTCTAAAACCAGCTTGAACATCTGGAAGTTCATGGTTCACGTATTGCTGAAGTCTGGCTTGGAGAATTTTGAGCATTACTTTACCAGCGTGTAAGATGAGTGCAATTGTGCAGTAGTTGGAGCCTTCTTTGGCATTGCCTTTCTCTGGGATTGGAATGAAAACTGACCTTTTCCAGTCCTGTGGCCACTGCTGAGTTTTCCAAATTTGCTGGCATATTGAGTGCAACACTTTCACAGCATCATCTTTCAGGATTTGAAATAGCTCAACTGGAATTCCATCACCTCCACTAGCTTTGTTCATAGTGATGCTTTCTAAGGCCCACTTGACTTCACATTCCAGGATGTAGGCTCTAGATGAGTGATCACACCATTGTGATTATCTTGGTTGAGAAGATCCTTTTTGTACAGTTCTTCTGTGTATTCTTGCCACCTCTTCTTAATATCTTCTGCTTCTGTTAAGTCCATACTATTTCTGTCCTTTATTGAGCCCATCTTTGCATGAAATATTCCCTTGGTATGTCTAATTTTCTTGAAGAGATCTCTAGACTTTCCCATTCTGTTGTTTTCCTCTATTCCTTTGCATTGATTGCTGTGGAAGGCTTTCTTATCTCTCCTTGCTATTCTTTGGAACTCTGCATTCAAATGGGTATATCTTTCCTTTTCTCTTTTGCATTTCACTTCTCTTCTTTTCACAGCTATTTTTAAGGCCTCCCCAGACAGCCATTTTGCTTTTTTGCATTTCTTTTCCACGGGGATGGGCTTGATCCCTGTATCCTGTCCAATGTCATGAATCTCCGTCCATAGTTCATCAGGCACTCTGTCTATCAGATCTAGGCCCTTAAATCTATTTCTCACTTCCAATGTATAATCATAAGGGATTTGATTTAGGTCATACCTGAATAGTCTAGTGGTTTCCCCTACTTTCTTCGATTTAAGTCTGAATTTGGCAATAAAGAGCCACAGTCAGCTCCCGGTCTAGTTTTTGCTGACTGTATAGAGCTTCTCCATCTTTGGCTGCAAAGAATATAATCAATCTGATTTTGGTGTTGACCATCTGGTGATGTCCATGTGTAGAGTCTTCTCTTGTGTTGTTGGAAGAGGGTGTTTGCTATGACCAGTGCGTTCTCTTGGCAAAACTCCATTAGCCTTTGCCCTGCTTCATTCTGTATTCCAAGGCCAAATTTGCCTGTTATTCCAGGTGTTTCTTGACTTCCTACTTTTGCATTCCAGTCCCCTATAATGAAAAGGACATCTTTTTTGGGTGTTAGTTCTAGAAGGCCTCGTAGGTCTTCATAGAACCGTTCAACTTCAGCTTCTTCAGCATTACTGGTTGGAGCATAGACTTGGATTACTGTGACATGGAATGATTTGCCTTGGAAACAAACAGAGATAATTCTGTTGTTTTTGAGATTGCATCCAAATACTGCATTTTGGACTCTTTTGTTGACCATGATGGCTACTCCATTTCATCTAAGGGATTCCTGCCGGCAGTAGTAGATATAATGGTCATCTTAGTTAAATTCACCCATTCCAGTCCATTTTAGTTTGCTGATTCCTAGAATGTCAACATTCACTCTTGCCATCTCCTATTTGACCACTTCCAATTTGCCTTGATTCATGGACCTAACATTCCAGGTTCCTATACAGTAGTGCTCTTTATAGCTTCAGACCTTGCTTCTATCATCAGTCACATCCACAACTGGGTGTTGTTTTTGCTTTGGCTCCATCCCTTCATTCTTTCTGGAGTTATTTCTCCACTGATCTCCAGTAGCATATTGGGCACCTAATGACCTGGGGAGTTCCTCTTTTGGTATCCTATCATTTTGCCTTTTCATAGTGTTCATGGGCTTCTCAAGGCAAGAATACTGAAGTGGTTTGCCATTCCCTTCTCCAGTGGACCACATTTTGTCAGACCTCTCCACCATGACCCTCCCATCTTGGGTGGCCCCACACAGCATGGCTTGGTTTCATTGAGTTAAACAAGGCTGTGGTCCATGTGATCAGATTGACTAGTTTTCTGTGATTATGGTTTCAGTGTGTCTGCCCTCTGATGCCCTCTTGCAATACCTACCGTCTTACTTGGGTTTCTCTTACCCTGGACGTGGGGTATCTCTTCATGGCTGTTCCAGCAAAGCGCTGCCACTGCTCCTTACCTTGGACAAGGGGTATCTCTATAAATGTACATAAATCCATACCTATATATGTATAGGCTTCATGTCAGGTGAAAAGAATTAACTTTTATCTACTGCTTATCTTTCATTCACCAGGCATGTTCTAAACAATTTATATCTACTATCCCAATCCTCAACAGCATCATTATTATATAAATAGAATTGTTAATCTTCATCTTACTGATAATTAAAATGAGATTGGAAAAGTTAGGTCATGGGAAATGTCAACTAGTAAATGTCAGTTCTGATTTGAATCCAGGTCCTCCAAGAAAAGGAGATATATTCAAGAGAAACTGGAAGCTTCACTCTAGGTTGAAAACAAGAAGGAAAATACAGCACTGACCGATCGTGACAATTACCATGTGTGTTTCAAAAGACTCTAGAATGTTCTTTGACCCTAAGCTCAGTAAAAAAACACTTGATAGAAAGTAAATGTGATTTAATCGAATACAATTTATTCTTTATTTATAGAGTAGATTATCAAAACTTGGGTAAAAATAGTCCTATTCTAGGTGCTTCTCAGGTAGTGTGGTGGTAAAAAAAATCTGCCTTCCAATGCAGGAGACGTGAGATGTGGGTTTCATTCCTGAATGGGGAAGATCCCCTGGAGTAGGAAATGCAACCTGCTTGAGTTTTCTTGCCTGGGATATTCCATTGACAGAGGAACCTGGTGGGTTACAGTCCATGGGGTTACAAGTCAAATATGACTGAGTGACTGAGCACACAAGTCCTATTATAATTTTTGATCAGAGAAATTAGTTTTGTTTTCATTACCTTCCAGTCCCCATGATTTAAAAGACATGTAGAGATAGTTCAGTAAATTCCTGGGAGATCACTGCAGGATGTGAGCCTATTCTAAGCCATTTCGTTAGTTCAGGAGAGTTTGAAAGAAATCAAAAAGCTTTCCATTACAAAGAATAAAATTTAAACTCCTCGTCTGTTCAGAAAGACCCTAAATAATTCAGTTTCTAGCTTGTTTTCTTACATTTTCCTCTGACTCTTCCTGCAGTTCACTTGACCCTTGTCTGATTGCCCTTGAGTAAGTCAAACACCATCATGCCTCAGGACCTTTGCACCTGTCATTCACACCACCTAAATATTCTTCCCCAAATGTATGTATGTGGCTTGTGTTCACCTTACTAAATTGCCACTTCTGCAGAGAGCCCTTCCTTTGCCAGGAAAAAAAAAAAAAAAAAAGCACCTGTATTACTGAATATTCACTTATCCTTTGTGAATGTATGCATATATACATGTATGTTTATGTACACCCATAAATTGCATTTGTCACCATCTGATGTTATATCTGTATTCATCAACTCTTAGTCAATGTCATTACTGCTTTCACTAGTGGAATATGAGCTTGAACCCCATAAAGACTTGGATTTTTCGTTGTTCCACCCTCTAAAGCTATTTTTCCAATAGTCATGTATGGATGTGAGAGTTGGACTATAAAGAAAGGTGACTGTTGAAGAATTGATACTTTGGAACTGTGGTGTTGGAGAAGACTCTTGAGAGTCCCTTGAACTGCAAGGAGATCCAACCAGTCAATCCCAAAGGAAATTAGTCTTGAACATTCATTGGAAGGACTCATGCTGAAGCTGAAACTCCCAATGCTCTGGTCACCTGAAAGAAGAACCAACTCAATGGAAAAAAAAAAAAAAAAACTTGATGCTGGGCAAAATTGAAGGCTGGAAGAGAAAGGGATGACAGAGGATGAGATGGCTGGATGGCATCACTGACTCAATGGACATGAATTTGACCAAGCTCGGGGGGTTGGTGATGGACAGGGAAGCCTGGCGTGCTGCAGTCCATGGGGTCTCAAAGAGTTGGACACGACTGAGCGACTGAACTGAAACTGAATCACCCCTCCAACCCCTAGAACTGAGTGTGGCACACAGTAAAGTGAAAGTGAAGTTACTCAATCGTGTCCGACTCTTTGCGACCCCGTGGACTGTAGCCTACCAGGCTTCTCTGTCCATGGGATTCTCCAGGCAAGAATACTGGAGTGGGTTACCATTTCCTTCTCCAGGGGATCTTCCTGACCCAGGGATCGAGCCCAGGTCTCCCACATTGGAGGCAGACGCTTTAACCTCTGAACCACCAGGGAAGCCCTACTGTGTGGCACACAGTAGGCTTACAATAAATATTTCCTGGAGGAATAAATGACTGATCAAATGATCAGGCTGGAGTAGGGAAAATGCAGCATTATCCTCAAATATTTGAATTGCTTTTGTACAGATGAATAATCTGACATAATCAGATTATATAGTTGAGCTCAAGATGAGGAAGCACTCTAACAGTCCCAGCTGTCAAAGATGAAATGCATTGTTAGGGGAGTGTTTGTTCCCTGTTACCAAGGATATTCAAGCAGTGTCTGCCTAATTTCTTAATTAAAATTTACACACGATCCTGCTCAGACTAGAGGAACATTAAAAGCTCACTTAATCACTAGTCTTTTATGACTGGTTAGAAGAGGAAAATGCCTTCCACAGCACAGTCAGAACCATAACAGTTTAGGGCTGACAGACAAGAGAGATCTTATAGAAAATTAAGTTGCAATCCCTCTCTGGCCATCCACCAACCACAGATAAATTCCTGACTCCTCACTCAACAACAAACGTTTATTAAGCTCCAATTACACCAGGCGTTGCTTTCAATCCTGGGGTTACAGCAGGGAATGAGATAAACAAGAACTTTCTTCTCATTGAAATTCCTTCCAACGTTTGGTAGCCAGACTCACATATGTGTGCAAAATGTATGTGTACAATTATATTGAGTTTATGAATTGGATGAGTATATCAGACTATAAGTGGTAGACAACTCAACTTTGTGTGTTATGATAAAACAAAAGATAAAGAATAGAATGTAGTGACTGGGAAGGAGTGTTTTCTTTGTTTACAGATTTGCATTCTTTTGGCCTTTGAATGATTACACCAAAGTGACAGCAATTGGTCAACCAGAAACCAGGAGTCAGCTGAATTTTCACAGGATATTTATTCATGCATTAGGGTGGTCTTCCAGGAAACAGAACAACAAACAGAACATTTTACAAGCAGCATTATAGAAGTATATACAAAGAAGCCTTCTGGTTGGAAAGCGGAAACTTGGTTTCACACTGGAAAGTCTAAATAGAATTTAGGCTACTCCAGAAATTTTGACTAAGAAAGTAAATCACTTCAGTTCAGTTCAGTCGCTCAGTCGTGTCTAACTCTTTGCGACCCCATGAATCACAGCACGCCAGGCCTCCTTGTCCATCACCATCTCCCAGAGTTCACTCAAACTCACGTCCAATCACCATCTCCTGGAGTTCACTCAAACTCACGTCCATCGAGTCAGTGATGCCATCCAGCCATCTCATCCTCTGTCATCCCCTTCTCCTCCTGCCCCCAATCCCTCCCAGCATCAGAGTCTTTTCCAATGAGTCAACTCTTGGCATGAGGTGGCCAAAGTGCTGGAGTTTCAGCTTTAGCATCATTCCTTCCAAAGAACACTCAGGGCTGATCTCCTTTATTTATTTTTGTTTGGTTTTTTATATTTTAATTTTTTAATTTATTTTAATTGGAGGTTAATTACTTTGCAATATTGTATTGGTTTTGCCATACATCAACATGAATCCGCCACAGGTATACATGTGTTTCCCATCCTGAACCCTGCTCCTTGCTCCCTCCCTGTACCATCCCTCTGGGTCATCTCAGTGCACCAGCCCCAAGCATCCAGTATCATGCGTTGAACCTGGACTGGCGATTCATTTCATATATGATATTATACATGTTTCAATGCCATTCTCCCAAATCATCCCACCTTCGCCCTCTCCCACAGAGTCCAAAAGACTGTTCTATACATCTGTGTCTCTTTTGCTGTCTCGCATACAGGGTTATCCTTACCATCTTTCTAAATTCCATATATATGCATTAGTATACCATATTGGTGTTTAGAATGGACTGGTTGGATCTCCTTGCAGTCCAAGGGACTCTCAAGAGTCTTCTCCAACACCACAGTTCAAAAGCAAATAGGAGTCTTTAAAAAATTGTTTTAAAAATAATGGCTTAAGAATCAAATCTCCCATGTTAGAATCATTTATCCTTCTAAGGAAAGTTAATTGGAATAACATTAAAAGTACTCTTTACTGAGAATATTAGTGATCTCTATGAAAAAACTATCAGTTCAGTTAGTTCAGTTGCTCAGTCATCTTCAACTCTTTGTGACCCTATGGATGGCAACATGCCAGGCCTCCCTATCCATCACCAACTCCTGGATCCTGCTCAAAATCATGTGCATCACATCGGTGATGCCATCCAACAATCTCATCCTCTGTCCTCCCCTTCTCCTCCCACCTTCAATCTTTCCCAGCATCAGGGTCTTTTCAAATGAGTCAGTTGTTCGCATCAGGTGGCCAAAGTGTTGGAGTTTCAGCATCAGTCCTTCCAATGAATAGTCAGGACTGATTTCCTTTAGGGTTGATTGGTTGGATTTCCTAGCAGTCCAAGGGACTCTCAAGAGTCTTCTTCAACACCACAGTTCAAAAGCATCAATTCTTTGGTGTTCCGATTTTTTTATGGTCCAACTCTCACATCCATACATGACCAGTGGAAAAACCATAGCTTTGACTAGATGGACATTTATTGGTAAAATAATGTCTCTGCTTTTTAGTGGGTTGTCTAGGTTGGTCATTTTGAGCATTACTTTACTAGCATGTGAGATGGGTACAATTGAATGGTAGTTTGAGCATTCTTTGGCATTGCCTTTCTTTGGGATTGGAAAGAAAACTGACCTTTTGCAGTCCTGTGACCACTGCTGAGTCTTCCAAATTTGCTGGCATATTGAGTTCAGCACTTTCACAGCATCATCTTTTAGGATTTGAAACAGCTCCACTGGAATTCCATCACCTCCACTAGCTTTGTTCATAGTGATGCTTCCTAAGGCCCACTTGACTTCACATTCCAGGTTTCACTAGGTGAGTGATCACACCATCATGGTTGTCTGGGTCGTGAAGATCTTTTTTGTATAGTCTGTGTATTCTTGCCATCTCTTCTTAGGATCTTCTGCTTCTGTTAGGTCCATACCATTTCTGTCCTTTATTTTGATCATCTTTGCATGAAATGTTCCCTTGGTATCTATAATTATCTTGAGTAGATCTCTTGTATTTCCCTTTCTATTGTTTTCCTCTATTTTTTTTGCATTGATCACTGAGGAAGGCTTTCTTATCTCTCCTTGCTATTCTTTGGAACTCTGCATTCAAATGGGTATATCTTTCCTTTTCCCCTTTGCCTTTAGCTTCTCTTCATTTCGCAGCTATTTGCAAGGCCTCATCAGACAACCATTTTGCCTTTTTGCATTTCTTTTTCTTGGGAATGGTCTTGATCACTGCCTCCTATACAATGTCACGAACCTCCATCCATAGTTCTTCAGGCAATCTATCAGATTTAATCCCTTGAATCTATTTGTCGCTTCCACTGTATAATTGCAAGGGATTTAATTTATAGTCTAGTGGTTTTCCCTACTTTCTTCAATTTAAGTCTGAAACTTGCAGGGTCTTAGTTTCCCAACCGTGGATTGAACCTTTACCTTTGACAGTGAAAGTGCAGAGTCCTAACTGCTGTATCACCGTGGGTGAGCTTTAGAAAGCATTGAGTTTGCATCCAAGCTTCAGAACTTTCTAGTGCAAACCTGGACAAATAAATCCCTTGGAACCTCAGATTCTAAACCTATAAAATAGAAATGTAATTCTCACTATAGGAGACAATGGAGTTGTGGTTACACAAGGCTAGGGACATGCCTGGTCCATAGTTAGCCATCAGGGGTCACTTCTTCTCCCTACTTTAGACTAGAGATTTCATCCTGAAATTACCTTTTAACTCTAAATATTTACTTTTCTGGAATGAAAAGCATCTCAAAACACAATCTTCTGCTGCTGCTGCTGCTGCTGCTAAGTCACTTCAGTCATGTCCAACTCTGTGAGACCCCATAGACAGCAATCCACCAGGCTCCTCTGTCCCTGGGACTTTCCAGGCAAGAATACTGGAGTGGGTTGCCATGTCCTTCTCCAATGCATGCATGCATGCCAAGTTGCTTCAGTCATGTCTGACTCTGTGTGACCCTATGGACAGCAGCCCACCAGGCTCCTCTGTCCACAGGATTCTCTAGGCAAGAATACTGGAGTGGGTTGCCATTTCCTGCTCCCATAACATAATCTACTTACACCTAAGTATAAAATGTCAGCAGATGTTTAAATGTGGTTGATGTATAGGAATAATAAAATGAAAACTTTCAAAATATTATATATTTAGATATATAACTCTTGAGTCTTGCCTCAGTAGATGAAGCAATAAAATAGTTGCTTGAACTTACTAGAAATGGAAATATTGAAATTGAAGAGACATGATGTCAGAAGCTATTCCATGGGGAAAAAAATAACCACTTTGAAATAAAAGAAGATATTCAGGGAAAGGGGAGCTGGTTAAGTAGTGTAAAGTGACACGAAACTGAACCATGTGCACAAGATAAGAGGAGGAGGATGGTCATAAGTGTGTGGCTCAAAGTTCAAGTTTAACTGAAGCCAGAATACACACAAAACAATTACCAACTGTTGATATGGAGAAAGTGAGGGGCTACTAAAATCTTCCCAG
The DNA here is from genome assembly GCA_006410635.1 of Cephalophus harveyi. Classification (NCBI taxonomy): domain Eukaryota; kingdom Metazoa; phylum Chordata; class Mammalia; order Artiodactyla; family Bovidae; genus Cephalophus; species Cephalophus harveyi. The sequence continues at coordinate 226,457 of SJYT01041148.1, forward strand.
TGAGAATGTAAACAATGCTCCTGTGAGCCCCTTGGGGTGCCATCTGTTCTAGCCTGCCTAAATTGGTCAGCATTTCTCTCTAATAATGTAGTGAGGACCCTCTCAAACAACTATCATGTGTCCTCAGTAATAATAAGCAAAATATGAACAAAGCAAAATTTATCCAATTAACACTTGCATTTTCCTTTCCATTTTATTTTACCATCAATGCATAGCATTTAGATTATACATTGGCTACAGCATAGAGTAGCAAGTCCATACTTCACTAATTTCAAGATATTGCCTTTATTCCACTTAGACTTCCCTTTCTGTGTTGAACTTTTGCTGAATTACTGGTGTTTTTTGTGTAAGTAGGACTTCCCTTGTGGCTCAGATGGTAAAGCGTCTGCCTACAATGCAGCAGACCCGGGTTCGATCCCTGGGTCGGAAAGATCCTCTGGAGAAGGAAATGGCAATCCACTCCAGTACTCTTGCCTGGAAAATCCCATGGATGGAGGAGCGTGGTAGGCTACAGTCCATGGGGTCGCAAAGAGTCAGGCACGACTGAGCGACTTCACTTGGTCGTGATCACTTTGTGTAAATTATAGTGAAAATTGTTCAGTATTTATTATGTGCTAAAGGGTGCCCAGTTTTTATTTGCTGGAGGAGACATTTGTCCAGACGCAAGCACTGCAGCAAAGGGTCCCAGATCCCAGCCTGTCTCATTAGAACATTGGAAGGAGGGTGTTGGGGAGGAGAAGGAATTGGATTTCATGTCCTTCTTCCCAAATACTTGATTCCATAAAAGTATAAGAATGATGAATTAAAATGGCTACTTAATGACACAATATGGGCTTCCCAAGTTGGCGCTGGTGGTAAAAGAACCAATCTGCCAACACAGGAGGTGTAAGAGACATTGGTTTGATTTCTACATTGGGAAGATCCCCTGGAGAAGGAAATGGCAACCCACTCCAGTATTCTTGCCTGGAGAATCACATTGACAGAGGAGCCTGGTGGGTTATAGTCCATCGGGTCACAAAGAGTCAGATAGGACTGAAGCAACTTAGCACACAAGCAATGAAACAATATACGCTTTCCAAGAAGACTGACCCTGGGAAATCCAATACATTGAGCCAAAAGGGTACATAGTTTTCCCTCCAAATTACAGAAGGATGGAAGCAACATAGCCTTGTCCCTGTATGAGAGAAAAACCAATTCTCACTTTACATGAGTTTTTCTGAAAGGCTTCTTACTGTGGTTTTGTGATATATGTGTTAGTCACTCAGTCGTATCCAATTCTTTGTGACCCATGGACTGTAGCTCACCATGCCCCAGGCTCCTCTATCTGTGGGATTCTCCAGACAGGAATACTGCAGTGGGTTGCCACTACCTTCTCCAGGTTTGTGATATGAGCAACCTCATATTTTAATCCAAATAAGTATTTTGGCTATTTAAGTAATTTTCAAGTAGCAGTACACCATTGCTATCATCCGTAGGTCTGCTCAGTAAGTGAAAATCATCTTAAACTGGTAGAAGACACTCATCTTCATAGTAAATGAAGCATTGTGTATCCATACATTCATGGAAATCCCTCCATATTCTGATTGCATCTCTCCATCAAACCATCCAGACCATAACTTGGATTCAAGAGTTGCTTTACAGACTCATTTAACTTTTCAGGTGAATTTGCTGCAGGATGATTCAGTTACCTACAGATGTCAAATAATTTGTATGGTGAAATTTTATCTTGGAATAATTTATAAGGTTTCATGTTTATTTTTCATTGTCTCAACCTATCTCACTTGTTGTGAAACTTGGATTTCTTGGCAAAAACAGAAATCTCATTATAAATGTCCATTGAAGTAAATATGACAACTCTGTTTCTCATTACTAGCATGTGCAGTGTAAAGACATTAGCCGTAAAATTTGGTGAATGCCCTCTAGGGATTTCAAATTTTAGTATGTTTCAAATAACTTGCAGAATAGCATTTGTTTATAGTTTTTCATGTGTATAGGAAATAATAAATACAACTGACAGTCATGTACATGGTGAATTAAACTGAAGCTATGTGATATATACAAGGTGTCATGCTTTGGCCTTTGGAATAAACTTAAAATGAAATTAGCATGTCAAAATCAATATTTCAAAATGTACCTTTTTAGCTAAACATTTAAGTCTTTTGGAAAATATTTTGGTAGGTGTTAAACAGCGTTATTGCTTTTTTTTTCTTAGATAAGTTTCATGCCAAATATTATTTGGTATGAAATAAGTATTTATCTGTATAATTTCAAAATTGCTTATAGGAAGAGTTAGACTGTACATTTGCTAATGGATCATGTAATTTATAAAATTGTTAACAAAAAGTATTACTATTGCATTTACTGACAAACAATTGAATTATAACAATATGCTGTGAGCTTTTTTGGAGTTTGAAGTTTGGGAAACAGTATAAACTCTAATCTGAAGAACTAAAAATATCATTCTCAAGGAAAAAGGTGATCATAAAAAGGAAATTGCTTCTAGTTTAAATACATAACCTTAAAAATGAATTCAGAAATACACATAATCTGTTGCAGGTTTAAGATTACATAACTTCATGATACTATGTCTTCCCTCATCTGATAGTTTTGTTTGAATTTTGAAAAAGATTGCACTTTTTAGATTGATGTCACATTGAAGAAAACCTGAGGATGTTTGTATTCAGTTATCCAAATCAAAATTAGATTGATGAGCCATGGAGATAGCAGTGCAGCTAAAAGAACTGATAAAGTATCAGTGGACTGTCTCCAAACTCTGGTTGCAAAACTTATGAATGCAAAATCTTAGTGGGGAAAGTAATTTAATGGAGAAGACCGAGCAATCAACTCCTTGGCTCCCGCTGTGCAGATAAGTAATAAGATGCTTTATCCAAGGGTGGATGGAAACTTCATTAAATTAAAAGTAACTCATCCTGTAGTGTAAATACTGATTCCGCTAAAGACTCCCCCCCTGCCCTTTCCCTCAGTGTATGTTTTGGTAGAGACATGAAAAGAGCTACTGAGGGTCAAGTTATGCTTTCATTAAAAACCTGGTCACTAAGACCTAAGTAAATTAAAGGATTTCCTTTTTTACTTAAACACAAGAGTACAATAATCTGAATTTTAAAACTATTCAGATAATTCAAGCTTCTTGCAGGATATTATTCATGCAGGATTTTGAGTCATGCAAACCTCCATTTGAATCTTGGCTCAGGCAGTATTGAAAAGCCTTGTCAATTTGTTCAAAATTCATTCATTAAGTGAATGCCATGTATCAAAGATTGCACTTGGTATGATAGAACACCAAACAAATCATTTCCATTTCAAATTAGTTATTTTTTTCTGAATATCAGATTACTCCACTGTATACTGTGAATACTAATTCCTCCATTTTATTAAATAAAATAATTATATAAAGCCTTGCCGGGAGAAATATCAATAACCTCAGATATGCAGATGACACCACCCTTATGGCAGAAAGTGAAGAGGAGCTAAAAAGCCTCTTGATGAAAGTGAAAGAGGAGGGCAAAAAAGTTGGCTTAAAGCTCAACATTCAGGAAATGAAGATCATGGCATCCGGTCCCATCACTTCATGGGAAATAGATGGGGAAACAGTGGAAACAGTGTCAGACTTTATTTTTTGGGGCTCCAAAATCACTGCAGATGGTGACTGCAGCCATGAAATTAGAAGACGCTTGCTCCTTGGAAGAAAAGTTATGTCCAACCTAGATAGCACTTTCAAAAGCAGAGACATTACTTTGCCGACTAAGGTTCGTCTAGTCAAGGCTATGGTTTTTCCTGTGGTCATGTATGGATGTGAGAGTTGGACTGTGAGGAAGGCTGAGCGCCGAAGAATTGATGCTTTTGAAGTGTGGTGTTGGAGAAGACTCTTGAGAGTCCCTTGAACTGCAGGGACATCCAACCAGTCCATTCTGAAGGAGATCAACCCTGGGATTTCTTTGGAAGGAATATGCTAAAGCTGAAACTCCAGTACTTTGGCCACCTCATGAGAAGAGTTGACTCATTGGAAAAGACTCTGATGCTGGGAGGGATTTTGGGGGCAGGAGGAGAAGGGGACGACCGAGGATAAGATGGCTGGATGACATCACAGACTCGATGGACGTGAGTCTGACTGAACTCCCGAGAGATGGTAATGAACAGGGAGGCCTGGCGTGCTGCGATTAATGGGGTCGCAAAGAGTTAGACATGACTGAGCGACTGAACTGAACTGAACTGAACTGAATTTTTGTTATTATTAGAATAAAAAAAATTCACCAAAGTAGATACTTGTCTAGTATCCATTTGTGTTTTTCAGTTAGTGATGTTGAAATAACAAAACCTAGAAAATAAATGTATCAAATTAATATAGTGCTCAAATTATCTTCAGCAGTAACTTGACTTATTATAAACACTTTTATCCAAATATATTTATATCTATTTAAATTTTATAGCTTTTAATATTTTTAAATGATTGAACTTAGGAATCATGTCATTCTTTAAAGCAGCCTAACCAATATGAAATAAAGGACATATATATTATAGTCATGCAGAAAAAATATAAATTCTGCACTTGGGAGAAAAACATTACATCAAGCATGATCAAACAGTTATGCCAGTATGCATCGTCTAGTCAAGGCTATGGTTTTTCCTGTGGTCATGTATGGATGTGAGAGTTGGACTGTGAGGAAGGCTGAGCGCCGAAGAATTGATGCTTTTGAAGTGTGGTGTTGGAGAAGACTCTTGAGAGTCCCTTGAACTGCAGGGACATCCAACCAGTCCATTCTGAAGGAGATCAACCCTGGGATTTCTTTGGAAGGAATATGCTAAAGCTGAAACTCCAGTACTTTGGCCACCTCATGAGAAGAGTTGACTCATTGGAAAAGACTCTGATGCTGGGAGGGATTTTGGGGGCAGGAGGAGAAGGGGACGACCGAGGATAAGATGGCTGGATGACATCACAGACTCGATGGACGTGAGTCTGACTGAACTCCCGAGAGATGGTAATGAACAGGGAGGCCTGGCGTGCTGCGATTAATGGGGTCGCAAAGAGTTAGACATGACTGAGCGACTGAACTGAACTGAACTGAACTGAATTTTTGTTATTATTAGAATAAAAAAAATTCACCAAAGTAGATACTTGTCTAGTATCCATTTGTGTTTTTCAGTTAGTGATGTTGAAATAACAAAACCTAGAAAATAAATGTATCAAATTAATATAGTGCTCAAATTATCTTCAGCAGTAACTTGACTTATTATAAACACTTTTATCCAAATATATTTATATCTATTTAAATTTTATAGCTTTTAATATTTTTAAATGATTGAACTTAGGAATCATGTCATTCTTTAAAGCAGCCTAACCAATATGAAATAAAGGACATATATATTATAGTCATGCAGAAAAAATATAAATTCTGCACTTGGGAGAAAAACATTACATCAAGCATGATCAAACAGTTATGCCAGTATGCAAGTAACTGAAGTTTTTGCTCCAAATGTCATTATAGAGATGTACACTTATGCTTTCGTTGGCTATATTTCTTGACTGCAGAAATGTATTAATTTATACAGTTTATAAAATGCTTAAATGCTTAACTATTTAAAAGAAACTTAAAAAAAAATTATACTTGTACCAAGCAATCCAGTGAATCAGCCAGTCTGCTTTCAAAGCTAATCTTTTATCAGTAAGTCTTAAAATCATGTATTCAAACTGAGGATACTTAGAGAAAAAATGAAAAGGTGTTTTTACATGATGGAATGCTTTGTTTTTCTTGTTCAGTTGCTAAGTCATGTCTGACTCTCTGTGGCCCCATGGACTGTAGCACACCAGGCTCTCCTGTCTTCCACTGTCTCATGGAATTTGTTCAAATTCTTGTTCATTGATTTGGTCAGTGATACTATTTAACCATCTCATCCTCTGCTGCCCCCAGTTCCTTTGGCCTACAATATTTTCCAATCAATTGGTTCTTCACATCAGGTTGACACAATATTGGAACTTCAACTTCAGCATCAGTCCTTCAGGGTTGAGTTCCTTTAGGATTGACTGGTTTGACCTCCTTGCTGTCCAAAAGACTCTTAAGAGTCTTCTCCAGCATCACAATTCAAAAGCATCAATTCTTTGGCACTCAGTCTTCTTTATGGTCCAACTCTCACTTCTGTACCTGACTATTAGAAAAACAGTAACTTTGACTCTAGGGACATTTGTCAGCAGAATGATATGTCTGCTTTTTAATATGCTGTCTAGGTTTGTCATAGCTTTCCTCCAAAGGAGCAAGCGTCTTTTAATTTCATGGCTGCAGTCACCATCTGCAATGATTTTGTAGCCCAAGAAAATAAAATGCATGACTGCTTCTACTTTTTCCTCTTCTGCTTGCCATGAAGTGATGGGATTAGATGCCATGATCTTAGTTTGTCGAATGTTGAGTTCAAGCCAGCTTTTTCACTCTCTTCTTTCACCATCATGAAGAAGATCTTTAGTTCCTCTTTGGTTTCTGCCATTAGAATGGTATCATATAAAGAGCCTCTTGATGAAAATGATAGAGGAGAGTGAAAAAGTTGGCTTGAAACTCAACATTCAGAAAACTAAGATCATGGCATCCAGTCCAATCACTTCATGGCAAATAGATGGGGAAACAATGGAAATAGCAAAAGACTTTATTTTGGGGAGCTCCAAAATCACAGGCAGATGGTGACTGCAGCCATGAAATCAAAAGACACTTGCTCCTTGGAAGGAAAGCTATGATCAACCTAGACAGCATATTAAAAAGCAGAGACATTACTTTGCCAACAAAGGTCCATCTGGTCAAAGCCATTGTTTTTCCAGTGGTCATATATGGATGTGAGAGTTGGAGTATAAAGAAAACTGAGTGCAGAAGAATTGATGCTTTTAAACTGTGGTGTTGGAGAAGACTCTTGAGAGTCGCTTGGACTGCAAGGAGATCCAACCAGTCAATCCTAAAGGAAATCAGTACTGGTTGTTCATTGGAAGGACTGGTCCTGAAGGCAATACATTGGCCACCTGATGTGAAGAACTAACTCATTTGAAAAGACCCTGATGCTGGGAAAGATTGAGGGCAGAGGATAAGAGGATGACAGAGGATGACATGGTTGGATGGCATCACTAACTCAATGGACATAAGTTTGGGTAGACTCCGGAGGTTGGTGATGGACAGGGAGGCCTGGCGTGCTGCAGTCCATGGGGTCAGCCAGAGACGGACATGACTGAGCAACTGAACTAAATTGATCTGCTTATTTGAGGTTGATATTTCTCCCCGACAATCTTGATTCCAGCTTGTGATTCATCCAGCCTGGCCTTTTGCATGATGTACTTTGCATATAAGTTATATAAGTAGGGTGACAATATATGACCTTGTTGTACTCACATAAATCGCTTCCTTTTTTAATTTAATAAGCTTATGGAGAAAGAAAATTTTGAAAAATATTACTTTAATTTAATTTTTTGGCTTTAAAGCTTTCATAAGAAGCAATATCAATGTCCAGGGGATAGATTTAATGATATGTATTCTTAAAAAAAATTTTTTTTATGATATGTATTCTTAAGAGACTACATTTGGTATAGGCAAGCAGTTAAGTTCTTTTCAGTCTCATAGCAAAGTGAGTGGATGAGTGAAGAAAATAACTCTTTAATGTGATATGTATTATTTTAGCTGGCCATTTGAAAAGTACATAAGTAATATATTTTTTCTTTAACTATATCATACTAACTGCTATTAGATTTAGAGCTTTAATGTTGAGAAACAAAATATAACCAAACAAAGTAACCTCTAAAACTGGGAAAAATACATATAAAGCAACTTTTCCTGGCGCTAGACATCAGGCGGTGGAAGCTTATGATCACCAGTTGAACAGGAAACACACAAGGAAAACTCACACCTGGTTCTCTGTGTGGAGCATTATGGGGGCCTTGATGCAGGAAGATGGAGTTCAGGCCGAGAGCAGCAGCCTGGGCACAGAAGGGGGAGCTTAGAGTCTGGGGCCCCTAGGGCAGCTGCAGTTTTCAGGGAAAAGCTGGGTAGGTAACTGAGCTTTGTGGAGGTGCTGAGCTCCCCTCCAGAACTTGGTCAAATGTTGGCCTCTACATGTGCAGGTCGAGGCTCTGGTTAGACAGCTGAAAGCAGCTACCACCGTTGAACGAGACACAAAGTCCTGGGCAGCTCAGGAGATCCAGCCCAGCCAGTGTGGAGAGACCTTGTTAGGACCCCAAATAAGCCATACCTTAGGAGTAAGGATGCTTAAAGTAAGGCTCACATCCTAGAACTAAGGACAAACTAAGATCTACTCTAAGAGACCATGATTTCTTAATCATGAAGCCTGATGAGTCTATCAGATTTATCAGAAATTTAATTTTCTATGAAAACAAAACTCAGCAGCTTTTAAAGAATGAAAATGTACAGGCTCTTTATAATGCATCATTCACAATGATGGCTAAAATAATGATATATTTTAAATGAATGAAAGAGGAGATAGTTCAAAGCAAGGGAACTGCATCCTAAGAAATACTAGAAGAAAATATCCAGGGTCAGACAAATGATACCACTCTTATGAAGGACATCTGCATAAAAGCTACAGTTAACATTACAGGAGAAAGTGAAATTCTGAGTGATTTCTAAGTTAGGAAACAAGAATGCTTCCATTGTCTATTCAACATTGTTACTGTAGTTCATAGCCAGGAAACAAGCCAGGAAAAACAAAAGAAGCAAAAGATTTAAAAAGAAGGAATAAAACATCCATTATTTGCAGACAACATCACATTGGACAAAATTCCTTTAAAAATTCTACACCATCACTAACAAAAAAATGAGTGGGATTAATAGTCACAGAACGCAAAGTCAGTATAAAGTGATAATTGTAAATTCATATCCTGGCGTCAAATAATTGAAAATAAAAATTTAAAACAGCATTTGCTATAGCATCAAAAATAAATTTAGCAAGATATATGACCTCTATACTGTTTTAGTTCTTGTTCAGTTGCTCAGTCATGTCTGACTCTTTGTGACCCCATGAACTGCAGCAGGCTAATTTTCCCTGTCTCACCATCTCCTGGAGCTTGTTCAAACTTATATTTGAGTCAGTGATGCCATCCAACCATTTTGACCTCTGTCATCTCCTCCTCCTCCTGCATTCAATCTTTCCCAACATCAGGTTCTTTTCTAATGAGTCAGCTCTTCCCATCAGGTGGCTAAAGTATTGGAGCTTCAGCTTTAGCATTCATCTTTCCAATGGATATTGAGGGCTGATTGCCTTTAGGATTGACTGGTTTGATCTCTTTGATGTTCAAGGGAACTTCAAGAGTCTTCAACACCACAGTTTAAAAGCATCAATCTTTCGGTGCTCAGCCTTCTTTATGGTCCAACTCTCACTTCCTACATGACTACTAGAAAAACCATAGCTTTGACTGTTAAGGACCTTTGTCAGCAAAGCAATGTCTCTGCTTTTTAATATGTTGTTTAGGTTGGTCATAACTTTTCTTCCAAGGAGGAAGTATCTTTTAATTTCATGGCTGCAGTCACCATCTGCAGTGATTTTGGAGCCCAAGAAAATAAAGTCTATCACTGTTTCCATTGTTTCCCCATCTATTTGCCATGAAGTGATGGGACCGGATGCCATGATCCTCTTTTTTTGAATGTTGAGTTTTAAGTCAGTTTTTTCACTCTCTTTTTTCACCTCCAGCAAGAGACTCTTTAGTTTCTGTTCACTTTCTGCCATAAGAGTGGTGTGTCTGCATATTTGAGGTTATGGATATTTCTCCTGGCAATCTTGATTCCAGCTTGTGCTTCATCCAGCCCAGTGCATCCATCATGTACTCTTCATATAAGTTAAAAAAGCAGGCTAGCAATACACAGCCTTGATGTACTCCTTTCCCAATTCAGAACCAGTCCATTGTTCCATGTCCAGTTCTAACGTTGATTCTTGACCTGCATACAGGTTTCTCAGGAGGCTCGTAAGGTGGTCTGGTTTCCCATCTCTTTAAGAATTTTCCTTAGTTTGTTGTGATCCACACAGACAAAGATTTAGCATAGTCAATGAAGCATAAGTAAAAGTTTTTCTGGAATTGTCTTGCTTTTTCAAGGGTCCAAGAGCTGATGGTAATTTTAACTCTGGCTCCTTTGCCTTTTCTAAATCTGCCTTGAACATCTGGAATTTCTTGGTTCACGTACTGTTGAAGCCTCACTTGGAGAATATTGAGCATTACTTTGCTAGCATGTGAAATGATTGAAATTGTGAAGTAGTTTGAATATTCTTTGGCATTGCCCTTCTTTGGGACTGGAATGAAAACTGACCTTTTCCAGTCCTGTGGCCACCGCTGAGTTTTCCATTAATTTTTTGGCTTTAAAGCTTTCATAAGAAGCAATATCAATGTCCAGGGGATAGATTTAATGATATGTATTCTTAAAAAAAATTTTTTTTATGATATGTATTCTTAAGAGACTACATTTGGTATAGGCAAGCAGTTAAGTTCTTTTCAGTCTCATAGCAAAGTGAGTGGATGAGTGAAGAAAATAACTCTTTAATGTGATATGTATTATTTTAGCTGGCCATTTGAAAAGTACATAAGTAATATATTTTTTCTTTAACTATATCATACTAACTGCTATTAGATTTAGAGCTTTAATGTTGAGAAACAAAATATAACCAAACAAAGTAACCTCTAAAACTGGGAAAAATACATATAAAGCAACTTTTCCTGGCGCTAGACATCAGGCGGTGGAAGCTTATGATCACCAGTTGAACAGGAAACACACAAGGAAAACTCACACCTGGTTCTCTGTGTGGAGCATTATGGGGGCCTTGATGCAGGAAGATGGAGTTCAGGCCGAGAGCAGCAGCCTGGGCACAGAAGGGGGAGCTTAGAGTCTGGGGCCCCTAGGGCAGCTGCAGTTTTCAGGGAAAAGCTGGGTAGGTAACTGAGCTTTGTGGAGGTGCTGAGCTCCCCTCCAGAACTTGGTCAAATGTTGGCCTCTACATGTGCAGGTCGAGGCTCTGGTTAGACAGCTGAAAGCAGCTACCACCGTTGAACGAGACACAAAGTCCTGGGCAGCTCAGGAGATCCAGCCCAGCCAGTGTGGAGAGACCTTGTTAGGACCCCAAATAAGCCATACCTTAGGAGTAAGGATGCTTAAAGTAAGGCTCACATCCTAGAACTAAGGACAAACTAAGATCTACTCTAAGAGACCATGATTTCTTAATCATGAAGCCTGATGAGTCTATCAGATTTATCAGAAATTTAATTTTCTATGAAAACAAAACTCAGCAGCTTTTAAAGAATGAAAATGTACAGGCTCTTTATAATGCATCATTCACAATGATGGCTAAAATAATGATATATTTTAAATGAATGAAAGAGGAGATAGTTCAAAGCAAGGGAACTGCATCCTAAGAAATACTAGAAGAAAATATCCAGGGTCAGACAAATGATACCACTCTTATGAAGGACATCTGCATAAAAGCTACAGTTAACATTACAGGAGAAAGTGAAATTCTGAGTGATTTCTAAGTTAGGAAACAAGAATGCTTCCATTGTCTATTCAACATTGTTACTGTAGTTCATAGCCAGGAAACAAGCCAGGAAAAACAAAAGAAGCAAAAGATTTAAAAAGAAGGAATAAAACATCCATTATTTGCAGACAACATCACATTGGACAAAATTCCTTTAAAAATTCTACACCATCACTAACAAAAAAATGAGTGGGATTAATAGTCACAGAACGCAAAGTCAGTATAAAGTGATAATTGTAAATTCATATCCTGGCGTCAAATAATTGAAAATAAAAATTTAAAACAGCATTTGCTATAGCATCAAAAATAAATTTAGCAAGATATATGACCTCTATACTGTTTTAGTTCTTGTTCAGTTGCTCAGTCATGTCTGACTCTTTGTGACCCCATGAACTGCAGCAGGCTAATTTTCCCTGTCTCACCATCTCCTGGAGCTTGTTCAAACTTATATTTGAGTCAGTGATGCCATCCAACCATTTTGACCTCTGTCATCTCCTCCTCCTCCTGCATTCAATCTTTCCCAACATCAGGTTCTTTTCTAATGAGTCAGCTCTTCCCATCAGGTGGCTAAAGTATTGGAGCTTCAGCTTTAGCATTCATCTTTCCAATGGATATTGAGGGCTGATTGCCTTTAGGATTGACTGGTTTGATCTCTTTGATGTTCAAGGGAACTTCAAGAGTCTTCAACACCACAGTTTAAAAGCATCAATCTTTCGGTGCTCAGCCTTCTTTATGGTCCAACTCTCACTTCCTACATGACTACTAGAAAAACCATAGCTTTGACTGTTAAGGACCTTTGTCAGCAAAGCAATGTCTCTGCTTTTTAATATGTTGTTTAGGTTGGTCATAACTTTTCTTCCAAGGAGGAAGTATCTTTTAATTTCATGGCTGCAGTCACCATCTGCAGTGATTTTGGAGCCCAAGAAAATAAAGTCTATCACTGTTTCCATTGTTTCCCCATCTATTTGCCATGAAGTGATGGGACCGGATGCCATGATCCTCTTTTTTTGAATGTTGAGTTTTAAGTCAGTTTTTTCACTCTCTTTTTTCACCTCCAGCAAGAGACTCTTTAGTTTCTGTTCACTTTCTGCCATAAGAGTGGTGTGTCTGCATATTTGAGGTTATGGATATTTCTCCTGGCAATCTTGATTCCAGCTTGTGCTTCATCCAGCCCAGTGCATCCATCATGTACTCTTCATATAAGTTAAAAAAGCAGGCTAGCAATACACAGCCTTGATGTACTCCTTTCCCAATTCAGAACCAGTCCATTGTTCCATGTCCAGTTCTAACGTTGATTCTTGACCTGCATACAGGTTTCTCAGGAGGCTCGTAAGGTGGTCTGGTTTCCCATCTCTTTAAGAATTTTCCTTAGTTTGTTGTGATCCACACAGACAAAGATTTAGCATAGTCAATGAAGCATAAGTAAAAGTTTTTCTGGAATTGTCTTGCTTTTTCAAGGGTCCAAGAGCTGATGGTAATTTTAACTCTGGCTCCTTTGCCTTTTCTAAATCTGCCTTGAACATCTGGAATTTCTTGGTTCACGTACTGTTGAAGCCTCACTTGGAGAATATTGAGCATTACTTTGCTAGCATGTGAAATGATTGAAATTGTGAAGTAGTTTGAATATTCTTTGGCATTGCCCTTCTTTGGGACTGGAATGAAAACTGACCTTTTCCAGTCCTGTGGCCACCGCTGAGTTTTCCAAATTTGCTGGTATAATGAGTGCAATGCTTGCACAGCATCATCTTTTAGGATTTGAAATAGCTCTACTGGAATTCCATCACCTCCACTAGCTTTGTTTGTAATGATGCTTCCTAAGGCCACTTGACTTTGCACTTCAGGATATTTGGCTCTAGGTGAGTGATCACACCACAGTGGCTATCTGGGTCATTAAGATCTTTTATATAGTTCTTCTGTGTATACTTGCTACCTCTTAATATGTTCTGCTTCTTTTAGGTCCATACTGCTTCTGTCTTTTATTGTGCTCATCTTTACATAAAATGTTCCCTTGGTATCTCTAATTTTCTTGAAGAAAGAGATCTTTAGTCTTTCCTATTCTAATATTTTCCTTTATTTCTTTGCATTGTTCACTTAGGTAAGGTTTTTTTTTTTTTTTTTAATCTTTCCTTGCTATGCTTTGGAACTCTGCATTCAGATGGGTATATTTTTCCTTTTCTCCTTTGCCTTTTGCTTCTCTTCTTTTCTCACCTATTTGTAAGGCTTCCTCAGACAACTATTTGGCCTTTTTGCATTTCTTTTTCTGGGGATGATTTTGATCATTGCCTACTATACTCTTTACACTTTCACACTTTACAATGTTACAAATGTCCATCCACAGTTCTTCAGGCACTCTGTCATCAGATCTAATCTTTTATTGAGTATAAATCTTTCTGTTAAGTATATAATCTTTCTATTAAGTATAAATCGGGAGTTCCCAGGTGGTGCAAACGATAAGAATTTGTCTGACAGCGCAGGGGACACAGATTCGATCTCTGGCCTGGGAAGAGTAAACACACTGCAGAGCAACTGAGCCCCCGTGTCCCAGCCACTGAGCCAGCACTCTGCGGCCTGTGAGCCACAGCCAGTTAAGCCCCAGAACCTACAGCCTGTGCTCCACAAGACAAGCCACCAAAGGTGGAAGCATGTGCACCGCAAAGAAGAGTAGCCATGGCTTGCCACAACTAAAGAAAACTCATGCAAAGCAGCAAAGACCCAGTACAGCCAAAAATAAATTGATTAAAAAAATTTTTAAGTATAAAACGTAGCTGGAATAAATTAGGTAGATTTAAACAAATGAAGGGGTAGACTGACCTCACCGAAATCTCAATATTGTTAAGACGACCATCTTCCCCTACTTGAATTATATATTCAATGTTACAACAAATGGAATACCAATGGTCTTAAAAAATATAAATTGACTGTTTTTGAAATGTATATGGAAGCAGAAAAGATCTAGCATGGCCAAAATGATCTTGGGAAAAGGAGAAACAAAGACGGAAAACTTGTATTATACAATTCAGGGGTTAGTGTGATCAGGGCTATGTGGTACTGGAATAAGAACTAACAAATAGAGTGAAAGAACAACAGATGCTGAAACAAGCCCACAGGATTGCATTAAAGAATGTTTGACAAAGGTGCCAAGGAGAAAAGGAAATTCAATGAAAAAGGATAGTCTTCTGGACAACAGGACTAAGACAATTGGGAAACATTTAGAAAAAAATGAGCTTCAATTCCTGTCTCATGCCATATAATACTAACTGATAATTAAAAATGGGTCCTACAATTAAAAGAAGTTAAATTATCTTGCTTCTAGCCAAAAATAGGACAGTATCTTTATGACTCTGAAAGAACTAAGTAATTAAACCCCCTATCTCTCTTTCTATAGATTATATCAGTGTGAATGGGTAGTTAAATCCCCCTCCACCATTGATTAAAACAAGCATGTTGTTAAGAGTGAGACTACTCATGTACTTAGAAGAAAATGTTTTGGATGGGATGTGGGAGGGGGATTTAGGATTGGGAGCTCATATACACCCGTGGTGGATTCTTGTCAATGTATGGCAAAACCAATACGGTATTGTAAAGTAAAATAAAGTAAAAATTTTTTTTAAAAATAAATAAATAAAATAAAAATGCCATTAAAAAAAAGAAGAAGAAAATGTTTTAAATGAAATTATCAATATGTAGACTTTGGAATAAATTTTTCTACAAAGAGATTTCCTTTCTAACTAACACACACACGTGTGTGTGTGTATATACATATAAATATATATGTGTGTGTGTATGTGTGTATATATATATATATATAGAGAGAGAGAGAGAGAGAGGTGGAAGGGTGGAAGGAAGAGGAGTGGAGAGAGGGAAAGAGGGAAGGAAAGAGGGAGTTATTTTGAGGGGTGGATGACCTATAGTAGCTTTTGAATGAATGAATAAAAGTGAGTGTTAGTCTCTTAGTCATGTTGACTGCGACACCATGGACTGTAGCCTGCCAGGCTCCTCTGTTTATGGAATTCTTCAGGTAAGAAAACTGGAGTTGGTAGCCATTCCTTTCTCCAGGGCATCTTCTTGACTCAGGGATCAAACCCGGGTCTCCTGCTTTGCAGGTTGATTCTTTACCATTTGAGCCTCCAGGGAAGCCCCATAGTAGCCTCTGCTGCTGCTGCTAAGTCACTTCAGCCGTGTCCAACTCTGTGCGACCCCATAGACGGCAGCCCACCAGGCTCCCCCGTCCCTGGGATTCTCCAGGCAAGAACACTGGAGTGGGTTGCCATTTCCTTCTCTAATGCATGAAAGTGAAAAGTGAAAGTGAAGTTGCTCAGTCATATCTGATTCTTCATGACCCCATGGACTGTAGTCTACCAGGCTCCTCCATCCCCGGGATTTTCCAGGCAAGAGTACTGGAGTGGGGTGCCATCGCCTTCTCCATAGTAGCCCCTAGTAGGTGTCATTTTACTATATTCTGAGTTTGTTGAACTAACAGCAACTTTTATGTCTTTATATCCCCTTTCCATTTCTTGACCTCTCAACATTTCAATTCATTACAAAGCTTTATAACAATGCTGACACAAAAAATATAGAACTAAAAGTATTTTTACACAATAGATGATACTCAGCTTGCCAGTACTCTTGCCTGGAAAATCCCATGGACTGAGGAGCCTGATGGGCTGCAGTCCATGAGGCTGTGAAGAGTCAGACACGACTGAGCAACTTCACTTTCACTTTTCACTTCCATGCATTGGAGAAGGAAATGGCAACCCACTCCAGTGTTCTTGCCTGGAGAATCCCAGGGACGGGGGAGCCTGGTGGGCTGCCATCTATGGGGTCACACAGAGTCAGACACGACTGAAGCGACTTAGCAGCAGCAGCAACAGCGTGTCCTAAAAGTCATCTAGGAACTGGAATAGAAAGAAAATGGAATATGTATCAGTGATGAAGATGAAAACAACTACTGTTGTCTTCATCATTTCAGGTTTTCCCTCTTTTTCGTGTTAGAAAATATTTAAGGAAGTCTAATCAAGGAGACAGGTTAAAACATCAGATGGAATAATAACTGTTAAAGAACCTATGGTGAACATGTTACACTGGGAAAATTAGTCAAATAGTCCCATAAATACCATAGTACACTTCAAACACTGAAGGATTTTTTTTTTTAATAATTCAATCTAATGGTACTATTCTAAATTTATCCTTGCTGTCATTTCTATACACATATTTTTTAAAGCTTTCTTTTTTTTTGAGTTGTATGAAATTACAAAATGCAATTAAAAGGAAAAGGGATATGGAACATGTTGTTATTTGTAATTTATAAAGTTCCACAGAAATACAGCAGGAAAAGCATCTTGAAATATGTGATTTATTGATATTTCTTTGAGCTAATAGTGAGACAAAGAAATATTTTCATGGTATCCAAGATGTAAAAGAGGGCTCTTGGCTGTATATCATTTACTGTAACCTCCGTCACCTTCAGGTGGTTAAAAATGAACTGTGTTATTTTACCAATGGAGCAGATAGATTCATGAGGTCATTCAGTGAAATCGGGTGCGATTGGGATGGTTGACCTCTAGCTGCCAGGCAATCTACAAAGTCCACAGATTTTTCCACTAAAGAACACAAGATAAATATTTACCAAACGATGATTATCAGATAGTTGTGTTTTTACATTGACTTCTTGTAGGTAAACACAAAATTTCTCAAATATTTGTACCTAGTTTAACTGAAATCCATTATTTACATACTAAGTATATTCACTCTTCATTAAGTAATCATTTTTTATTACACAGAATGAATTAATCCTGTCTCTTATACACATCTCATCTATCTATTCATTTACCTATCTAAATTAGTTATATTTATAAGATGTAAATGACTATTTAAAAATGTTTTGCAGTTATAGAATTTTCAGTATTTCTTCCCATACTCTCAATACCAAAAAAAGCACATTTTGCTCTATTAAAGAATTTTGCTTATAGTGTATTTATTCTAGTCTTCTATGATATTTTTTTTCTGATTTGAATTTTTGTAAACCTCAAGTACAATGGAAAAAGTGTTTTTTAAATTGTGCTGTAAAATAGTTACTTAAGGTAGGTCTGTGAACATCCTAACACTGATGTTTCATACTGAAATAAGAAATTACCAAGTCCAGCCACATGAGTCCAGAATTGACAGTGCTTTCTGAAATGTTGGGGTTTCCCTGGTGACTCAGATGGTAAAGAATCTGCCTGCAAAGTGGGAGACTAAGTTTGATCCCTGGGTTGGGAAGATTCCCTGGAGAAGAGAATGTCAACTCACTGCGGTTTGCTTGCCTGGAGAATTCCATGACAGAGGAGCCTGACAGGCTATAGTCCATGGGGTCGCAAAGAGTAGGACACAACTGAGCCACTAACACTTTCACTTTTCTGGAATGTTAGTTGGCATCAGGCTGAAAGAAGGAGGGAAAACTAGATCTGGGAGGTCTTCCAGTGAGTGATATCTACTTGTGTGTGTTTGTGGGGAGAGAGGTTAAATCTCTACAGCCTAGAGCCTGTCAACAGGGAATCTGGTGTCAGTGGACAAAAGTCTCATTCTTATTATTGATTCATCATAAAACTTCACCAAGATTAGATTAAATTTTCAGTCTGGATATTGGTACTCTGAGTTTAAGACCTAAACCCCACTACAAGGATGGAGAAAGGTGCTTGTTTGTTTGTTTTGCTTTTGAAATATGCACTCTAGTCCTTGCAGGAAGTTCTATGTGTGTAGAAGGTCCAGGACGTGGTTAATGTTTACTCTTTATTGTTAACAGTTTTGCTGCAAAAATTTCATAGCAATCACTTTTAAGATTATTTTTAATTTTATAGATTTTATACAGTATTTAACAAAAAGGCATTTATAACCTTTAATTCATTGCATAGTTTACTTTAAATGCTCAATAAACACTTGTAATCATAATAATTATTCATTCCTTGATTTTTATGAACCTTTCTAGATATCAAAATCAACTTCACAGAGTGTCAATTTGACATTTGTTTTTGCTTTCTTTTGTTTTCGTTGGGAATACTGAGCTCTGTAGGCTATACTTAAATAATTAACATCACAGTGTTATTATTCCACTTACTACTGAAGGAAGAAAGAACAGAATCAGTACTTTATTTGTGTAAAATCAAAATGTATTGCAAACATACCAAGAGTGATGTAGATGATATGTCTATTTTTTTAAAAATTCTAAACTAGTGCCATTTAACTTTAAATTCAGCTCTCATTTTGGCTTTAAATTTAAATTGAAAACTGTTTGTAACACTTTCCCCCAAATAGTTTCTGACAGAAAATTCCTTTCTCAGTCCCTTGCCACCGAAGTGGTTTTTAAGGGTTGCAACTCTGCTCTCTCTTCTGCCTTTACTCTTGAACACAATGAAGGCTGGAGCTCGCATTCTGGAAGGGAAAAACAGGTTCCTGAAAACGGGACGGAAGCCGAGACTCAGACAGAGGGAGACGGGAAAATAGAACTGTATACCCTTGAGCCCTGAACAATGTAATTTAGTCTCAAACCCAAAAGCAGTGTTTATAACACTTATTCCACTGCCCCTTGTGCAACTTCAAGTTGAGGAACTGATGCAAAATAGGTGCTAAGTAAATATGCGTGAAATTCACTTTGCCACTTATTTTCAAGGTAGTAAGTAAAGTAAAAGGTAAAACAGCATCACTTAGCCAAATCCAAGTTGTCCTGTACATGTGCATTTATAGTCAAAGAGATCACTCCTGTTCAATTAGGAAGTTTTGCCCCAATCCATGTTACACTTGTTTTTGATGAAATCTTGCATTCTCTTATCTATTCATTGTTTGGAATTCGGTAGAGGGAATTTGGAATAGGGTCTTGGTTCTCATGCAACTATTTTTTTAGATGGTAAATTAAGTAAACGTAATTTAGTTTTTAAAAATTAAGTAAATTAAGTAAAAGTAAATTAATTAAGTTATTGCATGACTATTTAGTCACTGCATCCCTGTCAGTTAGGGAAATTGTCCTAATCATCCCTGTGTCAGAAACAGGAGACTAGTTAGGTTAAACACAGGAGGCCTTACCTTCACTTCCCCATCTAATCTCCATAACATCAAGTATATTTACTTTTATTGAACTCTTTTCTCAGAATATAACTAGGAGGGAAAGAAAAGCAGGATTCTAGGACAAAGAAGAGGCAGTGTTTGGGCAATGAAATCTAACTGAAAGTAGCCCTAAGAGAACACAGAATTTCATGTTTCAATAATCAAAGCATTCATCACAGATGGAAAAAGTGCTCTGATTTAATTAACAGGAATTTCCTGTTACTTTCTGTGATCTTTATTTCTTCTAGTCAAAACAACGTTGGAGTGTAAGTAGACACTTACAGGTAGAGAACATTTAAAAAGCTCTATTTTATTGATGGATAGTTGATAAACAATGTTGTGTTCATTTCTGTTGTGCAGCAAAGTGACTCAGTTTATACATATGCATGTATACACACATAAGCATATGTGTTCTTTTTCATATGCTTTTCCATTACAGATTATAACTGGATACTGAGTATAGTTCTCTGTGCTCTACAGTGGGAACTTGGTGCTTATCCATTCTGTATATAATAGTTTGTATCTACTAACCCCAAACTCCCACTCCATCCCTCTCCCACTTCNATTTCCTGTCATGGAAGTGATATGGTTTAATTCCATTCTATAAATGTATTGACCAGGTCATGGGGGAGATAATCCCACTGAGAGGTTATTATCTTAACAACAAACTGACATCCACTGAGCGTGACATAAGTGTGCATGTGGAAGTTTGTATATATGTGTGGATTTTAAAATGACTGTAGATTTGGAATTAGCAGGTACAAACTACTATGTATATAGTAGGTAAACAGCAAGTTCCTACTGTATAGCACAGGGAACTATATTCAACATCCTGTAATAATCTGTAATGGAAAAGAATATGAAAAAAGAATATTAATATAGGTATAACCAAATCACTTTTTTTAGTACCTGAAACTATTTTATTCAAGGACAGTAGGTCTTTGTTGGTTATCTGTTTTATTTTTTAATATAAATTTATTTATTTTAATTGGAGGCTAATTACTTTACAATATTATGTTGGTTTTGCCATATATCAACATAAATCCACTACAGGTATACACATGTTCCCCATCCTGAACCCCCCTCCCACCTGCCTCCCCATACCATCCCTCTGGGTCATCCCAGTGCACCAGCCCTGAGCATAGCAGTATATGCATGTCAATCCCAAACTCCCAATCTATCCCTCCCTTCTCACTCTTCCCCCAGTAACCACAAGTTTTTTTTTTTAATCATATCTCTCTGTGTCTGTTTCTAAGTAGATTCATTTGTATCATTTTTTTGTCTTTTAGATTCCACATATAAGTGATATCATATGATATTTGTCTTTCTCTGTCCAACTTCACTTAGTGTGATGCTTTTGGTGGACCAAAGTCTTCAAGTAATTCCTAAGAAATGTTTTATGGGAATCAAATTTTGATACCCTGCACATCAGGAAGTATCCTTGTTATACCTTCATTTCAATGGGTACTTAAGTTGAATTTCAACTCAAGTGGAAATATATTTTCATCGTGATTTTGAAGTCACTGTCTCCTTGTCTTGTAGATGGCAATGTTGTTTTTGAGAAGTCTAAATCCTTTTTGATTCCTGATCCCCATGTATGGAGCTTATATTTTGTGTCTGGAAACATGTAGAAACTTCTCTTTGTTGACAGAGCAGACATTTTCAATCTTGAAACTTTTGCATTTGGCTCAGTGAACTGAATTATTTCTTTGATGATTTCTTCATCACTGCATAATCTCTCTTTCTGGAACCACTATTATTAGGGCTCATTCCGAACTACTCCCCTTATTTTTCCTTAATGTCTTCCGTCTTTCCTTTCTTTCTCATCTATTTTTCATTCTTTTGACTAATTGCTCTCCTTTTTGAAAATTTCTTCAACTTAATCTTTCAAGCTGAGACTGATTTTCAACTTCATTTTCAAGAGATGTTTTAGCATTGAATATTTGTCTTTCATAGCATCTTGTTTCATGGATGTGAAAGAGTCTCTTAACTCTCAAAGGCTGTTTGGTATTTTTTAGTAATTTTTTTTTCTTTTATTGAAATACCTCCAAGTTTATTTTTTTTTAAATCTCCTCGTCTCTATATTTAAAGGGAGAGAATTTTCTCAGCTATCTAGTGATCTTTGCTTGTTAGCTCTTACTTAATTTCAAGAGATTAAAAAGCTGATTAGAGAGTGGGTGGCTGAGTCCCTGATGTCTCAAATAGTAAAGTATCCACCTGCAATGTGAGAGACCTGGGTTGGGAAGATCCCCTGGAAGGGGGCACAACAACCCACTTTAGTAGTCTTGCCTGGAGAATCCCCATGGACAGAGGAGCCTGGTGGGCTACAGTCCTTGGGGTCGCAAAGAGTCAGGCACAACTGAGGGACTAAGTACATCTTAGAGACCCTTAGCATAAGGGTGGAACTTGGTATTATTTTCCAAAATATTTTTGCATTGCCATTTTGTGGAGACATTCCTTCTTCTAGGAATGGTCAGATTTCAATAAGAGGGCTCTTTTATTCTCTTGTCTGGAAGGCATGGGCCTGGTTGTCAACATTCTGGAAACTGAGTGGGGAAAGAAGCCCAGGACTCAGCATCAGTCTGCATGGGTTGGTCTAGTTCCTCTGTTTACAGAATGCTACATTCTCAACTGTGCTGGTGATGCCAATTCTCCAGAAAACTTCCGAACTTCTCCCCATGTGGCCAGAGCACTAAGTATCACAGGTGTGGAGGGTGATCTAGACCCCACCAGCTTCTTAAACATCTAATAGTCAGCCATTCTGGCTTTAGCCACATTCTCACACCTGTTCTGGGCACTCACTTCCAGGTACTAGGTCTCACCAAGTGCTGCCATTTGGAGGAATATGTGGGTTAAATGAGGTTGGTATCCAGCTTTTCTCGTAGTTGAATTTGGTTCTTTATGTGACAGCATATATGGGTAGTTGGATGGATTATGAAATAACATTAAGAACAAATCAAACTATTAGCAATAAAAGCATCAGAAAACAGTTCATCTGATAATTAATATAAAATTGAATGGGAGACTCAGGAAGTTATTAAATTNGGTTGGTATCCAGCTTTTCTCGTAGTTGAATTTGGTTCTTTATGTGACAGCATATATGGGTAGTTGGATGGATTATGAAATAACATTAAGAACAAATCAAACTATTAGCAATAAAAGCATCAGAAAACAGTTCATCTGATAATTAATATAAAATTGAATGGGAGACTCAGGAAGTTATTAAATTTGAATCTAAAATGGGATCGTCTGAGCTGGATCTCAGAAGACTTATTTTCTCTCCAGGTGTGCGTCTGAAGAATCTTGGAGGATTTGTATAGTTTGAACTCAAAACCAGATACTGCTCAATGATTCTTCACTGAATTTTGCTCTGAGTTTTGTGGTTGACCCGAAATCCCCAAACAAAGGAAAAACCCAGGAGTGTGAAACCAGATCAACCAAAATATGAAACTGTTCATATGAAAACTCCATGACCTGAGACCACTGAGAATCCCTTGACTCTAATTACAATGTGGTCTCATTCCATAAATGTGGGAAGGTCATGTGATTTCTTTATTGATTCTGGCACCTGTTACATCTTTATTAAATCTAGCACATGTTCTTAAGTAGGTCTCCAATTATAAAAAGCATTTCTAATACAATGTATTGATTCATCTAACACAATTTTAATAATGTGTTGCAGAGAAATGTTTAAACAAGTCATGTATTATGTATTCCAGTTCCTATCTTTAAATACTCAGACTGATGAAATGAACTTTCACTTTCAAGGATGATGCTAGAAAAACATACCAAATAAAAACAGCTCTAATAATTTTTTATAATGAAAAAGAAACTAAAAAAAAAATCATATTTCTGAAAGAAGCAACAATTTT